>JANRFK010001234.1:94535807-94551944 GCA_030068395.1 Apalone spinifera
AAGCTCTGCCTGCCTGCCTGGCCCTGCGCGTGGAACTGGAAGCATTTCCAAGAAATGATGCCACAATTTCTGAGAATGAGGCTAGGATAAGATATTCTGGTTTTCTTGGTCAAAGTTTTTGGGCAACTTTTCTTTGAAAAGCTCTATTTCTTCCATGCTTTGTAGCAAAAACCTGAAATTTGTCATGGTGGTGGTATTTGTATCAGCAAAGTGCTCCAAATTTGGCCAATTTACAGACATCTTCAAAAATAAAACACAAATACACCCAGTTCAGTCATGCTCAGCAGGGGCTTTCTGATTTTAACCAATAAATTCCATGAAGAGACTGTTTACACTAGGCATTCTACAGCTGAAGGCTGAGCAGAAGTTTCCCTGCAATTGCCACTCTGGGCTGCTGCAAGACAGGCCCAGGCACATGAGTTGAAAGCAAGAAATCCTGTTTTCCAGTGCAAGGCATCCCTGCTATATGATAGCCCAGTATACATTGGTTCTGCACTAAAGTCGTTGACACTTGTAGGAACTGATGCGTTATAAGTCCTCCCATTCCCCACTCTTATGTTGCGCAAAAATAAAAATAAATAAATAGATAAATAAATAGACAAATAAAGACTAATTCACACAAGTGGAAGTCAGCCATGGGGAAAAAAATCCCTGCTTTACATCATTTTGCTCTTTGTCCACATTTTTTTGAACTTATCTTGGATGAGTAGCAGAGACACCCTGTGCTCTAAATGACTCACCCTCCCTCCCACTGATGGGCTTAGCCTATGTGGAGGAAGAAGCTGTCTGATTCTAAGGTAGAGAGGAAAAGTGTTGTAGGGGTTAATTGTGGAAGAACTTTGTACGTGTGAAGCATAGGGGTGGTGAGGCATGCATTCCCCCCCTTCACGTATATCTGATGAACCAGAAGCAAGCCTCCAGGAATTCACACCTTTTAAGATAAGATAAGGTGCCATTGTAGCAAGAACAAGTTATAGATAAGGGTAGGGAAAAGGGCAGGAACACATAACAATCTTGTTTACCCAGATGTACTGATCATGTAAACAAGGTCAAAGGACAAGCAGTACCAGATAGATAGTTAACAGCTGAGCCATACATTAGCAAAAAATATGTAACCCCAGGAAATTTCCAAACTGCAAAACAAGGTAGAGACACTGTATTTAAAGTTGCACCACAGTTAAGCAATTTGGACTTCACTGATGTACTCTGGTACCGATGCCTCGGAAGCCTAGACGACCTCCCACTCCATCTGCAGCTGACCGGGGTCCCCAGCTTGCAGAAGGGACGTAAGAACCCACTTTTTCTTTCATGTTCTTTTAGTTAAGAGGTACAGTTGAAATCGGTCAGGAAGTAAACTGCTTGTGTTAGACAGATACTGGTGCAGCATGTTTTGTACTTAGAGAACCCAGTGTTTTAATTATTAACCCAGTGCATTAATTCTTATTTATGAGGAGCTGGCAAAAAAATCTACAGTATATGCCTCATCAGAGCCCATTCCTGTCCAGAGCCTGGAAAGGACTCAAGATTCTTGAGTCTCACTTTTCCTCCCTCTGCTATCAGCAAATACCTGTACAAACCATTTGTGCAAAGTATTCCAGACCTCTCTTGCAATGGTTCACAGAGCACAATCTCACTATTGCTTTTACTCTGCAAGCTCAAATAGCAAATTACTACATGTTTTACCTATTGGTTCCAACCCTGCTGATGATGCATGTGGATGTCAACATATGACATGACTCAAGTTCTGCTTTTTCAGTTTGCTTTCTTAAAAATCTAGGAAATTACACATACATTAAAAGAACAGTAAAACTGAAAAGTCAAGCAGTGAAAAGTTAGAAAAATGTAGAATTCAGATTCCTCACATATCCTAAATTTGGCTCATTGTGCCTATTCATAGATGCAGCCTACTTTATTTGTTGCAAAAGTTGGAAGGTATAATATGAATGAAGCAGGGAATTGCCTGAAAACAAAGGAGGGTTTCATGGCTAAAGAGCTGAATGCTGCCCTGGAGAAATAGATTCTATCCCAGTCTCTGCCATACAGTTCTTATGTGATACTAGTTAAGTCACTTGTGACACTAAGCCAGGAAGGGTTAATCAACCAGCAAGCTGAAGTGACCAAAGATCAACCTTTGAGAATATATCAGGGAGGTACTGAAATGGTAAATACGGACACTTCTTGTAGACAGTTAACAAGCCACGTAAGTACACTCAATCCTTCAAGATGTAAGACCATATTGTCAGAGAATTAGAAGTAAATACTAACTGTATTCGTCTATGTCTACCTATACATTAGAAGCTTCACATTGGGATGTCATTAGCTTGTAGATGTTACATTTCTGCTCCCATCTGTAACTATATGCTATTGATTCAGAGATCAAAAGAGAATATTAGCAATTAGGTGAAATGTCTGGTGTAATATCATAGTCTTTAAGTTTGTAGTATACTATCTGGAGGGTGAACCATTCAATGGTTAATTGTGTTATGCTAATCATACAACTAATTACCCGTGTGTATACAGAAAATAGGTTTACTTCAAAGCAACAATGTATATTACCTATTCTTCATCCAAGGAATGTCTGCTGTATTATCTGCTGTCAATAAGATATCATAGCCTTCCAAATATCTATGAAAGAACTTTAGAACCAGATCCTGTTTCTCAGATCTGCTTTAACTTTGTCAGGGGAATGTAAATTGCAAGACTGATGTCTCCAGCTCCATTCTGGATTACCTTGCAATTTCTCATGGGAAATTTTAAACAGACTGCACATAGATTGCCTGAGGGACTATAACCTATGGAGTTGATTCTGGAAGATTTTTACAAATCAGCAGCTTACCATCTCTGAAACGGACCTAAAATTGTGTGTATGTATATGTGTTAAAAAATGGCATTTATTTTTCAATAAACTGTACTAGCTAAATTAAAAATTGGCCATAAGCATATATTTTGGTGAGATCTGAAGTATTCACTGACTGGATGGGTAATGCGTCTGATGTCTTGGGATTGGAAGAACTTTATATATAGTGAATAAGATTTCAAGCAATCCTCACCATATACTTGGCTGTCTGGCTGAGAGCCCTAGACTGGATTGCTTTCGGAGAGCTGTATTTTTAGCTTCTTGGTAACTAGTAAGGGCAATGTTCTCGAAGTGGACTATGGGCCCACGGTCCACTTTGAGAAACACTGCAGTAAAGTATTACAGAAGCTCTTTTGTTGGTGGCTTGATGAACTTAATATTTAGAATAAACCACCAGTTTTGGGGATCATTTGCCCCATTCTTTGCAGTTTGCCCTGACTGAGTAGTCTCAGCGTGGCCCCTGCAATGACCATGGTCATAAGAACATAAGAGCATAAGAACAACCATACTGGGTCAGACAAAAGGTCCATCTAGCCCAGTATCCAGTCTGTCCGACAGTGGCCAATACCAGATGCCCAGAGGGAGGGAACACAACAGGTAATCCTCAAGCGATCCCTCTTCTGTCACCCATTTCCTCACAAACAGAGGCAAAGAACACCATTACTATCCATCCTGGCTAATAGCCATTGATGGACCTAACCTCCATTAATCTATCTAGCTCTTTTTGAACCCAGTTAAAATCCTAGCCTTCACCACATTCTCTGGCAAGGAGTTCCACAGGCTGACTGTGCGCTGAGTGAAGAAAAACTTTGTTTCTTTTAAACCTGCTGCATATTAATTTCATTTGGTGACCCCCTAGTTCTTATATTGTGGGAATAAGTAAATAATTTTTCCTTATTCACTTTTTCCACAGCAATCATGATTTTATAGACCTCTATCATATTCCCCCCCCCCCCCATCTCCTCTTTTCTAAGCTGAGAAGTCCAAGTCTTTTTATCTCTCTCTTCATATGGGACCTGTTCCAAGCCCCTAATCATTTTTTTTGCCCCTCCCCAAACTTCTTCCAATGCCAATATATCTTTTTTGCGATGAGGTAACCACATCTGTATGCAGTATTCAAGATGTGGGTGTACCATGGTCACCTCACGTAACCCAAACTTTTTATTGATCGTCATTCATTTTGTGTTCCTCATTTTCTAGATGCCCAACCTGAGATCCTGGGTTTGATATGCAAAAGCGCTGAGGTCTTTCAGCTGCAACTAAAATCAACGGGAGCTCTGTTTTGAATCTTAAATGGTATACACAATGCTGTAAAATCAAGTCCTTGATGTTTCAAATTGAGCATGCAAAATTAGAGGCTCCTTAATCTTTCTGTGTCTCAGTTCCCAATTTGTAAAATGGGTATAAAAAGGAGTGTTTTGAAAATAAATTACTTAATATTTGTAAGAACTCAAATACTACCGTGATGGGCACCACAGACAAAGCCCATGAAAATATCAGTAATTTTGTCTTCATACCAGGGTTTCAATAGTGTCAAGTACATAAAGCATGGGACCACACACTGGACAAGGAGAAAACACAATATTGAATAGCTTCTCATTAAGTAAGCATCATCCATTCTGTGCACAAAATGAGGCATGGATCCTGCTGCAAAAATAGTATTTGTTCATGTAAGTTAAAGACTATATCCTAAAATACATACATAAGGGAGCCAAATTAAAGTTGCACATGCTATATTCTTTCTGGCATTTCCCACCTTCTGAGAACTTGACTTTGAAACCTGAATAGTGTTCTTTGCTAATACAGTTTGTGTGAATGCAGTTTTCTAAATTTTTAAATATGCAATCTGAAACAAACCCCAGAAACTCCATCTTCTGGAATCATACTGACAACATCAGCAGGGTTGTAAGTTTTGCCACTGTAATAATTTTCTTTTAGGAGAGAGACAGACAGAGAGTAATTTCCTGTACAACTCAGTATAAAGGACTAATAAGCAATTCATTGCCACACAATGCACTTTTATATTCATAAATAATTCTGCAGCATAGAGCCAATAGTTTATTACTCTGTGCCATCACGTAAGCACACTATTCATATCTTTGTGTGTGACACTTGGATTTTTTTTTACCTTTGCTTTATTGAACATACTCTCTCAAACTACCATATCTTGATGCTCCCACACATACCAGCCAACTTTGCCTTTCAACTTCTAACAAAGGAAATTTACTGACCTATATTTGATTTATAGGCTTACACATTCAATTGTAAATCTGTAAGTGTAGGAAAGTGTAAATTCCCAATGATATGCATTACAGAAGAAAAGATATTGCAGTCATATAATTCCATGCTATGTTATGAACAAGCAGATAATGAGAAAGCAGTATTGGATAAACTAGTAAAGCATATACAGTACAAAATATACAGACATTCTTTGTAATCTGTTACTTGAAAACTGCATCATTTTATGAAACACCTTTTTCACCTTTGCACAAGATATGCCAATAAGCTGTTACAAACACTTTTATACAGTAATAAAGTCTTAGGGTATAAAAAAACTGACTGAAATGGTTTGCTACTATATTTCAAGAAAAAAGTTTGAGAATTTTTCTAACTGGGATGAAACCTGTTTTCTAAGCAATCAATTTT
This sequence comes from Apalone spinifera, assembly GCA_030068395.1. Classification (NCBI taxonomy): domain Eukaryota; kingdom Metazoa; phylum Chordata; order Testudines; family Trionychidae; genus Apalone; species Apalone spinifera. The sequence goes on from JANRFK010001234.1 coordinate 94,541,311, forward strand.
CCCAAGTGTCTCATGTCATTTTGACTAAAATACCTTACTATTATTTTTTTTATATAAATACCTTGCCCTTCATTTATCAAAACAGAAGGTTTGTTCTTAAAATTCAGTTATTTTACTCTGCATATTAAGGCAAACATATCTTTAAAATATGAAGTGCTCAAGAGAATGTAGACAGATGTGCAGTGAAGCAAACAAAATGAATTTCATCTCTAATCTGGTTACTGTCATAAAGAAACCTCAGACTTCAGCTGTCAGAATAATTTAGAAGAACTCAAATCTAGCATTAAGCATCACAAGTATGTTGTATAATATTTTCATTATTACTTTTGCAGGGCTTTTTTATCTAAAGGGAATTTAATCTGTTATTCATTGTAAACAAATGCTTAGACTATTTCTTCATGAAGGTCTGAACTACGGGTTTTTATCACTAGACCAAACATCTGTAGTTGTATTTTTAAAAGTGCGTTTATCAAAAATATTTTTCCTCGTATTAATTTTCCTAAGATTTGCTGCTAATGTAAAATGTAAAATTCCTGAAAATATAAAAAAAGTGTAAATTTCATTAACAATGGCTAATATCTCATAAATGAAGTAACTGTCAGTTATCAATGTCCCTCAATTACAACAATATGACTATCTTCAAATATACAAAATGGAATATATTATTTAAAGTTGTGGATGTCATCATTAGTATTCATGGTTCCTGTCCCAACAAGTTTACACTATAAACCAACAATTCTGCGAAGAGTTACTGCATGTTTTAACTTTCCATGAATAGCCCTATTGACTTCAGTGGGACTAGTCATACTGCATAAGATTAAGTACATACATAGATATTTCCTAATACCAGGGCCTATTTTAAATAAGACAAATACAGGATGCTATGGGAAATAATATTGGGCAAAGGAATGAGAGAATACATATGTTGGTTCGTTAATTCATACATGTCCAATGAACGACTAAAGCCATAAATCAGTTTAGAATTACAAATACATACAATTTTTTAAAAAACCACATGGTGTCATATTGTGTCTTATAAAGTGATTGCCACAAGACTAGAGAGTGTCCACACACTGGCAAAGAAACTAGGGTATCAATAAAGATATTTTGGTAATCCCTAAGTAAAATAAAAAAAACTATATTAATTCACAATTAAGGCCACAAATCCCTATCCTAAATTTCACAATGTTTGCCAATTATCAGTTAGGAAGAATTTGTCTGCATCATGACTGCTTTAAAAACAAACATTCAAAATTCTTTTTGAACCTCAGCTCTGTATTTAAAACCCTAACCTTGTATCCCAGCTACAGTTTGCAAAACTCATGGCAAGATACCTAAAACTACTCTGTAATTCCTTCTCTCCTTATCTAACTTCTCATTCCATTATTTTTATGCAGATTAAAAGCACATATTCCAATCCCCATCCTACTATCTTGAAAAGAAGATTATAACATTGTCACATTGGACACAGCTTATAAACAGAAACATTCTAATATCCACCACATGAATTAAACCAGATTAGGGACTAAATGTTCCAGTTTCTAAATACACCACCCACCTTGTCTAAACAGACTGATTCACAGCTATGCTCATCTTACTTCTTCCCAAACGAACCATAATTTTATATAATGAGTAAGGAAAATGAATTATGTTATCATTTTAGGGCTTAACCCATGCCCACACTCACCAACGCCAATTTATTTACTGCACAATACTTTTGCCCAGACTGATCACACAATAAGTTTTGATAGGAGTGAGAATGAGTATCTGTGCATGTAGGCTTTTGTTCTGTAGGCATGCTAAACACACACTGAAATGATTTAAGTCTATAAATATAATTCTTATAAAATGGCAAACTAACCTTAGAAATCTAAACATATGAAAAATCCATATGGTAGTTTTTAAATGTTTACCCAGTGAAACCAAGCAATAGTCAAAGTGACAAAATACCAACAGAAAACATACATCTATTTTTTCAAAAACCAGTTTTATTTTAATCTGGTTTTATCCTCTTTCACCCCTTACCTCAGGCTGATTAGAAATATTCAGAATGAGCGCCCACAATTCAGCTCGGAGTGCTGTTGGGCATCCCTGACGGACATACTGTTGGGCTGCAGCACTATCTTGTTCTGTTAAAACTGAAAAAATGTAAATGCCATGAATTTACATAATATACATAACCATACATTTCCAGAAATTGTCATGTCATTTTTTTTTAAGTTTTTACTACACACACTTCTTTAAATCCTGAAAGTGATGGAAGAAAAACAAGCACAACCCAGGCCAAATTCCTGCATCAGACAGAAAGATTCTATCAACTGAATTTCCCAAGTCTTTATCACCAGCCACAAACATGTTTGTCTTCTTGAACTACATACAAATATCAAAGGGACATTATATAAGATATGAATATGTGTGTTTTAACATTTACAACCGCTATTTAGTTTAACTCTGATATGCATTTATTTTACCTTACATCCTTCACCTTGCACCAAGTGTGCTAGTTTCTTATTTGACAGCTACTCATGGGCAATGGGGTTGCTAATGTTTGTTTGATGCCATCTTTAGCATACAAAAATGGCACACTGGGACTTTCTTGAATCAGGACGATTTTGTAAACAGTGCTTCTTAATCTGAATTCACACATCAGCGATTCCTGGCCCAATGATGAGTAATTAAGGCCAGGATTTCACACAGGTTTAATCACCCATCTCCTTCTCTGCACCTGTCTTACCTTGCATCTTAGTGGGCAATATTCAGCAAGTCAACCAATGGAGGACTTCTATGTGAAGGATATGAAGTATCCCTTTGTATACCTAAGCCACAGTCAACAAGCTAATTAAGGAAGATGGATGCTGTTCATCTAAAGTCCACAACATGACCTCTGAAAAATCTTAAAATGTAGTCTAATGTAAATAAAAGGACTAGCATTATAGCCATTTGATTGGGATGGGACTACAGTTTAAGCATGACAGTTTCACCACCTACCATAAGTATGGGCCTGAAGAACAGCGTATACACCCCTGATTTGCCCTGATGCAAATGGGACAGTACCTCTAAAAGGAGGTCTCTCATTGGGAGGCTGATTAGCTGCTTGAAACAAGGACAATGATATTAGCAAGCAGAGCTAAAGAGGAACCTTTATGCTCAACCCTCTACTGTACAGTCAATTCTTTGTTCTTCATGATTTCTTTAGTTTGACAGAAGGTATTACTGTATTTTCAATTTTTAGCAGAATGTGCTTCATTACTACTGGCAGACAAGCTTCTAACCTTGCTGTGAATCTCAGTGCCCTGAGCTTGAATAAGTTAACATGCACAACTCTGAACAAGTTATCAATTTTCCCACTCAGGCTTCCCAAGAAGTCACTTGGAAAGTCATTGGAGTAATTTGTTAGCTATTTTGCAGCTTATGAGGGTAAATCATTCAGATGGTAATATCTTTGTCCAAACCACCGAACACAGAATTACACAAATGCTACTACTGAATTCTTCCACCAACATCACTAACTGTTCGATAACAGAATATAAAAATCATAGCTAAGTCAAGGGATAGGAACTGGTACAGAGGTGGATAAGTCCAATACAAGCTTGAGACATCTTGCTGGTCAGAAAAATACACAGGTTAGGAACTTTCTTAATAATAAATACTAAAATATCTCCAATAGAATGTGGTCATAATGGAACACAATTTTCACATTTTATCCTTTGGACAGATTAATATATTAGATGCAATTCTGGGAAGAGTTTCTTAGAAAAGTAAAATATCTTCTTGCTTTCCTAAATTTTACTGACTCTGAAGTACACAATAAGTAAGTATTCCCAAAAAATCCTGTGTGAAAAGGTATGAGAAATCAGGAAGACAACTGGGACAACTGTGCTTTATGAACTCTGCCTGGTTTACATCAATATTGGGGTGATTACACAAAAGAAGAGAAAAAGATCCCAATCAGGCTCCTTGAATGAAGCTGGATAGGTCTGGGTCAGCTCCATCACCTCAAAAGTCAAGAATCAGAGCTATCAGACTTCCTTACGTTCACTGGCTGGCCTATTTATCAGTCATCTTCAAATTCTTGCTTAGATAAAATATCTTGTTCAAGAAAATGACATCACATGGCCAGCTGGCCCAAAGTGAACAATGGGTCATCTGATCCAGAGTTGCTGGAAGTCTGTTTTACCACATATTTTCTTGGCCTGTAAAGTTCTCTAATAGATGGTGCACTTGTGGTCTGGGTGTTTTGATTTCCACCTTTTGTGGCTTAGGCAGAAAAGGAAAAATAAAATATTGCCACACTATAAGTATCAGTTACCTGCTGAGTCTCAAAGTGTTTGGTTACTGTCATGTCCCTGGGCCACTTCCCAGGGAAGCTGCTCCATCCTGCCCTTTCTCTTGGGCCTTGTGGTCAAATCCTCCCTGTCCAAGAGTTGCTGTTGGCTTACTGGCTAGTCTTCAGCTGTGGTACCTGGTTCTGACCAGATATGAAGTCCAGCTCCCACTCAGAGCTGTCCAGAGTGATGCTGTTCTCCCAGTCAGCCCTTAGGTCTGCCTTGGTCGAGCTTCAGGAAGGAACTGCCATGCCCTGGCCCAGCAACTTCTTTTATATCAGCCCTCTGCACCCTAATTGGCTGCAGCAGAGGCTGCCACTCTGTTCTGCTTGGAGGGCTTCTCTTCATCTCCTGTTGCTGGGCAGGGTCCAGAAAGGCCTCCAGCAGAGATACTGGGGCCTTGTCCACCCCATCACACTTTGATTTTTTAATTGTTTTTTATAATAAAAAGAACTTCACCTCCCATGTAGCAGTTCCACAGTTGCTAATATAAAGCAAATAGATCAGTTGCCCATCTCCCTTTTCACAGATGCTCAAGACTCCCTCGTGGCTTTGTGTCATTGCCAGTATGTAGAACAAGGTGTGAAAAAGGAGCTTGGAGGTAGAGGCTGCTCTGAATGGTCAAGAGATAGGGAGCAGTGAATACTAGGGAAGATATAGGATTTACTTGGGAAGCCTGATTTTCAGGGGACAGGAATTCACTGAGGAAGTACAGGAAAAGGGAAGGATGAGAGAGATGGTACCTCAGCTGGTTACGCAAAGATAGAATGACTGTGTGAGGAAAAGAGTGATGAAGGACCTCAGAAGAGAGAAGGGAGAGATGCCACTGTCTTCTTACCTACTGCAGCAGCAGAAGAAAGTGGACATGCTTCCTAAATAGGCTATAGGGGTCCACCTTACCTGCTGTCTGTCCTTTGTAGATAGTGACTGGGGTAAATAATAATGAGCAGTGACTGTCAACTCCTAAAGATGCAGAAAGTAACACTATGTGTTTCTTCCCTAGCATGATCTAATGAAGGATTTTTAATATATTTTAAAATCAAAGATAACTTCTCGTCCTACAGATACAATGAGAATTTATCATGTACTCAAAAAAGGATACAAGAGTGGAAAAAAAAATCAGTGAAAATCATCCATAATGGCTTAGAGTTGCAGTATTTAGGTTCTGCAATTATGAATAATCATCAAAAGGAATTACGGTTATATTCTGATCTGATGCATGGGCATAAATCCCATTAACACTAATGAGAATTCTATGTGCACAGATGGGAGAACAGGTTCCTTTGATTTTAAAATGAAATTCAGAAGTAGTATGGGTTAAGCTGTGGCCATAAAAGAGTGTGTCTATGCTTGCTATTTTGCTTTTAGTGACCCAGCCGTAGAGCTATTTATCTGGTACCTATTGGTAGATATTAAATGCTAGATTTTCTACTTTTATATGAACATTCACAGCATTATCCACTGCATTTTGTATTACTATGGGTGAAATATTAACATTCTCAGGAATGATCATTTGAAATATTCTTAATTCCTCAGATTTTATTGCAACTGAAATCAGATCCTTACCTATTTGCCCAACACGTACATGTTCATTTTCAAAGAGTTCTAAAAAACAAAAAACAAAAAAACAATAAAAACCTAAGTATGAATAAAATGCAAAAATAATAAAGATATGACAAAAATACTTCAGCTAGCTGTGTGTCAATGTTTTGTATTTTTGACTAAGATTATTTTGATTCCTACTAAACATACAAGTCTGCAGATTCAAACACATCTTTAACTCTTTTTATTGCTAATGTTACTATAATTATATAAACAGCATCAGCAGCAATATTCTTCTTCTGTAATTTAGACTGAAAGATACATATACAAAAATTATTAGTTCAAATATGTAGCACCTTTAATCAGAACATTTTCCACTGGAAAAAAAAATCTCTAGCCTATAATTTTCCATTCTTAGAGTAGTTTCTACAGATATGTGCATGCAAGAAATAAAACACCATTACGTAGCATTTAAACCACAAGATATTTGACACATTTTTTTCTGTAATATTTTTTAAAGGGTGGACATCAAAAAGGTGCCTCAATTTTCCCAATAATCCTGTGATGTTACAGCTGCACAGTTTTGGTTTGAAACTTATTGAGTCTTTCTAAACAAAAAATTTGAAAGACAGGTCTGATTCTGAAGTGTTTAAATACCTGCAGCTCCATCTGAAATCAAAGGAATTGTAGGCATTCCACATCTTGCAAATACAGCCCTTCACATTTGCAAATGTTATCCACTACCAGTTCAAATATGTTCAATCTGAGTTACATGAGAACCATTAGTGTTACAAGTGTGAGACAAATACATATAAGTATTATGGAAAAATATACGAGTTACTTTTCACTTACACTGTTAATCAAAACTGTTCTTGTTAAATTACTGAGGTACAGCACTCACTAACCTGGAGGTACTTGTGTAGAATCATCAATACCCAGCTGCCCTGTAGTCAAGCCTAGCTCACTGAAAGAGTCTCTCTGAAAATATACAAATAGCTATTAATAAATGTGCTTTTAATTCTCTAACAGAGATTCCTCTGTAAAAGCTTAGGTTTATTTTTTACAAAATCATTTAATTAAATGTATTCTTATTTTCTACAAGCTAAGAAACTTTATACATGTATAAAGTAAATGATTTTAAAAGAGAAAGAAAAATCTTGTCCTGATTCTTACTGTAAAAACAGAACAGTTTGATTTACAGGCCCTGATTATCAACTACATGGGAACTCAACTCAGACAAAACAGAGGGAAACTATAGGGAGCCAGTTATGGTTCTCTGATTCACTGGTGCACTGCCCTCAGTGCAAGTTAGGGTTTGCACAAGGGAAGCCCTAATTCTCTCCACTGACAAAGTCCCTCAAGAACCTCATGTTTGAGGAGAATCAGGTGCAACAGAAATCAGATCAACCACATCTCCTTTCGTTCCTGTCTGACCTACATCCTGTCCCCAAAATGCATGTGACGCACATTCAGAGGGGAAGCCATGTTAGTCTGTATCTGCAAAAACAGTAAGGACTCCTGTGATACTTTAAAAACTAACAGAGAACACACAGTATCCTTTCTAGGGTTGCCAGATGTCTAGTTTATCACTGTAACATCCAGTCTAAAAAGGACCCTGGAAGCTCAGGTCAACACTGCTGACTGAGCCATTAGAAATCAAGTTGACAGCACAGTGAGGCTAAGCCAGGTTCCCTGCCTCCCTTGGCTTAGTGTGGCTCCTGGAAGTGACTAGCTTGTACCTTGAGCACAGTGGCAATCAGGGAGGATCCATACAGTACCTTCACCCTGAGCACAAAGAAACGTGGCCAGTAGGAGTGGTAGGGGTAGTGCCTTCAGGTAAGAGCAGCACAGAGGAGGAACCCCTTGACCACTATTGTACCTAATGGTCAAAGGGACATGCTGGCCACTTCTGGGAGCTGCCTGAAGTAAGTGCCATCTAGAACACACATACTGAACACCCTTCCCCACCCCAATTCCTGTCATAGCTCTTACCCCCCTCCTGAACCCAAACTCCCCCGCAAAGCCTGAACCAAGCACCCACTCACTCCTGCACTTGGAACCCTTTGGCTCCAACCTGGAGCCCACTTCTGCAACCTAAATCTCTCAAACCCAACAAAGAGACAAAACCCCCAACTGGAGACTGCACTCCTTCCTGTACCTCTATCCCCTGCCTGATGAAAATGAGTGAGTGAGCAAGGGTGGGAGAAAGTAAGTGACAGAGGGAGAAGAAAATGGAAGAAGTGGGGGGTGGGGCTTCAGAGAAGGGACAGGGAAAGGGCTTTCAGTTTTCTGCACTCAGAAAGCTGAATTTAAATCAAATGAAATCAAATCAATTATTTAAATTAGCAAGCAGGAAACTCTGATTTAAATAATCAAATTTAAGATGAGCTTTTTACCCAATTTTCCTGAGGAAAGGTTGATCCTTATTTGCTGGCAATCATTAAAACATTTTGACTTACAAGTAAATATAATCTTCATACTAAATATGTGGCTTCATTTTGCTCATCAGAATACACTACATGTACACACATTTATTTAGCAATGGGTTTAAGCAGTTTAACTTTTTACTGCATGATTAATTTTTCACTTGTATCAAACTCTATAGGGTAGGAAATTCAAATAAATTAAAATATAGAAAAACAGGATTTTCATTTCTTTTATTAAATAAAGCTAAAATGTGCTGAATACATCAGCTTTTTCCTCCCATCAAAAGATGGTTTGCATAGCAAACAGACATTTATTAAACAAAAGGAACCAATAACTGCATTTGAATTGAATTAATTGTTGTTTCTGGTCAGCATGTCCTTCAAGATTTTAAAACTAGGAAAATCTCATCTTCCTCTGACACATGTATTTTTGTAAATAAATTAAATTAGTTTGAAAGGTATTATGATAAGTTTGGGCCTCAACAGAGATTGTCAATTGAAAACTGAATTTTAAACAGGCTTTTTTAAAATTAACCTGCATTTAAATTAGAGTCTGATTCTTAATTTTTTTTTTAAATCACTGATTTTGTCCGCTATATGTGGAACTCACTTCCAGAAGGTGTAATGGAGGTTATGAGTGAAGAGGGTTTCAAAAAGGAGTAGTTATGTATAGAGATAAGAAATACAAAACTGTGAATGTTTATGTTAAGAAAATGATTATGAAGAGAATATACTGCCACTGTTCAAGATACAAATCAATCACCAGCTAACTGGGGGAGAAAGAAACTTCCCTTTTTTAATTCTGTACTTCTTTTTCATTAAGAAGTTCCTATAATAAATCTTTTCCATATATATTATATTTTATTTACTGACCTATTGTACATCTTTAGTCACTTCTTTTTAAAAACAAACATATTAACTAAAATCAAGATTAGTTTTTATTGTCTAGTATCTTATTGATTAGCCAACCAAAACAGTTCTCACAGAAACCTTTTTTAAAAAGAGACTTATTTTAATATATCTATACGTACCAGTTCAGGGATGTCTTTAACTTTCAGAGGAACCTGAATTAGACCCAGGTGATTTCTGAAACTAGGCTGATCTCCGTTTTCATAATTTGGGTTGCGAAGGTTCATCAGTACCTTTTAAAAAAGCATAATCTGTCATTCCCTGTATATATACCTAAATTTACAACATGAGAGTGTGCCAGATGGTTTCAACAAAAATACCAGACACACCTGACATTACATCACAATCTAAGTTCCATCTTATTTAGAAAATACCAGACATTTATATTTTCCCATTTATATTTTCTCTGTTTGTTTCCTGAACAGAAAGCTCAAATACTGGACTGTCCAGTTCAAAACCGGACATCTGGCAACCCTCGCCCAAAATAATCACAAACTGCTATTTCCAGTGTAGGCCTATATTTTCAAATGCAACTATTGTAGTAATTTTGGGCAGCCAATTTCAAAATCCATTAAGGGGTCTGATTTTGAGAAAGTACTTAAAGCTCCCCTCTGTAAACCAAAAGTGAGGTACTGAAATCACCAGTTATTTCTGAACACTGAGGTCATACTCTATGTCCTAATTAACACTAGCTTTCCTATCAAACGATACCAGAAACTAACAGTAACTTCCTCAATGACTCTGAATTCTACGACATTGATTTGAACTCCTTTTTTTAAAAAGAGCAATTTTATTAGCTTTCTGATACTCAATGCCAACATGTATTCTGTAATTCCACTGCTAAGCAATTTGCCAAAGAATTCACCTCTTGCCACGGAATTGTGGCACAGCATCTCTGTTTTCATTTTTTTTAAACTATTTATAGTCCTTATGGTGGCAACTGTAACACTAAAGACAAACAAGAGCAAACTAATGAGCACCTACAAGGTATGAAATCACAGCTTCAAGAGCTGTGAACTGTCTTACTCATCTCCGGATCCCAAGTATTCTGTGATTTTGTGGCCACGGAATTTAAAATTTTAAATGGAAAACTGGCAAGGAGCCTTTTTTCTTTCCCAACTTAACTCATGATTTCCTGAAAGAGACATCCCCTACAGTATTTAAGGGATATGAAGCTGAATTTAGTAAAGTGTTGCCCCACTTTTTCCAAGCGTAACCAGAGGGCTTTGAGGAAAAAAAAGAGCATACATGAAACTTTATACAAATAAGACAAGGTCCCAGGCCTAAGGGTTTGTCCACAGCTGCCCTACAAGGGCTTGATTTCAAAAGCACACTAACGTACTGCACATAGACCCCGCCTGTGAACATTAAGAGTATATCTAGACTGAATCCCTCTGTTGGCAGAGGGATGCAGATTAGGCAGGTCGACATT
>JANRFK010001234.1:94557011-94569266 GCA_030068395.1 Apalone spinifera
CCCCACCCCTCCCCGACTCACATCTGCACTCCTGCCTTTATCAGGGGCAAGAGGGACCTGGGGAGATGGAGTGAAGCAGCCTCTGCTCGCAGCAGGCCCAGGCTGCTCAGTGGGAGTCGGAGCAGCCTCTGCTCGTAGGGAGCTCGGACTCCACACTGCTGCCTCTGTATCAGAGCTTTGAAATAGAACTATATTTACTAGGGTCCAAATTAAAAAAAAAAATTGGACCAATAGTGAACATAGAAGTCTTAATGCATTTATACAGAAAAAAAATCAAATAAGATACATGTGAAAAGCAGAATTTTTCGAATGAGAAGCCTTAGTTACTGTACAAAAACACACCTTTGTACCTTAGCTGTCGTGTCACATTAGACAATAAAGCTAAGCATTATATTTTTTTAAAAAAATCATTATCTACATTACAAGAACTATTTTAAAAATCACTTGTGTTTTATATCATCATGAATAATGAACAATAGTCTAATTAGTACCAGTGTTGTTGATATGGATTTTTTTTTTTAGTCAATTTGACTAGCTTACAAAAATACTAGGTAAAAGTATTTGGTTTTTAAGAACGGTCCACTGACATTCTTTATTGGTAGTAGTTTCTAAAATCATTGAAACATTACTAGTTACAGACAATTCGGTAAAAGCTTCATTTAATTTGTTTTAAACAACAAATGTATTGAATATCCCCTATTTATTTATTTATTTAATATATCTGGGCCAAACATACCTATGTCCTTTTAAATGGCCATATCAGTAATTGAAACAATTCAGAATATACATCAGGCCCTTTGCATGTAAATAGAGAAGCAAGGTGCCTAACCTTCAGATCTTACAGTTTAAGTCTAATTCTGCAAATGCACGTACTTAACTTTTCCACGCATAAATAGACCCACTGAGTGCATAAATCTTTACAGAATTAGGTACAAAACAATTAACACACTGCAAAACGCTCTACAATTTAATTCAAGGGAAGTTAAAGACATTGAACAACTCACAAAAGAACTGATCCAAAACCCATTTAAGTCAATGCAAAGATTCCCATTGACATCTGTAGGCTTTGAATCAACCCTAGAGATATTTCACTCATTGTAGAATTGGGCCCTAAATGAACTACATTACAATGAGAGGTAGAAGAGGAGATGAGGTTTTTTGTTCGGTTGTTTGTTTTTTTAAAGATAAGCAGTGACAGTAGCATGTGTATTGCTGATTCCATGATTTGCTGTTTGCTTCTATTTTATTATTGTCACCTCCTATTAATCCTTTTCCTTAAAAGGATTAAGGTGCTACTTGCCTGAAGCCATCTTCAGCAGCAGGTAGAAGCACAACAAGTGTACCAGCTTTGATTGCCCTTTCAGAGTCCACAAAAATCATCCAAATAATTCTTCTGAATATGGATATATTCTTGTGGGGTTAAATTATTACAAAAATTTTACACAGAGAAATTATAACAGAAGTCCCACAATTAAAGTCCATAATTCACCAACATAGTACAAAGAGTGTATACAATGAACTCCGTACAGCTCCATCATCTGTCAGAAGAGCTGTCCTATCCATGGGATGGTTCAGGGCGGCCATTCCAAGCCCCGCACTTTGGAGGGGGAGAGGGGGAAGAGGGGAAGACCCACAGCAGCTGCCTCACCCATCCTATAGATGGGCTCTGGGCAGCCTAAAAGATTACCAGGAGGCCTGGCGTGGAGTAGCATTAATGGCCACCCCCACCAAGCCTCTCCAATAGTCCCTCCATCTCTCGGTTCTCAGGGGAGGGAGATTTGGGCAAGGGGGCAAAGCAGAGGTGGGAAGGGAATGGAGCAGAGACAGGACAGGGGCAGGACCTGTGGCTGGGAGGTTGCATTGAGCTCCAGACCCCCTGTAGGGACAGCCCTGTCTGTCAGCATGCTCCAGCTCTCCAAACTATCTCCAGAATCTTTCACCATATATCACTTCCAGCTTTCAACCATCTCTGACTTTGGCTTTCTGAGCTGAAGCCAACAGGCACCTCCTTCTGCTCATCTTAGACCTAGTCTACACGATGCCCAGTCTCCCCCTTCTCCTCCCATCCTGTCCACTTGTCAGTCTAAGATACCCAACTTTAGCTATGCAAATAGTGTAGTTGAAGTCAACATTCTTAGCCTACTTACCATGGTGTCTTCCATGCAGTAAGGTCAGTAGCTGATGCTCTCCCATCAACTCCACCTACTCTTCTCATTCTGGTAGAGTCCTGGAGTTGACGGGAGAGCTCTCAGAAGTTTTTTCATATATAAGCAGATGCATAAATCCATCGCCACTGGATTGATCACTGCAGCATCAATCCCATGTGAATTGGGAGACAAGCCTTTAGCCTTCAATGGCCATGGCTCTCTGGCTCAGGAAGGTCAGCAGGCATATCCCCCTGCCAAATTCTCTCTCTATTCTTCCAGGGAAGTTCTGAAGAGAGTTCTCTCATTGCAGCTCTCCCGAGAGACCTTCTCTAGCTTCCTGACTCCCAGGCAGATCTCCTGCTCCCTCCTCACTAAACCAGTTAATTCTCATCTGCTGCTCCTTTTCCTGACTGATTTAGTCTCTGTCTTCAAGCCCTTAGTTACATGGCCCAGGTATCTTCTCTTGTAAGCCAATGAGGAAGTAGCTGACAAGTCACAGGTGTAATGGCTGTGCTCCTTCTTAAAGGGCCAGTGTTCTTGTTGAAGAAATGTATTTTTAGGAAGAATTTCAAAGATTAATTCAGGAAAGGTATTCCAGGCACTAGTGTCTACATGAAAAGAGTCAACATAGGACTTTTCCCATGCATACTCATTCTAGAAGAGAAGCTGCCATTTCATAAGCAAAATTGAGATATGTTAAATATTAATATTTGTTATATGCTTTCATAACAGTAACTACATCAGTGAACCCATTGGCATACACACCATATACACATTTGCCTACCTTACAATATTTAGTCCATACAAGGGAAAAAACCTATTATTTTCAACAAAGTAAATGGACGAGACAACTCAATAATTATTTGTTAAGTACTGGCAGCATGCTATGTATTACACAATACACAGTCTCTGCCCCCCAAAGAACTAAGAATCTAAAATACAAAACATCCAATTAGGATACACTAGAATAATCACTAGAATGAATAACGACTTGTGAACAACTATAATACATTTTAATATGGAGTGAATTAAGCACACTATGGCATCCTACCTCTGAAGGTCTGTGATTTGGAAGGACGGTGGTTGTCTTTGCATAGTCTTTAATGTGGAAATTTAATGGTAAAACACCATGAATATATCAAACAAGGAAAGTCAAATATTCTCTGTGTGTTCAAGATCCTCTTTTGATCTGTCTACCCAAACCTAATTTTCTCTACATCTCCTATGTTTACACTTAGTCCCCCCAGCCCTAGATTTCTGCCAACTTCTTTCATCATTCCTTAACTTTTCTCTATAATGAATAATACATTTGTCTTTTCTGGAAATACCATCAGCTGGGATAGCTTCCTTCTCCATCTGCACCTATTTCATTTTCTGACTTTCTTCAAAATCTCACTTAATTAGGGAAAAAAAAAAAGCTTAGGAGGTATTTGTCATTTCATTTATGACTAATGATACATTCTATTCTCTAAATCATTTTATTTTTTCACATCTCCATAATAGTACACTCATCTATTGACCACTGTTCCCTACTTTGACTGTATTCTACTTCATCTATGGATGCTGCCATGAAATACAATGTGCATACATTTTTATAGCAAAAGGTACCTATAAGTTATAATTGTTTAAAATTTTTGAACATTTAAAAATGTACAGTAGACATAAAGCATAAACTTAAAATGTTCTAGTAGAAAACAACAGGAAGATTGTTGGAAACCAACCTGTGCTTTCCTCATGTATACCAAGGGCTCCTTAATGTGCTCAGGAGGTGCTGCTGGATGACTGGGTGAAGGGAACCTTAAGAAAAACAAAATTATGTTTTGAATGCTCAAATTATTATTAATACAGTGTTATACTCAGCTCTTCAGAGTACTCTTTGAACAAATTTTCTCATCTCTATAATTATTTCTACAAGCAGTACAATTTATGCAGTAATAATTCTAGCCCATAATAAACCTCTAACCATAAAAATAAATCAGTAACAATAAGTGAAACTCCACTTCCTATCTTTGTATTATAGATATTCACACTCTTATTTAGAAAAGAAATGGCAAAGGGTCTTGTACATTTCTGGCATAGCTGAAATGTTCATAAATCCAAACAATAATTTCTGCCTTTTGGATAAGACAATGAATAATAATTTTATAGATGATAATATAAACTTAAAGATGGAACGTCACATAAAAAAGCAAAGAAATAAAAGATAAAAATGTAGGGGGTCTAGTGAAATACATGCTTTATATGGTAGAAAATTTAGTGACTGAAAGTAACTCTAGGACCTCTTAATTAAAACTGACAGAGGACACATAAAATACACAGTGTTTTGCAGAGATTATTTGGATTAAAGACATGCATGATTGTTCACCAAAGGGTAGCATGTGACATCTCTACTGACAGCCACATACCCACTGGCAGTCATAATAATTGCAAAATGTATGTAAAGCATAAGTACCTAAAATTGTGCTCTTAAGTGTGACCCATGGCCAATAAAGGAATAACCCAGATTCAGCCTTAAAGGACATTTTGGTAGATGTTTGTGCTTGTTTGTTCACATGTATATTGTTAGAAGTTGACAATGTAATTAAATGACTCCTGTCTATACTGTATTCATCTCTCTTTGAAATGTATAGCAAATCATCTGAGAGCGACAGGCAATTGTCTTACGTTTAACTAGCTAAACTACCAATGATGCTTGGGAAATAGGTCTATCTGGAAGTCTTAAGGATTGCACATATTTCTCCTAAAGACACTGACTTGTGAAGAGAAGCATGGGACTAAATAAAGGCACCTGGGACCTGATCCATTTAATCTCAGACCTGCTTAAGCTTCATCAGGAGAAGTTTGAGCCACAAGATTGAGCCAAACACCCTTGAATACACGCTGAATACAGACATTGGACTATAATTTATGGATTAATTCTGCAAGAATGCTTTGAAACTACGAAGTTGAACATCTCTACTATGAATCTGATCTCAGAACTGTATTCATGCCTGTATGTGTGCTGATCTTTTTTAACCAATACTATCTCTTTTCCTTTTTTAACAAATTTTAGTTTTGTCATAAAAAATGGCTATGAGCATACATTTGGGGTAACATCTGAAACAGTCATTAACCTTGGAGGTAATGTGTCTGATATTTTGGGATTGGTAGAACTTTCTTATATGATGAACAAAGATTTTCAGTAATCCTTGTCATATTTGACTTGTACGTCTGGGTGAAGGCCGAAGGCTGGGTTGCTTTAGAGCAGCCATTCCAACCGCTGGCCCTCGAACCAGGACCGGGCCACAGAGGCTGCCAGAGTTGAAGCCAGCTGCTTGTGGTGGCTCTGGGGGCCGGGGTGAACCCCAGCCCTAAGAGCTTGTGGGACAAGTAGCTGCAGGGTCAGTGGGGTAGGATCAGGGTTTGGTTCAACAGGCAGTCATGGAGTTTGTGGAGCAAGGGGCACTGGAGCTAGTGGGGCAGGATCAGGGAGCACTGGGAGTGGCGGGGCAGGAACCGGGGAAATGGAAAGTTGTCAATTTAAGTCAGGGATCACTGGGGGACAGCCTGCCAAAGTTGGTAATGACAGTGGATGCAGAACAGGGTCCAGGAAAGACAGAGGCGAAAGACAAAAGGAAGTTGGCAGCACGGGGTGCTGGGAAGCAAGAGACAGTGGGCACTGGGGTGACAGGCCTGGCAAGACAGACTTGTGAGGTAATGGGGTTAGTGGGATATAGGCGATATCATATGATGGGTTTGGCAGGTTTAATAATACAGAAACAGAGTACCAGGACTGGACAGGATCAGAGTAGGGATGTGAAGGACTAGATAAGCAAATGCTTATCAGATAGTTGACATGATAGTAGACTAGTCACTTCCCCCCATTTGCTGCCTCAATCAAAGAGAGGTGACAAGTGGGGTGGTGAAAGAGGCAGTTCCATTTGAAGCCTGGAGACAGACCCCGGGATCCACGCAGCACTGCCACTTTGAAACACAGCGTGCAGCCCAGCGTTGGTCTCCTCGTGGCATTTCAAAGTGCCATGTGGAGCCCAGGATCAGCTGGGGACTCCCCCGCTGACCCTAGGCTCTGTGCGGCGCTGCCGATTTGAAACACTGAGGGGAACCTGGCGTTAGGCGTGGAGCTCGGGATCAGCTACACTTCAAAGGCGCAGATGCCCTATTGACTAACCAAACAGTCGATGCAAAATGCATCAACTATTCGATTAGTCAATTAGTCGATACTTAACAGCCTTAGGTCAGAGGGTTCTGGTGTTGGAGGTAGATGAATATGCAAATAAAAAAAAAAAAATGACACTGGTCTGCCAAAAATTAGAGAATGGGTTTGCTGGATCATGGAATAAAAAGTGTTGGGAAATGTTTTGTTGGTTTCTAGGTAACCAATGTGGTAATACAGAAGCTGTTCTGTGCTGGTTTGGTAAATCTAAGTATTGAAATAACCTCCAGCTTTGGAGAGTGGCTTCCCCATTCTTTGGGGGTTAGCTCTAATTGAGTAACCTCAGTTGGCTCCTCTGGCACCTCATTCACAGACAGATACCCAGAAGTTGACATACCTTCAAAGTTTTCCTTTCAGGCAGAAAGTAACAGACATCTATCTCCTTATCTGAGAATTAATGTATTGTATGGCTCCGAATGTATGCTTATTTGTATACTACACCACCAATGCAAGAAAAGATAATAAAACCTAGAAGAACAAACAGCAGGGTGGGTGTCTTGTCTATGAATAAAGATAAAGGATTGTTCTGGTATATTGTGAAGTGCAAAGCAACAAACTTAAACCCTCACCATGGGAGGGAAATTGACAGCATTCTGGTGTCTCATGAAAGAAGGGTCACAACTTGACAATAAAGCACTGCAAGGATCTGGGATAAGAGATATTCTATAAAACATGAGAATACATTGTTAATTAAATCTAAATTCTAGAACGCCACATTATGATTTTATTTTATATGTACTTTCTAAACTTCTATTTGTGCTTCACTCTTTTAAAAAAAGGAAGATTAGACACACACACACAGCGAGACATATACATAATGGTCTTGCAAAATAATACAAAAATATAAGATATGTATAAATGTACATAAGGATATATAATAAACTCACACACTGAGTTCACTATAAACAGCATTCTGAAGCTTCTTTTCCCATCCTGTTTACATTAAAAAATAGAAGATGTTAATCACCTTATAAACAAGTAAACCTTTAAATATCTGAAGCATGACTCAAGGCAAATTTTCAGATTTACTGAAGTTTATTGTCCTCAAGTCAAATTTCACATCTACCTAAGTTTTCTCTCTCTCTTTCAGGTTCTTCCTAAAGACATAGGAGGAAATAACTACACTAACAGAAGGCTAAAACACAGAAGGTCAAAGTTAAAGGTTGCATGTATTCCCTTATCTCTGTCCCTAGTTCAAAACATTATGATATAGTCTTCAGATATATATCACACTTATTCACACATAATATCATATACATTTTAAATTCAACTTTAGAGAAACAAATAATATGCTGTAATATACTGATTATTGTATTCTTCAGGCTAAAAGAATTTATGTTGTTAGCATAACAAATAAATGGTCGTCCATTTTGGATACGGTATTGACCAAAAGAGGACATGAGAACAGCAAAACTAGGACACCGGAATTCAAAAAGGCAGATTTTGAACAGTTCAGTAAAATAGCAAGGAAGGTACCATGGAAAGATCAGTTAGGAAAAAAAGAAGTTGAATCGTCTGCTGGTTTCTAAAACATGTAATACTAGAGGCTCAGTATCAAGCTATTCTGATGCAGGGGAAAGAAGAAAAAAAAAGAAGCGAATGTGGCTGGACAAGAAACCAACAAGAAGTAGAAGAAGGGATTTGTCACCAAGGAAGTATACATGAGAACAGCAAGGCAAAAAAAAAAATATATCAGGAAAACCAAGGCAAAGACTGAGTTACACCTGATAAGAAATGTTGGAAACAAGAAAGGGGTATTCAAATATGTCAAAAAATAAATAAAAACAAGGATGGTGCGAGTCCACTGCTCAGTGGAGAAGGTGAGCAGGTATGGGAAGATGATAGGAAAGCAGAGCTGCTCATTGCCTAATTTGCTTTAGTCTTCACACAACAAAGTAACAAGTGTCTGGACACTAGCAAAGATATCAGACAAAGGGGAAGGAATCCAGGTTGGAATAAGTCAAGAACACATCAGAGATCTTCTGACTAATCTGAATTAATGTGAGTGGGGTCTGATGCTATTCACCCCAGATGCTGAACAATTAGCTGAAGACATCTTAGAGCCCCATCCACTCTTGGGGTGGGGTAAGAGTAATTACTTCCCTACAGCCACATCTTTGTAATCACCCCTTGTCTTGGGGGTAGCATGGCTTAGTGACAAATGTGAACATGGCCACACTTTTGCTCAGGGTTGCATGGTCTGATGGCCAAAGTCAGACCCCTTCCAACAGGGCTGTGGGTCCCAATGCCAATATAATCACCCAGTTTAGCCACGATTTATGGCCTAGTGGTAAGAGTCAGTGTGGCTACTTGGCTCAGCAAGGCCATGTGACCCAGTGGCAAGAGTCAGTAGGCCTGCCCTCTCTCAGGACTAATGTGGCCCAATGACAAGAGTCAGGATAACTGCCCATTGCCATTAGGGATGTAAAATCTTGTTTAATTGGTTAACCCGTTAAACATATTGTTTAACCAGGTAACAGATTGACAGGGGAGTGGGCAGGGGAAGAGGTACAGGCTCAGTACAGACATGGGCTGCTCTGGACAGCTGGAGCAACCTCTGCCTAGGCCGCGCCCAGGTCCAGCTCAGACAGGGGCTGCTCTAGCTGGGCTGGAGCACCCTACCCACAGCAGGCAGGGAACTGCTTCAGGCCCTACCAATTAACTGGTTAACCTTTCACATCCCTGATTTCCATAGTGTCTGTGGCCTAAAGGCTAGCATTGGTAGGGCTGCCCTGTTCAGCAGGGTTTTGTGGCCCAATGGCCAGAACCAATCTTACTGTCAACTTTCAGATCTGTGTGACCCAATGGCCTAATTCAGTATAATGACACTCCTAAGAAGGACTGTTTGGTCTGGCAGCTGGTCAGGGGAGTGAACCACCACCTCTGTGTCTGTGTTAGCCAGGTAGAATATGGATCCTCCTTGATTGACCTAGTTCAGGCCTGGGCAAAATATGGCCTGCCAAGCCACCAGATCCAGCCTGCGGACTACCCTGCCAGGACCCTCAGGCACACAACTGCTGCGGTTTAAAGTGCAGTCCATGAGCTCTCTGCTCTGCATGGAGGGGGAGCCTTCATGTAATCTCCCCATCCCCCAGTCCAATCCTCAGCTCCGATTGGCTGCATTTTCAAACGATCTGGGGCTACAACAGGCAAGGAGCCCAGCCTGCCTTGGGAGTGCTGCAGGACTACTGGCCAGGAGATGCTTAGAGCCAGAGCCTCCCAGCCAGACCTTGCCTCTGGCACCCCACCCTCTCCTACATGCTAATTCCCTCCCCCTGGTCTCCATCCAAACCTTCTGCACCCCCCTACCCCAGGTCACAACTCCCTCTCAGACCCTGTAACCCCTGATACACATCTCCCCCAGGCCAGAATCCTCTCCTACACCCAAACACTCTCCTAGACCCTGCACCCCATTCCCCTGCCCCAGATCATCACCCAAACCCTCTGCACCCCCTTTTCCCATTCTCCCTCCCAGACTTTGCATCTCCTCCTAGAGCCCATTCTCCAGGCCAGAACCTCCCTTACCCTTCACCCCAATCCCCTGACCCAGGTCACAACCCCCCTCCTTCACCCAAACTCCCTCTCAGACTTTACACCATCTCCTGTACCCCAGTCTCTTACCCCATGCATCCTTTGCACTCAACCTCCATCTTAGACCGCACATCTCCTCCACAGAAAAGTGAGGCCCTTAACCACTTTCCAAAATCTTGGAGTGGCACCCACCAAAAATTATTGCCTACCTTTGACCTAGTCCCAGCTCAGGGTACTGTCATTAGCAAGTATGCCCAGAAGTGAATCTCCCTGAAATACACCAACTTCACTCAACTCAATAAGTAGTCCACCTCAGTCATTCCTTGGGCACCCTCTGGAGGCTCAGCATCTCTGGTTTCCAATGACTGGCACTTCCACGGTTCCCAGGCTGGAACTTGCAGTGTGTGTCCTCCCTTTTCAGCAGTTAGCCCTAAATGAGCTGAGCTGTTTCCTTTTACACCTGGTCTCCAGCTAGAGTATGCCCAGTAGGGCTGAAGGGGCCTGGTCTCCTGGGCCTAGAGAGTATAGTAAATCCTCACAGTACCAGCTGTTATACACTGGAAATAAGGTCCCAGAAGACTGGAAAAGGGCTAACAGTTTTTAAAAGGGGGAAAAGGAGAAGCCAGGAAACTATAGATCTTGCACTGAAGGATGAGATGATCATTAGGAGCCAGCATGTATTTACTCAAAACAAATCAGGGCAAAATAGTTTAATTTCCTGCTTTGACACAGTAACCAATTTGGGGGATAGGAAGAATGTGGTGGACATAATCTACTACTCCAAATCTGGATATAGTCCATAATCTGGACTTCAGCAAGGCTTTGGACACCATCCCATGCATGCTCACTGGAACTACCACTAATTGGTTAAACTACTACAACAAGAGTAGCTATTAATGGAATTATACCAGATTGGAAGGAGGTCTCATGTAGGCTACCACAATGATCTGTTCTGGGCCTAGTGTCTTTATTAATGTCCTGGATGTAGAAAAAGAGCATACTAATCAAATTTGCGGATGACACAGAGTTGGAGGGGGGGTTGCATAGTTGGAGGCTAGAGCTAAACTTCAAAGATATTTGATAAATTGGAGAACTGAGCTATACACAACAAAATGAAATTCAAAAAAGACAAATGTAAAGTGCTACACATAGGGAAGAAAAAAAAAATCACACAAATACAGAACGCGAGAAACTGGCTCGGCATCATCACTGCTGTGAAGAATCTGTAAATTGTGGTGGATCACAACCTCAACATGAGTCAGCAATGTGATGCTGCTGCAAAAAAAGCAAATGCAATTTTGGATTGCATTAAAAAGACATAGGATGCAAGTTATAGGAGATGATGGTAGTGTTCTACTCAGCTCTGATTAGGCTTCAGCTGGAGCCCTGTGTATAGAATGCACAGAAATGATGTAGAGACTCATAGACTTTAAGGTCAGAAGGGACCATTATGATCATCTAGTCTGACCCCCTGCACAACGCAGGCCACAGAATCTCACCCACCCCCTCCTAGAAAGGACATTAGAAAGGATCTAGAAGAAAGCAACAAAGGTGATCGAAGGCACGGAATACAAGCAGCATGAGCAAAGGCTGAAGGAACTGGTATGTTTAGTTTGGAAAAAAAGGAGATTAATGAGGGATACTTTCAAATTCTTTAAAGCAGTGTCTCCCAATTTTATTTGGCCACGGAATCCTTTTAAACTCAGAAGAATTTCAAGGAACCCCTAGGGAAAATTTGTCAAGCCAAAAATAAAAGGGGGGGGGGCCGCCAGACGTGAACGCCACGACACCTCTCTCCCCCCAAATAAGTGAAGATAGTAATAATGAACAAATGCTAAATAAGGTCATGAGATCAACATTTAGTTTAATTGCACATATTTACAAACAAAAATCACATTTAATGTGTACAAAAAAATAAAGCTCAAAAACTAATATGAATTATATTGGCAGTTTTCAAATGTGAAGAGTGGTTTTTCTTCTTTTCTTAGCAAATTCTTTTTATATTTTGTTTAATACTAAAAGGTTGGGTTTGCATATCTGGCGCTGCATTCAGTTGATTTCTGTATTTTGTTTTTGTTGCTGCATCATTCGAGAACCCAGTTTCACACAAGTATGTGCTGGTGAAAGTTAACAACTGATGAATTGCATATCCTGATAAAGCTGAATATTGACATAAGCCGTCCCAAAACGTAATCAGAGAAATGACTTTAAATTTTTGTATTAATTGGCCATCTGAAGTGATTTCGATTAGGTTTTCACAATCTTGCACAGAAAAACTGACTGGCTTTCCTGTTATAATTAATGGATTTTAAATCCAGTTATTGTTGTCATTTATGGTTGGAAAATACTTCATGATGTTTGTGT
>JANRFK010001234.1:94569366-94587564 GCA_030068395.1 Apalone spinifera
CCGCCGCCACTGTAAACGCTGCCACCTGCATACGAGGAGAAGGCGGCTGCAAGGCACCGGGACAGGGAAGTCCTGCAGAGTGAGGACAGGCCACACCATGCACAGGAATGGGGCAGCCGCAGTGGGTGGTGGAGTGGCCAGAGCTGCATGCCCCCAGAAACCCGAACTTTCCAGCAAAGCCCCAATGGGAGCTGTCTATGGGTTCTGCAGGGGGCGGGGGAGCTGAATTTTTTCACGGAACCCCAGCGTTTCACGGAGCACCATTTGGGAAACACTGCTTTTAAGGCTGGCATAAGAAAATATGGAGAAAAATTGTTTTTTCTTGCCACAGAGGGCAGAACAAAAGGCAATGGGTTCAAACTACAGCATAATAGATTTAGATTAAATCTGAGGAAAAACTTCTTAATCGCAAGAACTGTAGGACAACGGAATAGACTGCCCAAGGAAGTTACAAAAGCTCCTTCATTAGAGGTTTCTAAAAAAAAGACTAAGTAACCATCTGTCTTGCATGGTACAGACGAGAGGTCTTAAGCTTCCTTGCACCACAACCCCTTTCTGACAACAAAAATTATTACATGACCCAAGGAACGGGGACCAAAGCCTGAGGCCATTCACCTGAGCTCCACTGCCCAGCAAGGGGGCCAAAGATCAAGGGCTCCAGCCCCAGGTGGGGACCTTTCATCTGAACCCTGAATCCCTCAGGCTTTGACCCTGGGCCCTGGCAAATCCAACACCAGTCCTGGCAACCTAATTAAAACAGGATTGTGACCCACTTTGGAGTCCTGACCCACAGTTTGAGAACTGTGGTTTAGACACAACAAATCCTACATATTGACAGGTGGGTAGATTAAATGACCTTTGTGATCCCTTCAAATCGATGGTTCTATGTTCTTGTTTTAATAGTCAGAAAAAATTTTCCTAGACTTCAAAAATGGTAAAATCAATTTTCTATAAGATTTATATTTTAAGATTCTTTTATTTGTGCAAGGAGTTTTTCCATTTGCAGATAGGCTTCTGAAAAGTACTGTCGAATATCAAGTCTCTGCCTTGCAGAATTTATAATGTTCTTCAGCAAGTTAGTCAATCATATGCCTAACTTCAGTGGGACTACTCACATGCTGAAAATTCACCACATGCTTAAGTTGCTTTCTAAACTGGGATATGTCTATAGAGTGTGGCTATTTCGGGATACCAGAGGCATCCCAAAGTAGCTACCCAGAGTCTTAAGCTGCCTGTTATTTCAAAATATTTTTCAAAATAACGGGTGCACTACTTTGGCATCCCTGTAATCCTTGTTCCAGAAAGATTAAGGGATGTCTCAAAATAGTGCATTATTTCAAAATTTGATGCTGTGTAGACACGCCAAATTTCAAAATGAGCTATTTCAAAATAGAATTGAAATAAGATACACAATTTGCTGGGGTTGTCTGCCCCCTGAGAGTGGTGGGTTGCTGAGCATTGCAGGAGATGCAGACCCCTAGTGTTTTAAAAAGAAGACAGTCCAAGCCCTAGTTTGCAATGCTTTCAAGATCTACTGCTTTGCAACATTTTTTAAAAAAAGAGCATGTACATTCTAGGGCCGTGGTCATCAACCAGTAGATCGGGATCTACTGGTATATCTTGGAGACTCTGACAGGTGATCCTGACTGGTTTGGCCAACAGACTATCAAGTGCTGGCACTTCAACTGCCCCTCCCTCCACTGCTACTCATCTCCTGCTCCTTGCCTTGGAGCTGCCCCTCCCTCTGCAGCGCCTCCTGCTTCCTGTATAGGGCGGAGGAGGAAGAGGAAGGTACTGATGTCTAGGTGCCCCCTCTCCTACCCTGTATCCTTTCTCCACAGAGCGGTCAGGGGGCACAACAGAACTTGCAATAAAGTTTGCTGGCTGCTTTTGGGAGGGTGCAGGGCCAGGACAGGGGTGAGCCTGCCTTAGCCCCACTGCACTACCACTTAGCCACCTGAGGTAAGCACTGCCCAGCTGAAGCCCACATCCCAAACATCTAACCCAGTCATGAAACCTATGAAACGCCATCCCAGACCCGGCACATAGAAACCCCTCCCACATCCCATCTACCTGCCCCAGGCTCAGCTCAGAGCCCCTTAACCCAAGACCAGAGCCTGCACCCCAACCCTCTGCCCCAGCTTGGTGAAAGTGAGTGAGGATGGGCAAGAGAAGGGGAGGTGGAGTGAGCAGGGGCAGGCCTCTGAGAAGGGGAGGGAAAGAGGAGGGGAAAGGATCTTTATATTGGAGGTAGATCTTGGATTGCATTTAAAATAAAAAAGTGATCTCATGCTCAAAAAGGCTGGAGACCACTGTTCTAGGGATATAAGCGAGCAGTTGACTACTCTTATTTCCTCCATCCCTTTACTGCCTCTAAATTAGAGGCAGCAAGAGGGTGGGGAGCAGGAGCTGGTGCTGGGGAGAACTGGCTTAAAAGCCAGTTCTCCCCAGCACTGTCTCTGCAATGCCGCCTGCCCACCCCTTTGCTGCTGTAGAAGCAGCAGCATGGGGTGGGGGTGAGACAAGGGAGGCTGTTCCAGCATCAGCCCCTGTCCCCAGTCAGCCACCACAGACAGGGACCGCTGCTGGCTGAGCAGGCACCCTACCTAAGTCCCAGCTCACACCGGGACCAAACCCCGCTGCGGCTCTGCAATTTAAAACGCAGTAGGAGCTGAGGGGCAGGATGGTGGGCTCCTGCTACATTTTAAATTGCAGAGCTGCAATGGGGTTCAGTCCCACGCAAGCTGGGATTAAGCCAGTTGTGCTCCCCTATAGACAACTCAATTAGTAAAATAACGACATTTGAATATCCCTAGTACATTCTAATCTGGAATTACAGAACATTAGATCTATATTTATTCACAGAATGTTTATACTTCCACAGATTCACCAACTGAATTGAATGAATGATTACAAACCTGAGGTCTTCAGAAATTCCTTAATATCTTCCTTTAGTGATTCAAGTTTAATTTCTGGCTTGTGTAGACTACCCTAATAAACAAACGAAAAAGCAGAGGGAAGAGTAAGCTTTCTATTTTTAATTATGATAGAAATATTCTCAGGACTACACAGGTAAAAGTAATATGCACAAGAGGAATAAGTTGTAAGTGTTCTGATCTTAAATGTTCTGAGTTCAGAGCACATGGAATCTCAGCCATTACACTGCATCTGGATGATAACAATAGTAGGATTTATCATACATAGATGTAATATATGGAAACTGTGAGTTGTAGACCTGGGGTATATCAAGACTATACCTCTCTGTCGACAGAGAGATGTAGATTAGGCACATTGAAATTGCTAATGAAGCAGGATTTAAATATCCCACACTTCATTAGCATAAACATGGCTGCCACTTTTTTTCAAAACAGAGCTTTTTTGGAAAAAAAACCCAGCAGTCTAGATGGGGATCTGTCGAAAAATAAACCCTTTTTTGAAAGATCCTGTATTCCTCAATAATGAGGTTTACAGGATCTTTCCAAAAAAGGTTTATTTTTCGACAGATCCCCGTCTAGACTGCCTTTTTTTTTAAAAAAAGCTCAGTTTCAAAAAAAAAGTGGTGGCCATGTTTATGCTAATGAAGCATGGGATATTTAAATTCATTAGCAATTTCGACATGCCTAATCTACATCTCTCTGTCAACAGAGAAGTGTAGTCTAGACACAGCCTTGGATATTGCAAAAGAGAAAGGAACATAAAAAGATACAAGAGCATTACAATACAGTGAAAATAAATGAAAATAAGTTTGAATAAGATTTGTCAAGACTAAAGAGATACGTTAAGGCGTGGGGTAGCCCACTGCCAAACTTCCAGGCTAAACTCAAATCTGGTCTACACACAAAATTTTAACAGTACAAATGAGTAATTTTATAGCAATATAATTAGACCAGTGCAACTTTTTGTGATGACTCTTTCATATCATTTTAAACCTGGCATATTGATCTAACTTTGACTTACAAATGTGGTGCTGGCTAAACAGATATAAGCAGTTTTAAATTGCTATTAAAGAATTCACCACAAAAGTTGCACTGGTTTAATTAAACCAAATTAAATTACACCATTACTTACAGCCTCTTAGTAGACAAAACATCAATCTTAAGGATGAAAGAGGCCTCTCTACCTGAGCCAGGCTAACTTCATTCCCATCCTAGGCCTCCAAAAGAAGAGCTAGCCTTTACCTAAATGAAGCTTATAAACAGTGGCTGGTTACTGAATGAGCCATTGGGACTTGCAGTCAGGAGCTTCGTTCAATTTAAGGGCCCACAGAAGCACCAGAACTCTGGCCTCTCAACCCTACTCCACTTCCCTGACACCTCACTCTCTGGCTTAGCTGAAAGATGAAACCTGAAGTTTCATCCCCACCCCCACACAGAGATG
This sequence comes from Apalone spinifera, assembly GCA_030068395.1. Lineage (NCBI taxonomy): Eukaryota > Metazoa > Chordata > Testudines > Trionychidae > Apalone > Apalone spinifera. Next base: position 94,573,744 of record JANRFK010001234.1, read on the forward strand.
GGGATGTTGCTTGTCCCCCCTACACAGGGCAGAGCTGGCCCTGCACCATATGGAGTTCGTCCGAGAGGGACCCCAACTCCCCCTGCAGCACAGAGCTAATACAAGCCCCTCTCCTTGCTTCCCCTTCTGCCCCACCACATGCCATCCTGAATGTTCATCCATGCCCCCAGGGGCAATGTTCTCTCTAAGCTGTGTGGGAGCATGGCCCTACAAGGAGCCCTTCCCCGATCCAGGCAGCTCTGTGCACGGAGCCTTGAGCCCTTGACTGGGCAGAGCTCATTAAGTAGTTGTGGGGCCACGCTATCATGCAGGTTATAGGGTACTTCACCTAGGGGGATGTGCACCACCTCCACTCCCACCCCCAGTTTGGAGACTACTATCTAAGCTGTGGTAAGAGCCACCCAGAGAAACTAGCTGTTAGGAGCTCCAGACTCTCAACCTGGCATGGATGGGGCACTGGGGTGCCCAAAGAAACCCCCTGCATATATGCTTTCCCCCAAGCACATGTTATCCAGGGCTCACTAAGCAGCTTTTATCACATCCCAGCTTCTGGAAAGGATAGGGGGCAAGGCCTTGGGAAGAAAGGTAGAGCAACAGATGGGAATCCATGGTGGTGAGAGGATGTGAGGAACCCAGATGTTCTTTGTGCTCAGAGCCCCAGTAAATCTTAATCTGCCTCATTTTACAAACTAGCAATCTTTCAAGACAGGAGGAAGCTTTATAATGTGTTAGCTTCAGTCCCAGTAGGATCTACACAATCAGTGCTCATTCTGACTCAAAAAGGAGTTTCCTAGTTGGCAGCCAACATTCCTGTGCAGTTTTTCCAGTGCAAATGTATTAGCTCAGGGTAAAGGAGAAACAGCCCAACAGACCATACCCTTAATTACCAAGGGAAATATGAAAGGAAACTAGTTCTAATTATTATCTATTAAATCTTGTACCAATCAATCCCTCACGCTCCCCATAGGAGACAATTTTTTTTCCTGCAGTATTTAGCATCTTCTCTTCATAATGGAATGAATTCACTCTAACTATTTGGATGTATATTTAATTACATATATTATCTAATTGGAATAGCTATATAGATTTAGAACACTCATGGTATTTTATTGGTCTATGTGTTTCCTATTAAAGGAAAAGGAAGTAAGGAAAAGGAAGCACAAAAAAATCCCTTAATCCTCATCTCATTTAGAATTAGTATCAAATTAAAATTGCATAGCACATTTTAACAATTACTACAATAGTGACAAGTGTTAATTACGGGAAGAATAATTCTGAATGACATCGAAATCGCCATTCTAATAATATTGCCTACTAAATTGTTCCAAACATTTATTTCGGGGGGGGGGGGGGGGGGGGAGATTTTTTTTCCCCCAAGTTTCCTTTTCTGTCCCATAGCGAAGCCCTAGGACTATTCAGAATAACATGGTTTGGAGTATGAACACACTTTATCCTAATAGCTCCATGCTTTTAATCCTGAGATCGACCTACTTTTGCATTTCATGAATGGATATCATAGTCTCTTTGCTCCTTTTTCAGCTGTATATTCAACTGATTTGACTATATAAAGTAATAATGTGCTGACCATTTAATAGTTCTAGACATTATCTAAATATTTTCAGACTTCCATTCTTAGATAAGTGCTATGACTTTTGTATATGTTCTCTGGCTAGATTCACATAAGTGTCAAATATTTTTAGCTTTAATCACTGGTATCTCCATATAACATCATTATAACATTCTTTCTTAAGACCGCTTTGAGGAAATGTCCTGTTTTGCTTGATAGGTAATTTATTTTACCAAAACCCAGAATAGTCCAAGTGCTGATATTGGTCAGATTTTCAGAAAAAAGTTATAAACATGTCTGAGCAAATTTAGTGTCTAGCTCTCCCCATGCATTGTACAGAAAGGCTGGGTGCCTAACTGTGGGCTATGAATTCCAGTGGGCAGGAGGGGCATTTAAGAGAGTTAGTTTAAGTTCCCTTTATGAAGCTAGCCTTCAGTCCCTCCCATCTAATTACTAGGCTTCAGGAGTACTGTATATTCAAATATTTTTAATACTCTTGGGTTACAGTCAATTTGCCATAAGAGTGAATTATCAAAGATAACTGTGAATGTTTATGCAGGGTGCTAGCATCTGACATGATTTGATGTCAAAGAGCCCTGAAATCTTAGAGATTTATTGCCAAAATCAGTTGCTGATTCCACTTCCTGATTCCACTATGTGCTTAACAACTTAGTTATCCTAAATACAATTAATATATCTCAAACGAAAATTCAAGAAATAAAGGAGAATTCTCTTTCTTTCTTGTACCCCCAAAACATAACTGACTCATCTCTCTACTCAGAGTCTAAAGACTTGACATTCATAAACTTCATTCTTAAGAAATCTAGTTTTCAAAAATTTTGTAAGCTGACAATAGAAACAGTTCTTTTGGCTCTGCCTTCTAGCACTAAAAAAAAAAAAAAAAAAAAAAGTTTAAAAACATATTAATGAATATAGCAAGAATTTTGGTATTATTTTAAATATTAGTTCCCCAACATTTTAATTAGGCTCAATAAATATCACTAACTCTAAAAAACTCTGGACACAAACTGTAACAAGGCACTATGTGCACACACAAATCTTGACTTACACTATCTGGTAAACGTCAAGATGTACATACAAATGTGTATACAAAAAATTTGAAGAGTGATTTTTGAATGATTTGAAGGTTTACAGTGTTGTTTATATAGCACTCCCGAAGTTATTTTATAATAGTATAAACATTAAAAACAAATAAAAGCTAAAAAGTAACTAACAAAGTTTTAAGTTTTTTCTTGGAAGAATTTAGATCAGCAGCAAAACAGATCTAAAATGGGGCTTCATGTTGTTTAATACTGCTATTAGTACGTCTTTATTTATACCACAACTTTCAGGTCAAGAAAATGAATATAACTAACAAGCAGACCAGAATATAGATCATGTTCCAGAGATAAATAGCAGTTGAGGTGTCTTGCATAAGAATGTGTACAAAATCTTGCTAATCTGCTTCAAAGGTAGCCAATTTATTGGGCTGAATTAAGCAGTAATTGAGTAATTAAGCAGTAATTTGAAGGCATGGATTACCACACACACACACACACACACACACACAAAATACTGCCATCTAGTATAGAGAAAACTTCAATGCGGATCAAGTTTTCACAGAAAAAAAAATAAGTGAAATCTATATTATTTGATAAGGGGATGGTAACTGTGAGGTTCATAAATTAACTCAGGATCAAAGACAATACAGATTCCTGGAAAAACAGAGGATCCAAAGGTAACCTCTTAATAAGCAAAAATAAATAATGAACAATATCAATTGGGGCCAAGAAAAACAACCTCAGCTTTGTCCCTATTCATTTAAACTACAAATCCCAAGAAAACAGCTCATCACATTTAGAAATGTTTTGTAGGTAGACATTAAATAATGTCAAGTTCAAGCTGATCTCTTCACCTTTACAAAGTTTCATCCTACTCTACATCTCTGCTCTTGTCTCCTAAATGCTTACAATACTGAAAATCTGGTCAATCTACCTCCTCTTTGGCCTGTCTCCTTTACCTTCTTTGTATGACTGGAATAATCTCCTTACTAACATATATCAAGCTCCTTCCACCTCCTTTCACAAAACTTCTAAAATCCACCTGTTCTGTGAAGTTAAGAGGGATTGGGGCTGTGGTCATTATGTTCTGTTCTGTTTGTTTCCACTTGTATGTTTAAATTACAAATCTTTTGTGTTGGTTGTGACCTACATAGCACTTACAATACTGTGTTCATTTACTTATCTACATAAACAAGAGAGCAGAAGATACAGATCCAGAACAGCAGATAAATTATATTTAACAATTCTTCTATATTATCCATCATAATTAGATGTTTATTTTCATTTTATGTATTTAAATTTCACATAATTCAAAAATTATGGGACATTATGAAGGACAATAGCCAATAACTAGTCACACAATTATTTAATTACAGCAAATGTTGAGACTCAAAATTAAAGTGCTAATACACAAACTGTCAATATTGTACATCAAAATATACAAATATCCTTACACCAAAATCAACACTTGCCAACATTTACCAATAACAATCCAATCCTTTCAAGACTATTAATAACAATGAAATTCAGGGACAACACTAACAGATACAAAGAATATAATTCAGGGTCCAATGCATAATATTGTTGAAAGTCTATGTTGACATAAAAAGTTAAAAGACATGCTCCCACATAGAACCCAAACAATGTGAAAGATGTAAATCAGATTGATAGTCTTGAATCATGGAATTCAAAGGTGAACAGCCATGGAATGTAACCTTGACTAATGCAGGAATGCTAACAAAAGTAAGACAAACAACTAATCATTTGTTTTACCGACTAAAACACCATGTGTACAACCTAAGAAACACTATCACTTTAAATATGGTTCACAATTTAAATTCTGTGGTGAACCCTCCCAAGGTTTTATAAAATGTAATACCAAAATAAAATGTAAAATACCAAAAAAATTGTTCCAAGATTATTTTAAAGTTAGAAATGCAGAACCTGAAAACAAAACATATACTAGATAAAGGTTAAATTGACTTAATTGATGTTATTATTACAAAAAAGAAAGGCATAAAGAAAAAAGAAACAAAACTGGATGTTTAAAATTCAGCATTAATAATCTCAGGGTCTGTGAGAAACAAAGGATTTGTTTACAGTTGACAGTATTAATCTTTAAATTGACAGTATTAATTTAAATAGCCAATTCTGTTAAATAACCATTTCTAATATAAATCCAGATTAATATAGGCATTCCAAATTATTAACCTGAAGGAATGACCAAGCACTGTCCTTCTAAATGTTAAGCATGTGTGTGTTTGCAAGATCATAGCCCTGACGTAGAACAATACATTTAATAAACAAGCAGGTGTAAAATAAGATACTATAAAGATACATCAAATAAGATCATGCAAACGGATATTGCCATGAACTATAAAACTAGATGTCATCCACAGAAAAAGGGGTGGGGAATATTTTAAGCTACAAATTAATTTCAGGCCATAATAATGTTTGTGGCTATTCCACATAAACCATCGAGAGGACAAAATGTCCACCTATTAGGACAAGGTGGGGGTGGGTTGCCTTTACGAACACCTAAAAAACTAAAATTTGGTGTAAAGTGCAAGCCTTGAGAACGCTGGCGAGAACAAAAGACTGCAATTATTCTGCAGCACCACTTTGTGTTGCATCTTTCATTCATTTTCCTTCCTTTTCGCTAAACTCCTAAGTTCTGAAGGGACGCACTGCAGAAGAAGAAGGAATTAAAAACCCATTTTCAATTAAGATTAAAAACGATCCAATTCAGTTGGTGGATCAGTCTGAATGAGTGTGGACATAACCATATTATAGGATTAATACACACCGCAAAGCCCTCCCTCCCCTAGGGAGAGGCTATGAATACGGCCCTGACAGTTAAGTAGCGAGTCTCCTGGCCCGCAGAAGGGTAAAGAGTTTAGGGCAGACACCGGGTCCCCGCGCTCCCAGGGCCGAATGCTGGGCGTGGTGCGTCCACCCATGGGGGAGGGGGGCAGAAAGGACAAGCGGCGGGGGAAGATGGAGAGAGGGACACGGAGAAAGGCCGCAAGGGAAGCAGAAAGGGGCAGGTGCACGGCGGGGACGGCCAAGCGGGGGCCGGGAGGCAGCCGGCCGAGGTTGGGCTCACCCGGGCTTGCCGCTCCAGCTGGGAGTGCAGGCTGGAGCCCTTCAGGCGCTGCACGATCTGCGCGATGGCCAACGAGAGCCCGTTGTCCTGCTCCAGCATCATCCCGGCGCAGACCCGGACGGGTGCCCGGCCGCTCAACGCGCCGCGTTGCCGTCAACCCCGGCAGGGTGCGTCGCAGCCGAGCCAATATCAAGAGCACACCCTCCGCGCTCACTGGCTTTCTGTCGGCGTAACCAAGCAACGAAGGGAGCGAAGAACGGAGCTCAGCTGCGGATTCCGGCTGGAAACTTGTTCCCCCACAATGGAGTTCCGGGCTCCGGCCCTTCCCCCGTCTGGTTCTGCGCTAGCCCCGTATCGAGCAGGACACCATAGGCACATGATTGCTGGCCCTGTCGATACCAAAGGAAAAACTAGCCTTTGCTGCAAACGGCCAGTATTTCACACTCTGCGGAGACAGGCTCCCAGCAGGCACATCTGCTGTCCAGAATAAGAGCACTCCCCACCCATCTATCACCCCTGCCTAATTTAGCTCTCCTTTAGTGGCACAGCATCTTAAAGATTTCTGTGCCTGGTTCTTTGGGATTGGTAGAACCTTTTACATAATAAGCAAGATTTTCACTGATCCTCATTGTATTTGACTTGGCTGCCTAGGGGAGGGGAGCCCAAAGCTGGATCACTTTAAGGGAACTGTTTTTTTGGTTTGGTTTGGTTTGGTTTGGTTTTTGGCTTCTGGGTAGCCAGTAAGGCAGGGGTTCTCAAACTCTGTGATACTGCAATTCCCCCCCCCCCCCCCCCCCCCCCCCCCCCCGCCCCGAGTTGCTCGCAACCCCCCTCTAAGTTGCTCGCAACCCCCAGTTTGAGAAATGCGGCAGTAAGGGTATTGCAGAAGCTGTTTTGTTTCTGGCTTGGTGAATCTAGTGCAAGAACTATCATTTGTCTGTCCTACACTTTGCTCAATTTGGGCAAACTGCAATCTCAGCATGGACCCCTTGAACTCCTTTCATTGATAAGATGGAAAATATGTTGATAGCACAATCCTAAATATCGTACATACCCAAAACTCCCATTAATGTCAAGAGATACAAGACAAAGAGCAAACTCACTAATGGAGCACCGGTACTGATGCAGCTTCACTGCTGCATCACATCTGGTGATGATGATCTATGTTGATGTAAGAGAATACTTCCATTAGAATAATAAAACCACCTCTTTGGGTGGCAGAAGATATGTCAGTGGGAAACTGGTATTCATGCAGGCACTTATGTCAATGTAACTTTTGATATAATAAAAAGGGGTGTTTATTCACATCTCTGAATGACATAAATTATGCTAGCATAAGATACAGTGTACATAAAGCCTAAGACTATGTCTACGCTATGCAGCCTATGCTAGTATAGCTATGTTAATATAGTCCCCTAGTATAGACACAGCCTGCTTGTGTCTAGTATAGACACAAGGACAGAAGGAGGGTTTTTTTATCAATATAGGAAACACTACCTAAATGACTGACATTAGGATATGTCTAAACTAGAAATACTACAGCTTACACAGAGATCTTCTTCAGCTCTAGGAAAGGTACTCAAAGTGCCAGAGTTAAACACAAAAGCTACATCTACACTGCAGGCTTCTTGCACAAGACTTCTTGCGCAAAAACTTGTTGTGCAAGAGCACATCCACACCTCAAAGCACATAGAAAAAGTGATGTGCTTTTGCGCAAGAGAGCGTCCACACTGCATGGACGCTCTTGCGCAAGAAAGCTATGATGGCCGTTCACAGAATGGCCATCAGAGCACCTGTGCTTTTTCCCAGAGGGGTTTCTTGCACAATAACTGTAGCGCAAAAGGGAGTTATGCCTCATATAAGAAGGTTTACCTATACCGGTAAAAACCCTCTTTTCTGCCATTTTACTGCTGATTTGCTTGTGCAAAAGTGCATTTGAGGTGTGGATGCTCCGCAGGTTTTTGCGCAAAAACCTTGGGCTATGTCTTCACTGGCCAGTCTTGTGCAAGAACATATGCAAATGAATATCACCATGCCTGATTTGAATACTTAATGAGCTGTCATTTTTGCGCAAGGGGTTTTTGCGCAAGAAGGAGCAGTCTACACTGCTCTTTCTTGCACAAAAACCCCCTCTTGTGCAAAAGCTATTCTGCCACTTATTTTAGACAGAATGGCTCTTGCGCAAAAGCCCCTTGCACAAAAATGGTGGCTCATTTGCATATGCTCTTGTGCAAGACTGGGTAGTGTAGACGTAGCCAAAGTGGAACAGATAAGGAGTTAGCACATGTTGCAAGAGATCATTCAAAGGGATATCTGCCATTGTTGTATGTGTCTGTCCCATAGCTCAAAGGCTTGTCTCCTTCACCAACAGAACTTGGTCCAATGCAATATATTATCTTATCCTCTTTGGCTACGTCTAGACTACATGGCTCTGTCGACTGCGCCATGTAAAATAGTTTATTCGGCATAGTCAAAGAAGTGGGGATTTAAATAATCCCCGCTTCATTAAAATAAAAATGGCCGCTGCACTGTGCCGATGATCAGCTGATCCAACATGGCTCCATCGACGGAGCCATGTAGTCTAGATGTAGCCTTTTATTGTAAGCTCATTCAAGATAAAATGGGCAGTTAATGCCTCTACAGTCTTAGAACAAAGAAGCATTAATGGGTTTGTTAGTCATGAGAAGAAGAAATCTATCTGACAGACATGGGATTTGATAAAAGATTTGAAAGTCAGACTGTATTTATGTAGGCTACGTCTACATTGGAAAGGTTTGGTTATGAAAGTGCTGTCAACATGCAGAAGTTGCCAAAACTGAAAACTCATCAAACCCGTTTTTCTGCCATCCACTGTCGACATATCATGGCCACGTTGTTCGCTTCCCTTCAACAGAAAGAGCAAAGCAATCTGTGTAAGCATCCCACAGAACCTGGTGTTAGTTTCAGTCGCAAAGCACTGTGGTAATGCACAACGTAGCTGTAGCATTTTTGGAACATGAAAAACATCCTGTCAGCCAGCCCCTTGCTTCCCAGCCCTTCCTGAGCTTCCAGCTTACTTTTGCGTTACTTGAATGACAATCCTTGCTGTGAACTCCAGCATTTGCTGTGAGAAATCATGGATCCCAGATATGGGCAGCAGGTTTGTATAATTTTTGGTGGTGCCCAGAATGGGTCTATTCGCCCCTCACCCCCATCTCCCCGCCCACCTGCCCTGTAAGCTGATATATATTTTATTAAATAATGTAAAAATGGACTGGAAACCATAAGCGTTTAACAGTTTCCCTTTATTGCACAATATCACTATCGTAAGAAAAAATTATTTAACTAAGAATATCAACATTATTAATACTCTTTTGAATATGGAAACAACCAAGTACTCTTTGATCAATAACCCTCAAAAGCAAATCCTTTCTAAAATTAAAACAAATATAGCCCCTTCTTTTGCAATGCTCTTCAGGAGGCAGCAAACACTTTTCGTCATTGTTTGGTTCTTGAAATGAAGTCATCCAGGAGACTTGCAATGTTTAATTCAGAGGTAAAGTTCTTATGAATGTGAATACATGCCAAGTGATTTAGACATTCTTGGCCCATTGTCATTCGCAAATAATTTTTCAGTCAGCAAGCAACTGAATGATCGCTCAGCGGTGCAGGTTGTAGTTGGAATTATGTAGAATAATTTCAGGAGAATTGTAACTTCTGACAACATGTCACTCAAGCCTTCGTTTTGTTTTAGAAATTGCTTCACTTCGGTCACCAAATTAAGCTGGCAATTTCTCGATCTGCAAATATCACTGAACATTTCTAAATGAAGAAATAGTTTCTCTGTGTTAATGTCACCATGGAAAGCTTCACTTATTGGGACAATGTCCTGTTTCGAGCCATTTGCTGCCTCAGTTATAAGCTTCTCCAATTTTACTGTGAATGTAAAGCTTTCTGTTGAAAACCTCTATTCAATGGCAACTTTGCAAGCATCAATGATCCCAACATATATTTGATGAAAATACTCTTTGGGGTCACTGAAGGTGTGAGAAAGGCTTCCATGGTCGAGCCATCTCGGTGGCTTGCGTTTTCTCGGGAGTGTAGAATCATCTAAATAAAGATTTCTTGCTTCTCTACTGTTGTTTCCCAGAAGTGATTGTATGATGAGTCGGTGTGCATCCCACTCAACACCTCTTGCAACAGGCCAGTTTTCTTCATAATGCTTGCCAATGACATGTTTGGGCTTTGAATTTTTGCATTAACTTCTTCTATAGGACCCATGGCTTTCACAAGAACTGTTAGTGTAAAGTACATTGAAAAAGATTGAAGTTGCTTTGAGACTCCACTACATTTTAAGCCAAATTCATCAGAAGAGTAACTAAGTTCATCTAGGCAGGTCATCATGGCCTTGTAGTTGTGGAGCAGTGATTTAATGCTATTGATCCTTAGTGTCCATCTTGTTGGGCACCAGAGTCATAAAGAAGGTTCCCCTTCACTCTGAAACTCTCTGAATGCTGCCATACATTTTGGTGACTCCCTGAAGACACTGATGAGATCTTTCACCATCAAAAACATATGACGACATTCTTGAATATTATGCAGGGCATCCTGCGTGGCAAGGTTAAGGGAATGTGCAGCACAGTGCACAAATTCTGCTCTCAGCTCTCGATCCTTCACTCTGGCTTGGACCCCAGTAAATTTGCCGGACACATTACTGGCTCCATCATAACACTGCCCCCGGCAATCAGAAAAGGGTAAATCACACCTGAGAAGTGTATCTTCCACAATTTTGAAAAGAGAAGCAGCATCCATTGCATCAGTTTGGTAAAACCCAATAAACGCCTCGTAAATCTCCCAGTCTTCAGTAGAAAAGAACCTTACAGAAAAACTTACTTGTTCTTTTCTTGACAAATCGGTAGTCTCATCAATTACAATGGCATAAAACTTAGAAGCCTTTATCTTTTACACTATTTTTCTTAGCACCATCATTGCCACCATTTTGATTATTTTGTTAATAACCTCATGTGAAAGCCACTTGTATTTTGTGCATTAAGCCACTGTCTCAGTTCCTCAGAATCTGTACTGTGTAGCAACAAGAGCTGCATCAAATTTGAATCACTCTCATTATGTCCATGTAATGCTATTCCTTGTTGAGCTAGGTACTGAACACTGGTAAAAATGTTGTGCAGTGCAATCCTAGCTGATTATGATTCTTTTTTGTAACTGGCCGACATTAGTGCAAAAACGTTTACCTGTGATTGCAGAGCAGCATACTTCATTACCGCTGCCTTGTGACAGGAGAATTTTTTGTGTGATATAAAACCACGCAATGCGTGTCTCCAATCTTGAAATCCAGACGAAATAAATGTTGGTTCAGCCTTCGTAGAAAATATTAAGATCTTCTTTTCAGAACAGTTTTTGCAGACTGAGCAAAAAGCTCTGTTTAATTCACTATTGTACTCCAACCACTTAAATCTTGATAGCCAAGACTGCTGAAAACTCCTTTTCTTATCTTGTAGATTTGCCACATCTTTCTTTTGTATGACTTCAGTTTGAAAGCTGGGTGTCAAACTCAGACCGTCTTTTGATGAATTACCCTTTTCTTCTTTTTCTCTGGGTAACTTTATTAAGAATTTATCCATTGTTGATTGTTAGTGGTCCTACAAATAAAGAATTTGTTGCTGGGATAAAATGAAGCTATAGCGCGCCGGTGCCACAAGATTACAAGGGTCAATTAAAAGTGGAAAGTCAGAAGCAGCACTCACCTGCTTCAATGTATTATATTTTGTTGTACCTGTTGTGACCAAGTGGGAATGTTCTTAATGTTTTCTCTGAATACTGTATTGGTGCCTCAGTTTCCCTTATGCCATGGTCACCTACCAGTAGATCGAGATCTACTGGTAGATCTTGGAACCTCTGACACGTGATCCTGACTGGTTTGGCCAGGAATCTATCAAGCGTTGGCACTTCAGTTGCCCCTACACCCACTGTCATGCTGCTCCTGCCTTTTGCCTTGAAGCTGTCCCCCGGAAGCCTCCTGCTTGCTGTGCAAGGTGTGGGAGAGAGGAGAGGCAGGTGCTGATGTCAGGGTGTCCTTCCTTCCCCCACTCCTGTACCCCATCTCCACACAGAGAGAGCGGGATGGGGAGAGAGCTTGGCAAAGCAAATCTCTGTCACTCTCACACATTGTGTGTGTCTCTGTCATTCTCACACATGCACACTGTCCTTCACTCTCCTCTTCTGACCCAACACACACGTGGGGGGTTGTTGTTACTTCTTTTACTGCTTGCAAAGTGGGTTAGTTTTGGTTTTTGATCGATCTGTGCATTTCAGAATTTTCATTTCTCTCTTACACTTATACTTATTTCTTTGAGTAGTGAGTTCTAAAACGCTTGACCTATGACAATTGCTGCTCCTGGACATGACATGTCCCTGCAGGCAGCTCCTGAAAAGGCAGACCAGGAGGTCTCCACATGCCATCCTTGCCTACAGACACCTCTCCTGCAGCTCCCATTGATCAGTAACAGGGAACTGTGGTCAGTAGAAGCTGTGAGCTCAGTGCCTGTAGATTGGGGCAGCACATGGCTCCATGGAGCCATCGCTGTACATGCCGGCTGCTTTCAGGAGTGGTGCAGGTCCAGGCCAGGAGTAAGCTGCCTTAACCCCACTGCTCCACCACCCAGAAGCCGTCTCAGTTAAACAGTGCCCAGCCAGAACCTGCTTCCTGAACCCCTGTCCCAGCCCTGAACCCACTCCTGCCCCAAATGTCAGTCCCCCATGACCCAAACTCCTTCCCAGAGCTTGCACCCCAAAACCCCTCTTGAACCCCAATCCCTCACCCTGGGCTAAGCCTGGAGCTCCTCCCACCCTCCAAACCCTTTGGCTTAAGACCAGAGCCTGCACCCCAACCTCCTACCCCAGCCTGGTGAAAGTGAGTGAGGATGGGAGAGGAAGGGGGGGGGGGTGGAGTGAGCAGGGTGAGGCCTTGGGGAAGGGGTGAAACAGGGACTCAGAGAAAGGGCGGGAAGGAAGTGGGGCAGAGGTATTTGGATTTGAGGTAGATCTTATATTGCACTTAAGTTGAAAAAGTGATCTTGTGATTAAAAAGGTTGTAGACCACTGCCCTATGCATTTCTTAAGGATCCAGGTGGTGGGATAAGGGTGTGTGATTGCTGTAGAGCCCTAGAGGGCCACTGTGATGCTGTCTGCCACACCATGCGCTTCCCACAGTAAGTCCACCCGGGCATGGCTCCTGGGGAAGCCAGAGGGTCCTGCACCCCAACTCTGCAGTCAGACGTGACTCTCATCCAGCCGGTAAAACAGAAGGAACACAGTCTAAAACAGAGCTTGTGTTAGGTACAGAAAACAGGACCCCTCAGTCAGGTCCATCTTTGGGAGTGGGGAGCCCAGACACAATTTCTGGGCCTCTCCCTGTTTCCCCAGCCAGCTCCAAACTGATACTGTCTCCAGCCCCTCCTCTGGCCTTTGTCTCTTTTCTGGACAAGGAGGCCGCCTGATCTCTTTGTTCTCCAACACCTTCAGTTGGCACCTTGCAGGAGAGGGGCCCCGGCCGTCAGTTGCCAGGAGACAGAGTGTCAGCCATTCTCTGTGCAGACAGCATCACACTGGCCCTCTAGAGCTCTACAACAATCACACACCCTTATCCCTCCATTTAGATACTTAAGAAATGCAGAGGGGAAACTGAGGCGCACACACAGTATTCATAAACCAGGTACCAAAAAATATCAAATTCCTCTATGGCATTTCTAAACAGAGCTTGGTGACAGTGTTAAAAGCCAACCACTACAGTGGAAATAAAAAGAAACATTATTACACTACTGACAACCAAGCAGTTTGACACTGTGTGTTCAGAACTAACACACCAAGATTTGTTCAAAGCCTACTCTAGACATCTATTTATAGCCAATCAACCTCTCTCCAATTCCATCCCCGTCCCCCCAGAGGAAAGTCAAGGGAAGTTTAAGAGATGTAATCCTGGGCCCTAAACCGCACAACTGAGAGGAAACTGGAATTCCCATCCAAAGATCACCATATACAGCAGCAACTGGGCATAGAGATGTGTGCTCAGACTCAAGTGGAAGCCACAC
>JANRFK010001234.1:94587664-94620394 GCA_030068395.1 Apalone spinifera
CTAGAGACACTTACCAAAAATAAAGGACGAAAAAGGAGACTCCCCAAAAAGAAGGTATGCGTGTACATATATGGAGCATAATGCCAGACAGCTGGCTTCTCTCTCACCAGCAGCACCAAGAGCATTAAAGTTTTAGTGACGCTAGATAGTTCCTCCTGGCACACACACTGAAGCCCTACTTCTGCCATGTATCCCCCTACTTCCCCCTCCCCGCCCAGATTTCCCTCAGCCTGTAGCACGAATACAAAACCTAGTGGGTGACAGCACTGTGGCTATTACAATCCATGCTCTTGCACAAACACCCCTCCCCCCCATATCAATGCAGATTGCAACAGGGAGGGGAGATAATTCCTCAGGGAAGGAAGAACGCCAAGCAGGGGCATCTTGGGAATAATCCTGCAGGAAGGGATGATAATCCCTGAGGAGCTGCACAGGGATCAGATGGGGGTGAAAGGAGCCAGCAATAGAGGGTGGGGGGACTAACCGCTCTCGGGGAGAAAGGACTGGGAACGGATAGTCTTCAGGAGATGAGAGGCGGCAGATAACCCGGAGCAGCTGGGAAATCGCTGGGGTCACGACAGCGGCAAGTGGTCAGTCTGCTCCAGCACCACCATCATCACCATGCTCTCCCACAAGTATGCACGTATGTGGCCCGGGGTGGACCTGCATGCGAGCGGCTCACACAGGACGGCTCGACCTCCCGACCCCAAGAGGCAAAGCAGCCTCCTCGCAGCGCTGAGGCCAGCTGGCCTCACTCGTCACAGCTAGCCAGGACCCGCTCCAGGCAGGGCCGGCGGAGAGACCCCACTCCATATTGGTGGAGCAGGGCCCCCGACTCTGAATATTGCTGGAGCATGGGCATCCCAGACTTCTCTCCCATGTTGTGTTCAATGTACTCAGGACACTGTGCATTGTAACACAATAGCAGAGGATGAGGACTCATATGTGGATGACAATGTGAGTGACAGGGACAGCAGCAAAGTGGCACTGCATTGGGCTGTAACAGATCAGCTGTGCACAGTAGAATGTTGCTTTAGGGCTAGGGAAACCAGCTATGACTAGTGGGATTGCGTTGTCATGTATGTGTGGGATGAAGACCAGTGGGTACAGAACTTTTGAATGCATAAAGCAACCTTTCTAGAGCTGTGTGCCCCTCAACTGTGGCATAAGGACACCTGGATGAGGGTTGCACTCTTGGTAGAGATTGTGTTGCCATTGCTTTGTGGAAGCTGGTAACTTCCAATTGCTACCATTCATTTCCAAATCAGTTTGGAGTGAGGAAGTCTACCCTTGGAGCAGCACTTATGCAAGTGTGCAGGGCAATGTGGATGACACAGTGGCTAGCTTTGCTGACATAGGCATTCCAAACTGTGGCATGTCAATCAATGGCACATATATTCCCATTATAGCACTATCCCACCTTGCCACAGAATACATTAAGGCTACGTGTACACTACAGGCTTTTTGCGCAAGAACAGCCATTCTTGCGCAAAAACTTATAGAGCGTCTACACTGCACGTATGTTCTTGAGCAAGTAAATTTACAGTAAAGCATCAGAACAGAGGGCTTCTTGCGCAAGAGTTATTCTTCTTCCCATGAGGAATAAGCCCTCTTATGCAAGAGCTCTTGTGCAAGAAGGCAGTGTGGATAGGCAACAGGGGTTTCTTGCACAAGAAACCCCTCTAGCTAAAATGACCATCAGAGCTTTCTTGCACAAGAGAGTGTCCACATCGCCATGGACACTCTTGTGCAAAAGCACATCTCTTGCACAAAAGCACATGGCAGTGTGGACATGCTCTTGCGCAAAAATTTTTGTACACAGAAACTCTTGAGCAAAACAGTTCTTGTGCAAGAAGCCTGCAGTGTAGATGTAGCCTAATGGTTTTTTGGTGACAAAACTTGCCCCTTTGTAGACAAGGCCCAAGTCTCAGAGGAATAGCTGTGTTAGTCTGTATCTGCCAAAACAACCTCCTTGTTTTTGTATTTATAAAGGATCCTTTACTTTGTTGTTTGTGGACAATACAATAACTAAAAAAAACCTTCATAAATGTAACCTACAAAAGGTAATAAAAAGTAATCATTTATAGAATTGACCCGGTGACTGAACATCCATTAATTATCTTCTAGTCTTCAGAGCAACTATGCAAGCCACTTTCAGATTGTTTACCACATTTACAATATCTCCCACTTGCTTTTAGTAACTTAAATATAATTTTTAAGCAAAAATGCTTGTACAAAAACATTCACTTGCTATTGCAGAACTTTTATAACTATGTTTCCTTTTTATTGACACAGAAAATCTAAGATAACCAGTGCTTAAATTCAGCCAGAGCTATCCAAAGAAATCTGATAAATATCTGCAGAGCCTTGCAATTGAAGCTCCAGGCTTTGCACCCTCTCTCCCTCCCCAAAGGGAAAGAAGCACCAGGAGCCTCTACTGCAGCTGAAGCCTAGAGCCCCAAATGGGAGAGGGGGATCCTCCA
The DNA here is from genome assembly GCA_030068395.1 of Apalone spinifera. NCBI lineage: Eukaryota > Metazoa > Chordata > Testudines > Trionychidae > Apalone > Apalone spinifera. Next base: position 94,590,148 of record JANRFK010001234.1, read on the forward strand.
GGAAATTATGAGAATTTAAGCCCCAGGAGGTAAACTACAAAACAGCAAGGGAAATACTCCACTAACTTAAGTTTGTGTCAGTTTTCCCACTTGCAGGAAAATATTGGATTTTCAGGATTGCAAAATAAACATCTAGAGGATGAAAGAAGAACATTAAAAAGGGAAAACATATTTCAGAATACATCTAAACTTCAATAAAAGCCCTGCAGCAGCACTGAGTTTTGGTGTCTGGGTCAGATGACTCAGGTTCCTGAGGCTTAGATTGAGGGACTAAAAATTTTAATGTAGACGTTTCCTAGTTCAAAAAAATAAATAAGGAAAGATAAGTCTAGAAAAAATATCTGTTGTCAAATGCCTGTTAAAGAAAAGTTGACAGAAAGTAATTTCATCCACAGGACTTTATATAACACATTTCAACATGCTGTTTATACCTTGGTTATAAACTCATTGAAATAGTGTTATAAGGAAATTTTTAGAGAACCCTAATTTAACAGCCCCAATGAGACCAACTATAAGAAATAATAAACTACAAAGCACTTTGTTCTTGGATTTTGCCTGTCTCTTCCTTTTGAATGCTGAGTGTTCTCCTTGGCAGCTTTAAAACTACTCTGTAATGTAAACAAAAACTGAATAATGAAAATGAATTTATATTTTACATCCTTGCAGTCACATTAATTATCTGCACTATATAATATAGTATAAACACTGGCAAAAGTCCAAAACTACCTAGAATAATTCTTCCTTGGAATACATTTTCTTGATGATAATCTAGACAAAAGCAGCACACCTAAAGCTCATTGTAATAGCTTCTAAAAGCCTATCTAAGGTAAAACTCTGGAAATTCTTATTCTTTGTCAGTGTTTGGATAATATTTTGGAATGACTTTATATGGAAATAATTTGAAGTTTAAATTTACTTTAACAGTGTGGTCATTCATATGGTGATATTCAGTATTGTCTATGGACTTGACCTTGCCATTTTTAGTCACAAAAGTAATCTCATTGACTAGAATTGCCCTCCCATTTTTACATCCGAATTACTGAAGACTATAAGGTTTATCAAGTAAATTTATGAGAATCAAATACAAATAACTTTGCCAAGTTTGACAAGGAAATGAACAGCTTAGGCACAACCCATCAAAACTTCCAGAAACAGAGGGCCAGGGGCACAGCTCTTCTGATGGTATAAATTGCCACACTTCCCAAAGTCAATGGTGCTATGACTATTTACAGTTGCTGATATGCCTACATTCTGATTTTGTTACCTCAGTAATTAGTCCAGCTATATAGTGGTATAACTAAATATCAGAATACAGCCCAAAGACTGGCTTAAAAAAAGAACAATACCCAGGCCCCAGTGGAACAAGGTTCTTAATAACAGCGTCCACATCTCAAGCGCGTTTTTGCGCAAAAAACCAAACAAACCAAAACAGTAAATTGACAGGACAGAGAGCTTTTGCCAGTAGAGTTATTCCTCTTCCCACGAGGAATAACTTCTTTTTGCACTACAGCTCTTGTACAAAAAGATACGTGTGGATGCTCCGCAGAGATTTCTTACGCAAAAAGATCCTATCAGAAAAATGACAGGTGCTCTGATTGCCAGTAACAGAATGGCTTTCAGAGCTTTCTTGTGCAAGAGCGTCCATGTAGTGTGGACGCTTTCTTGTGCAAAAGCACATCACTTTTGCAATGTGCTTTTCAGGTGTGGACACATTTTTGCGCAAGAAGTTTTTGTGGAAGATCTCTTCTGCAAAAAGCTTCTTGTGCAAAAATCCTGCAGTGTAGACAAAGCCAGACAGACAGTCCTCTTAGGCTACATCTACACTACGAGTATTTTTGGCAAAAAATATGCTAATGAGGGACTCATTTGCATATTTTCTGCCGATCTGTTTTTGCCTAGGGTTTTTGTGCAAAAACTAGCAGTGTGGCCGCTTTCTTTTTGAGCAAAAAACCCTTTCCCTGCCAGATCCTTATGCCCCAAAAAAGGAGGTTCACACCCCTATCATGTTTCTCCCAGTACTAAGGGACCACTTATTTGTTATTCCAGATAGTACACCAATGGACATATGAACCTAAATGACATAAATTCTGAGCAAGTTTTTCTTTGTTAATAATGTTCTGAGATTCTTATTTTCAGTAAGGAACATCACCTCAGATCCCCAAATACAGGCAGCTAACTCCTATTGAAATCAATGCTATTTGCAAAGTAATTTTGCTCCCCAAAATATCATGCATTTTACAAATGCTGATTTAGCTTTCACAAAAATATATACTGAGAATGACCCCACCAAAATGTCAGAGCAATTATATCAGTGTGAAACTGGCATATAAGGATCAGATCTGTGCTCATATCTGTATTTCCATATTCATTTTCTATACATAAATTATTTTACTTGGAATAACCAAAAACACAAAACCAAACAGATTTTTACACTAAAAGAAAGCATTACTTTTCCAAATGTATTGCTCTGAAAGTAGAGTTGCTATTTAAATGCACATAGGGAATGAGATCTTTGAGCACTGGATTCAGATGAGTGAATTAATGAAAAAAATAAAGAAGATAAAGCTCCACGCTTAAAGAAAAAATATTAGGTAAGCATAAACAGATGTGACTTTTTGTTAGACAAACATAGTTCCCTTTATTTTCTGGTCCAAAATACTGATATGGTATGAAATAATAACTGTAACAATCATTTCTGCTATTAAATTCATGTTTCCTATGTTTAACAGCTGTACTAGAATGACATCATCTAGAGAGAAAAGGGATTAAGGTTAATAATATATTATCTTTATTTTAATAGCACATTCTATTCATTCATAGATTTGGGCAAAAATAACAGGTATTATTTCTTTAAAATATTTGAAAAGTCATAATATTTCTCTAAATTTTTAAACTTAACACAGCTCAGGCCAGGAAGAAACATATTTCAATTATTACAGTTTTTTATGTTGTTAATAAGAATAGAGATACTCAACAATTATTCTTGCCTGAAACTTACAAAATCGATTTGCAACTAGTGCACACTAATGTATATTAATTAAATCCAGTACAACTAGTGCCCATTAATTAAGTCCAGCTGGAAAAGAGATATTTAGAATATTGTTTTTCCTAAGCAATGGAAACATAACTATGACACTCAAAAGTTTTATAGAGAAGTCTTCTTTTCTTTTCGCTTTTTTTTTTTTTTTTAATCATGAGGTACATAGATCTGGTGTGTGTATTTCTCTTTAAACCAATCTTAAATTATCATATTATCCACTTACACTACATTGTTTGTGCATATGTGACATACAGGCCAGGGCATGTGGAGTCAAGTCCCTTCCAGATTTCTGCTTGATCTTCCTCAGTCCCCAGAACCAGGCAGGATTGACTACTCTGGCCCAGAGAGGTGGGGGCTGGAAATTCCTCCCAAAGGAGACTCATGCAGTAGCCACATGTCTTCTCCTTTACATTATGTCCCCCCCACCCAGTATCATGAGGTATATATTGTCCCTATATTTATTTTGATACTGTACAATGTGTGTCATATGTTATGTGATTTTCTATAACATTTCAAGATATTGGGGCCTGATCAAACTACTTCAGTCAATTGTCTTCTGCTGTCTTCACAAACTGCTCCCCACCCTGGGAAGATACATGAAATCACCTAGAAACAAAAGAATGCAAAGAACAGGAGTGGAGAGAAGCTGCAGAACCCAGGTCAGAAAGAACAGCTCTGGCTTGAAAAAGACCACCTGAAATAAGAACTAGTGTGAGAAATTATTATTTGCAACAACTTTTCTTAGTGCATTGGGCTTAGCTGGTGTATTTTTTTAGCTCAGTAACTTACTTTGATGTCAGATATCACTTGTAGTTACTTAAATCCCTGCCTTTGCTGTGAGAAACCAGAGGGTCTGGCTCAGCAGGACAGGGTGCTGCGTATCCTAGGCTATGTCTAGACAGCAGGCCTATTTCGGGATACTGGATGTATCCCGAAATAGCAATTCTGTGTCTTCCAAATAATGGGCACACTATTACAGCGCCCCTGTAACCCTCATTCCATAAGGGTTAAGGGACTTGTCAGAATAGTGCTTTATTTTGAAATTTGGTGCTGTGTAGACAGCACCAAATTTCGAAATAAACAATTTCAAAATTACCTCAAAAGAAGCTTATTTCAAGGTAAGGATGCAGTGTAGATGCACCCCCTAGAGGGCAGGTAGGCAGGCTCAGTGATATGATCAATCCATCAAGTGACAGGCTCAAAGGGAACTCTGTAATTCAATCCATCACAGTGATCTTTTCTAAAGAGTGTTTCTTGTGCATCTTGTATTTAAAGGGGCAGCACATCTGCAATCTGACGTTTTAAATATTCCAGAGCCTAGAATCAACTGTTATGGTAGCTCTGATTTGGTCCCTCTGACATTGACAATGAAAGTGTTCAGTAAATACTGAAATAACTCAAAATTTACTCCTGCATTTAAATAACAGTCAGTCTGTCATTTTATGTAATGATTGGTTAGTAACATCTCTCTGATTTATAATGTAAAAAAGGAATTTAAAGGTGAACTTACTGCTAGCAACAAAAAAGGAAAAAGGAAGTAGTTTTAAGTTGTATTTTAATGCTATTTCTTTCATGTAAAACTTACAGATTAAAAAAAATCCTAGAATGTGTAATGCCATAATGTCACAGATAGGTTTGTATCATATATGACATATTTCTGCAAAGAGGAAAGAAGTGTTGCCTATTTCAGTCTGATGGGGGTTACGTGAAGTATATTGTAACAGTGATCAAAAAATTGACTCTGTTTACCCCAAATTAGAAAATGTACAAAAGTCTGTACAACAAATTGAAAAGGATCATAATAAACCATTTTAAGACTTGAGAGCAATTTAGAAATTATCTGCAGTGCTGCTACATGCTTCCCCCCATATATATTCCAGATAATGTAGCTGTGTATTAGAAGTCGGAGGAAAATAAACCCAGGCACTGCGATTTTGTCATATTGGGTTCTGAAGGATATAATCCTATTATTGCTCTGCCTTTTTAAAAATAAATTTCACTTCAATGGAGATACAGCAGGGATGAATTTATTCCATTACAATTCAGTAATTTCTTATAATGAATTATATCTATTCATTTTTCTTTGGCTTACACTAGCTTTGGGTTTACAGACATTGTGGAAATAAGAGAGTGAGGACAGTGTTTGGGGCAAAACATTATCATAATTAAATGTTGTTTATTCATTGTTGATATTGTAGTCCAATTACAGATAATGCAAGTGAAACAGATTTGTGAAACTTTCGTATAAGACCATACTCAGAGAAAACCCACAGGATCCTTCTTATATTAACTAATAATATTCGTATTTCACTTTTTACAGGGCCTGATCCAAAGCCCATTGAAGTTGATGGAGAGTTTGCCACTGACTTCAGTGGGCTTTGGATCAGGTCCTGCTAGTGTTTTCCATATGAGAAGCCTATAGTCCTTTCCAGAGGAATAGGACGGTCATTATCCCCATTTTACAGAAACCTTAGTGATAAATTACTCCATCTTTTACTTAGCCAGTCTTCTATTTGTACCTAGAGATGTTACTGCATTTTTTTCCAAACTTAAAAGAAACTAATTGTTTTTATATAAAGAAATGAAAATGTAGCAAAGCCCTAACTATGTTTCTCCTTTTCTTCATCCTTTTGTTCAGGAATTTTGTATCTCCTCATTAAACATCAGCTGGGAACGTAATTCATTACATCATTTATTGTTCATGATTTGTCTATGGCAATAAGAGATCCACATAGAGACATATTGTAGATGTGTGAGCTGAAACAATCTTGCAAAGGGTTAATTTTGTAATCACTATCTAGTATGTTTATAAACCCAGCACTAACCCAGTAATAGGAGGGGGGCGGATCTACAAGGTACAGAAGAAGACGTGTGTGTACATGTTTTTCTCTCATGCATCTAAACTGCTTTATAGGCTACTAGAATAAGTCTTTTTCATTCTGAACAGAATTCCTTGTACTGGATATTCCTTATGGCTAGCTGAAAAAAAGACTTGCTCAAAAAACCACCCTTGTCAAATCCTTCCACTGCAGATTTCATTCATGAATTTTTTTGCTCATAGAAAGAATGGGCAGATAATTGCAAATCCACCTTTCGCCACATAGAAGCTAACCTGTGGAGATTGAAGCATGGAAATAGTTGATAGCCTACTTGAGAATGGAACCAATATTTCAGCTCTTCTGTGTGATATTGTCATGGAAAATGATACATTTTTCTGTCTGGATGATTCACCTCATCCTGCTAAAGGTATGTGCAGGAAAATAGGTTGTTTTTTTTCCAGACAGCACCAGTTCCAGCTGAAGGCAGACTCGTGAATATTTCAAGAAAAACAGGTACACAAGGTTTGTTGGTGAGGTAGTGTGAAAATAACCATTTGTTGCTAAGTTAGGATAAGAAAAAGGCAAGCAAGAACTTCATAGATCCTGTCTTTCCAGTTTCTAAATACATCTAGAGAGCAATATGAAGTTAGAATAGAATGTAAGCAGTACTAGTAATTGTTTAATGAAACAATTTTATTTTGCTCTCAAATAATTCTATAACAATTAAGTTATCTGATCTAATGAAGTATGTGAAAATAATTGACATGAAATTATAATGCTATAGGTAGCTGCTAGAAAAAAAATGCGTATGTGTTAAAATAATATAGATTGTCCTAATGATTATTTCTTATTTCTCAAAGAACAGTTCAGGTACATCAGAATCAGCCCCAGGATTTCTAACTTCCATCAGTTTTAGATTGGTGTAATGACATGACTCCAATAGAATTGCATATGTGAGATAAGAATCAGGTCTACTGACTTGAATGATGAGCAGATTCCACCTTTTGGTTAAGGGATAAAAATGATACAAGTTAATTAGTTTTATGATTTACATATTTCTTAACTGGTTCTTCACTCTGACAATTTTCAGATTTACATCAGACTGTTCGGATTCTGCTGTATTCATTGATATTTTTGCTCAGTGTCTTGGGGAACACACTGGTAATTACAGTGTTGATAAGAAACAAAAGGATGAGGACCGTCACTAATATATTTTTGCTGTCACTGGCTGTCAGCGACCTAATGCTTTGCCTTTTCTGCATGCCTTTCACCCTCATTCCCAACTTGCTGAAGGATTTTATATTTGGTATTGCTGTTTGTAAAACTGCAACCTACTTCATGGGTAAGTCTCTGAATTTTATACCTATTCTAAAAAATAACCCGTAAAGTTTGTGAGATACTAAAGAAGGGCCAGATCCTTTGAGGTGTCAAACACTCTCAACACCTACTAAACAGGACTGATTGGACGTGATCACCATATTGGAAAGATCAGCACTAAGGAACAAAAGTAGCTCAGTCACATGAAGATGGAACCCCCCGACCCTTCATATTCTATAAAACCCTTTTTCTTTCATTAAAGTTTGACTTAAATTGCTATAAAAAGACATGCATGTTGGAACAATTTTTATAGTGAGGGTGCTGGGAGCCATTGAACCAAACTGCAAACCCTGCATATAATGAAATTCACTTCAAATCAAGAGGTGTAACAGCAAACCCCAGCATCCTTCAGCATCCATGTACAAAGATATTAGTAAAAGAATAATCCCTATAATTAGCAAAAATTCTCCTTGTGTGCTGTATGCAGTCATCTCTGATCACATTGATGATAAAAGTTAGTACTGTTGTTAGAGCTGCAGAGTCAGAGCATGGGGACAAAATCCTGCAATATGCTGAGTTCTTTTGTCTCATCCAACAAAACACTTCAGTATACACTTAAATTAGACACATTCTTAAGCTATTTGCAGGATCAAGCTCAGAAACTTGCAGCGTCAAGCCCTGGAGAGGAGTTGGATTTATTCCTTCTTGCATATCATTAACAAAATCATTATTATTCTAATTACAGGGCAAATACAGGATTGCACAAAAGTAACCAATGGCAGAATTTGGTCCACAGAATTTCTTCTACTGTTAACAAATAAGAAGGGGGAAAATTCCCCAACATTTTTATTTTGCAATCCCACATGGGTTTTGCATGGCTGTCAGGACAAATGGCTTTTTATTTGTAAACTGATGAGAAATGACCAGGAATCAGTTAGACCAACTGATACCATTTTTCAGGAGACATATTTTACAGACCACCACCACCACTTTCCATACAGTTGGCTTCATCTGCCTCCCATTATAAAAGTGGTTCTATGGACAGCCTGATTTATAAATTACCTGGATAGGTGATACTGTCTCAACTTTATAGATTTAATTTTGAAAAATGTAAAAAGAAAAGGGAGAATTCTGAAAAGTTTATACTATCTCAAAATGAGACAGCAATTAATTACAAGAACCTCAGAATTTCTGTTTAACCAGTGCCCTTGAAAACAGTGATGTAATGTGAAAATACATTTTGAAAGTGTGGGAATGGGAAGTCAACATCTTTCCTTAGATATAATCAATAATAATAAAGGTTGTATTTAAACATGTAATAAATTACTGACATAAACATCATAAAAATTACTGAAGCATTGTATTTTTCATGTTTCAAATTTAAGTATATACATATATAAACATGAAGTTTTGTAATTATAGAATTAATTTTATTTAAGAATCAGAAGGCAAATTGTCCCCAGATAGCTTTATCTGGGTTAACAGAGGAACTATAATGAAAATAATCATGTCACCCATGTACTTCAGCTGTCATTTTAGGTGTAGAAAGATTGTGAATATGAATCACTAATTTTTTTCAAAGTAAACCAAAGTAAAAAAATTCATATGTTATATTTTTGGCCAAAATATGTACCCAGTAAAGGTAATTTTATAACATAATTTTTTTTATGACGTAAATTTAAGGATAAGGAATATTTCTAGTTACACAGTAAACATGTCAGAGGTACACAGTGAAAACAAAACGGCACATTGCATTGAAAGTTTGCAGTATTGTATATAGCAAGGAGGAGAAATTAATGAACATTTTATAGTAAATGAGTTTAATTCCTACTGAATGACTCCAGTTTTTAGGCAGTGTGACTCCACAAAAGTCTGAAAACATAACTGCATTTTTTTTAACTTAACATAACTTCCTGGTTTGATAAAATTATCAAAGATGATACTGGCTTTAAAAAAATTAAAACTATAATAATACTTGATTTACTGCTTTGTTTCTCCAGATTCACACCAGTGTAACTTCACTGATTTCAAAGTGCCTGGCTATGTTTATGTGAAGTTTACTAGTGTAAAAACCGGAGTAATATAGAGATGAATCGGGATCAAAGTACTTTATTTGATAGCAGTTGCCTGCTTTGATGGAACTAAGTTAAAAAACATCAATTATTTTTCCATACACATCAGTAATTAAACAAGCATAAATCTGGAGCATCACAATGGTGAATCAAGTCTACCATTATTAACTTAATTATTGATTTGTTAAAATACTATAATAAGGCTATATTTTCATTGTTTTGCATATGTGCATGAAAACTTAACATATTTATCTACAACAAGCACCATCAGCCTTTTAAAACAAGAACCCATTTCTTTGTTTTTCATTTAGGTGTTTCAGTAAGTGTATCAACGTTCAACCTGGTTGCCATATCTTTAGAGAGGTACAGTGCTATTTGCAAACCCTTGCAGTCCAGGGTATGGCAGACAAAATCTCATGCCTTCAAGGTGATTGCTGCTACTTGGTGTGTCTCCTTTACCATTATGTCACCATACCCAATTTACAGCAAACTGGTGCCTTTTACAAAACAGAATAACAGCACAGCTAACATGTGTCGCTTCCTTTGGCCAAGCGATGTCACTCAGCAGTCCTGGTAAGATATAATCGACTGTTAAATATTGTAATTATCAGGCAGAAAATAGGATTACACACTAGCATTAAGCCTGTTGAAAATCAATTATTAATCATTAGTAATTGTTTATAATTCTTGTATGCTTGTTTAAAAAGTCACAAGAATTTATATTTTTAATTGCTGCTTTTTTGTTTTTAAAAATACTTATTTTTGCTTCACATATGGGTGATATATATAACAGGCCAGTGATCCTCAAACAGTAGTCTATGAAGCTACCATTACCGCTGAAAAGAAGGCATCTCAGACTTCCAGCAGTGAGCCTTTTTGTTAGTATTGTTTCATCTGTTTTATTTTTTGTATGTCCAGAGGATTTGTTTATTTTAACAATCTTTCTAAAAGCTGCACAATCCAAGACTTATTCTTTTTTTTTCTGCATTTCTTTGATGTAATTTCAATTGTGAACAAATATGATGACATAAAAATTGGAGAAGCAGCAAATGTACCTGAGAGCAGAGCCAATCTAGTGATCTAGAGAGATTAACACAGAGGGGGCTGTGGGTTATTAGGGAAAAGTCCACACCAAGGGGAAGTGAATAAATTGCACAGAAACAACATAGGGACACAATCAAGGAATTGCATTAAAGCAAGCTCATTTTTTACTCCTTAATTCTTCGCTAATATTTCTTTTTGCCTGTAACCAAGCACTTTATTTGGTGCAGGAAAGATACAGGATTTTTGCTACTGTATTTAATGAGAGGCAAAACAGGTCTATAGTTTGCACCATCTATATATAGTGAATCCATATAAACATCCATTTGATGGTTCTTATCAGCCTCTTGTAACTATTTAGTCTTTAAAGGTGCTACTAAACTATTTGTTGTGTTTTAAATTTTTCCTGTTACAGACTAACTCAGCTACCCCTCTGAAGCTTATCCACTCACTTTCTCTCTTTTTTTTCTTCCTCCCCTCCTTTTTTTTTTTTTATTTTTTCCTTCTCCCTCTCCCTCCTCCCCTTTTTTTATTCTTGGATCTGGACTTCTAACACTCCTGTCATCTGAAGAAGTGGGTTGTGCCCACGAAAGCTCATGATACCATTTACATATTTTGTTAGTCTTTAAAGTGCTATTAGACTATTTGATGTACAAAGAGAAAAGTTAAAAGGCCAAATTCTGCGCTCAGTTACACCAGTGCAGATGCAGAACAATTCCCGTGAATTTGCAGCAAAGTTCCTGCAAGGAGAAAATGTTTAAGCTCAAACATATATGATTGATTTGTTAATAAAATACTTGAAAGCAAAACACTTTCCCTGGGTGTGAGTACCATTAGGAAAACTGCTCATATTTTGTATTTCGTATATGGTATATTTGCACATATGCAATGTGTAATCAAATACTAAATGATTTCCCTTAAGGTGAAATCTCTCCTATGGAATGGGTTCAACCCAAAAAAGTAACAGCCCAAGCAGTACCATCTTTCCTTCAGATTCTGTATGGGGCTGGAGTGGAATGAAGTGCACCTCCTTCCTAGTGCTTGCTTGCCTCTAAGGGACACACTCCTCTGGGGCAATGCAGGAGGAGCAGGCCACTATTGCACTCCATGTATGTAATTATCCAGTTTGATAGGGAGGATGAAAGGGGAAACTATTCTGACCAGGTCCCCCTAAGTCTGTAACATCTGTAATAAAGCAAAATGGGAGAAGCTAGAAACCCAGCCAACATGATGAACCAGGGCCCAAAATTTCTCTTGACAGTTAATGGCTAATATCAGCATCTCACTTAAACATGGGTAACTGCTCATTTGAATTTGCACTGGCTAAGTTTCTATATCATAAAAACCACCACCAACAGCACCACAATTCTGGTCTCAGCAGAGGACAGGTATTGAATAGACAAAGACACTGAAGCATCTTTTTAGCCTTTAGTCTCCCCTAGGGCTGAGATGCCTTGGGTGGGCAGTATGGAGAAGCCAGCTCTGCCATTGTTCTCATTGTACTATTTCTGTGGAGAAAAGAAGGATTCCAGCTTCCAGGGTTGCCAATACAGTACCTCTCATAAGCCCTAAAACATTTCACCCAGATCTTTTAACAACAAACTAAAATATACAGCTGCTTCTCTGTGTTTCTGATGTTCCCTAATTTCAGTCCTTTTTGCGGCTTCCTCAGGTACATTTTCCTACTACTCATACTCTTTCTTATACCTGGGATTGTAATGATGATTGCATATGGCTTAATATCATTGGAACTATACAGAGGAATAAAGTTTGATATCAGTCAAAGAAAATCATCACGAGGTAACAGTATATTTGCATTTGTTTGTGTTTTATTTTAAGTTTATTTTTGAAGATGTGATTAATAGAGCTGAGTCAATAATTCTATAAATGCCACCTCTTTTTTGTTTTCAAAACTACTCTAGTGTATATGTTAATTCAAATTATTGGCAAATTTCTTCAGTGAATAATCCTTCATTGACAGATTATTTGCAAAGAAATGAAACTGATGTATGTAATTTCCCAATGTTTTAGTTATATAAACCAAGTGGATATTATTTCTGGCCACAGATTACATTATTTTTGTCATAATGCAATATGACAGGAATTGTAAATTTAACCTACAAAAATCCAATTAAAAACTAGGTCTAGCAGATATTTAAGCATTCAATTTTAATGTTCCTTTTTTTTTTTTTGGACAATTTTCACTGTAGTAGAGATATTTAGATGTTCATGAAAAGCGAACACTAGATGGTCACAAAAATGACAATCAAAATTCACTTTAGAATTGGAACAGTTTTTACCAGTAGTTGCTCAGCATCTATGAAGGATTTTGTCAAAATTTAGATTCCACTAATCTGTTTGTATTTTGAATCACATTGTATTTTTAATGTTCTGTGTTATATATTTATGTGAGTGCTGCTGATTTTTACATACAGAAAGGAAAGCCAGCAACAGCAGCAACAAATATGAGGATGGAGATGGATGCTACATGCAGAAAACCAAAAAGAGGAGAAAAATGCCATTACAACAGCTTTCTGCCAGCAGCAGCACCAAAGTAGACAGAGTGAGAAGCACCAGCTCAGCAGCCAACTTGATGGCCAAGAAGCTTGTCATCCGCATGCTGATTGTGATTGTGATTTTGTTTTTCCTTTGCTGGACTCCCATCTTCAGTGTAAATGCCTGGCGTGCATTTGACACCGCATCAGCAGATCAGCTTCTCTCAGGAGCTCCAATCTCCTTTATTCATTTGCTCTCCTACACTTCCGCTTGTGTGAACCCCATTATCTACTGCTTCATGAACAAGCGCTTCCGCATGGGCTTTTTGGCCACTTTCTCCTGCTGTGCCAAGCAAAAGCTTCCAGTAACAAGAGGAGAGGTTGGAGATGAGGAGGAGGGGAAAACCACAGGGGCGTCTCTCTCCAGGTACTCTTACACACATATGAATACATCTGCTCCCCCGTGAAATACTGCAAAAAAGAAGAGACTACACATGGCCAAAAGAAATTCATGCCCCATCTTGTTCATTGGTCTTGGAAAAGACAAGTAAGGTTTGATAGGTAACATGACATAGTTCTGAAGAGATGTAAACATCACAATTAAGCAAGCAGCTGGTAGGAAATGCCTTAGGAACTGTCTGGTCTATGGACACTATGATGGTCTATGCTTCATGTCACCTACATTTCTAAAGAAACAAGAGCTATTAGCTCTGTGGAGGTAAGGGACTTTGCAAACAGCCCTACAGCCTGGTGTATTTGTATTAAAGTCTCTCGTACAAATATTCTAAAAATTGTGGGGGTCCTTTCCATTGACAGTTTGGCTCACCCTTTTGATGCAAAAGTGCAGTTCTTAGATTCCATTCAGAGTCTCTCTTAACATTTCCAACACACAAACAGATTGGGGTTCCTTAACAGTCCCGATTACAGATTTCTGTGTATATGTTTTATGGTTAAATACCAATTCCATGAAATCAAAATCTGATAATCTGTTGGCTGTTTTCATCACACTCTGTCATCCTTATTTTAGCTGAGCTACCCACTCTTTGACATTCTTGACATGCTAGTCAGTTAAAAAGAGAGTGTTGCTAGAGAGAAGGAAAGGCTACTGATCCAAAGCCATGGGTCAAGAACATTTTTAAAGTAGATTTATTTCTATTTTAAAAAAAATGAACAATAGAAATAAACATTAGCAACTTTGAAATACATTTCTTCTAGACAGCAGGCTATGACAGCTTTTGAAGCTGTTATAAGTATAGTGACAGTTTTACATATTTTAGCTTTCAACAGCAAGTGGAATGTTTAAGGGCCTGACTTTCGAAAGTGGCTTTCTTCTGTGCACATACTTTTCAGTACCAGTGCATGCATGAGACACATTCTAGCAGCAGCCCAGTTGAGTGTGTGGAAATGCTATTATTTGCACATATAGGTGCTTGTAACAACTTTGTTCATACGCAAAGAATACTGGGATGAAATCCCTTTGAAAAATCAGGCCTGAGATATTAAACGTAAATTAATTTATTAAACATAAATTGTTGCAATACCAGATTTTATGCTTATCACAATCACATTGTGGTATTGGCCAAATACGAAAGTAGAAATTATTAAATAGGGAGAAGAAAACAATAAAAGGGAAGGACTGAAGAACTGGATAGATGCCAGAAATGTCTATGGATTTATGTGGTGATTAAAGAAAGATTTCTCTCTCCCAATATACATATATGTGTATAAATATGGTATAGACTAGAAAGAGACATGAATTGTGTACTTTATCTGTGTTTTTTAATGTAAGGAATCAAATATCCTCTTAATTGTTCAGTGTTTGGGTGAGCTTGGGTATTTGAACAATACACCTAGTTCTCCAGAACAGGGCAGTCAATCTTACATAATTTATACTGTATTTTATTTTGCTTTGTGAGTGCTTCTTGTTGAAGATTCCTCTATCTTCTAGTTTAGAAAATGTAATTTAAAAAAAAATTGGTATGAGATAGATATTAAGCTTTGGTAGAAAATGGAAAGTAGATGTGGATGTTAAAGGCAAGCACTGTCAAGGTTTCTAATCTTAAAATTTGACCTCTTCCAGGTAGATTTTAAATTGGAGTAGCACTACTCCTATACATGTGCTAACATTCTTGACATTGATATGATCCCCTGTGCTTATTCGGCATAAGACCTACTGATTTTTCCTACTCATGAAAGTTTTTCCTAAGTAAGGGTACGTCTACACTTGCTCCCTAGTTTGAACTAGGGAAGCAAATGTAGGCGACTGAAATTGCTAATGAAGAGGGATTTAAATATCCCGTGCTTCATTAGCATGATCTTGCCGGCGCGTTACTCCGCTCAACAGCTGTTTCAAAAATGAAAGTGCACACTGGGACGCATTAGTTTTGGAACCCCTTGGTTTGAATTAACGTTACTCCTCATTTAAATCCCCGCTTTATTAGCAATTTCAGTTGCCTACATTTGCATCCCTAGTTCAAACTAGGGAGCAAGTATAGACATACCCTTACGTAGGCATAAGTAGACATACCCTAAGGGTGGAAGATAGACCCCAGCCTGGGATGCAGAGCTCTGAATTTATAGCTATACAGCAAGTTGAAATTGTTAAACAAAACCACCTATGTTAATTTTAGCTTCAGTCCAGAATCCACTGGGTAGAGAAACAATTTTTTAAAAATTGAAAAGAACAGTAGAAAAAATTAATAATTTCAAATTGGAAATATATTTCATTCCATAGACATACCAAAAAACCCCAAACCATTTTCTATTTAAAAACATAGTTGACAGTGTTCTTTTAATGTCTCAAAGTAAATATGATTCTGTATCCTTCAGAGGTTTAAATCTGTTGTAAAATATAGTTTATAAATGGTTATTTGTGTAAAGAAATCACATATTTACAATAAATGTGAATAATGCTAACTATATTCAGTTTAGAGATAAGATGTAGTTTGGAGTGTTATGTCCAATATAGAACAATATTCCTATTATAATGTAAATTTTCTGGTATAGTCAGAATATATTTACTAGCATGCACACTATCCCACCACACTGATTTACTCGGCATAATGATGGTTTTGAGGGGAAAGCTATGCTGGTTCCAGGTCTACAGATGAAAAGTGTAATGAAGCAAAAGCTCATTTTGCTGATTGGGTCCACATGGCTTGCAGCACTAGTGGCCCAGAATATGTAATAGGGAGACTCTGATTGTTGTGAGGGCACATAAGATGGGAGGAGATAGAATAGGAATGGGGCAGGGGGAAGAAGGGATGAAAAGAAAGAAATAGGGTAAATACACCAATGCATAAGGCCTGGCAGTTGTGGAGTGGCTGCAATCAATGAATAAGGAGTAATCAGGGAATGGAAGTGAAACTTACCTATTTTGTGTTTGAAGGGTACATGCTAGAGCTAGGGGGAAAATATTGTATATTCACTGAAAAATGTATTTTTGGATACACAAAACTGGTTACAAATTCAGGCTAAATTCAGCAAATGATAGAAAGGATGTCCCTATAGAAAGGATGTGGACACATTAGAGAGCGTCCAGCAGAGGGCAACCATAATTATTAGAGGGCTGGAGCACAGGACCTACGAGGAAAGGCTGAGGGATTTGGGCTTATTTAGTCTGCAGAAGAGAAGAGTGAGGGGGGATTTGATAACAGCCTTCAACTTCCTGAAGGGAGGTTCCAGAGAGGATGGAGAGAGGCTGTTCTCAGTAGTTACGGATGGGAGAACAAGGAACAATGATCTCAAGTTACAGTGGGGGGAGCTCTAGGTTGGATATTAGGGAAAACTATTTCACTAGGAGGGTGGAAAAGTACTGGAATGGGTTACCTAGGGAGGTGGTGGAATCTACATCCCTAAAGGTTCTTAAGTCCTGGCTTGACAAAACCCTTACTGGGATAATGTAGTTGGGGTTGGTCCTGCTTGGAGCTAGGGGCTGGACTTGATGACCTCCTGAAGTCTCTTCTAGCCCTACGATTCTATGAAATGATTTTGGCTGAATAAAAAACTAACAGTTTTTATAAAAATCATTTCAATATTTTGAAACAAAAAGTTTGATTTTTTGTTCTTGTGATGTTTTGGTTTGGAAATTTAGATTTATTACCAAAAAATTAAAAGGGCTTAAACACATGGTAACATAAAAGGAAAAAATGAAGGACAAATGCTTGGGTTGAGATGCTTTGTTCAACCCCCAATTTTGTTTGTTTTTGTTTGTTTCAGTGAGGAAAAAGAGAAAAAAAATCACTTTTGGATCAATCCCTAGCCAATCTGTTGAGAATTTTTTGGGTTCTGCCATGGAACCAAAAGAATCACATAGTCACACAGCACTAGGATGTACATATGCTTGCTTTTTTAAAGTGGAAACTTATCTTTCCAGGAAATCGCAGTGACCTAGATACCCGAGTTCCTATGATAGCCCTAAATCTATCTATTTCTGGGGATACACCTACTTTTCTAAAAGTATCTATTTCCTGCTGTTGTGTCGCCCTCTCCTTCCCAGTCTCCCGGCTGATAAAGTCTCGGGACTTTCCCCACCATGGAGTCTTTTCCTATTATGCCACACATGCCATGGGTCCTGATCTTGTGTGTCCCAAAGGCAAATCAACAATCATAAAAGGATAAAAGATATCCCTGGCATGATGCTATAGCAAGATCCCTCACCGTGGCCAATGAATTATTTCTCCAAAACCTTCCACTCAGATGCTGCTGTTCTTATTAGTGGAAATGTCATTTGTTAGAGACAATAAAACAATATTTTTAAAAAGGAACAAACTGAGTCTTATTATTCTGGCATCCCAGTTACTGGGAAAACATCCCCTAAAAATCTTCCACTATAGTTAATAGTAAAGACACCTGTAGTTAAATCTCTTTCCAGATGCAACATTAAATAAACAGAATAATGAAAACATAAACTTCACATTTTTGATTTTGCATAAGTTTTCTTGTGCCTTCTTTGAATATTCTTTCCCCCTTCATTTCTCTCCTGGCTCCTTATGCTTTTCTCTCTTGTTTATTTTAATTAGTTGCTGTTGAATTCTGTCCTTTCTCCACACCTCTCTTCTCAGCTTTCATCTCAGCTTTTTTCTCTATAGTGTGATATTCAGACTGAGACTCGAGAACCCACAGTGGTTCTTTAATGCATCTCCTGTGTCTCTTTGCAGCTCATAATATTAAATCACTGTGTTATTTAATTATTAACTAATCAGGATGTGTTTACAACCTTATTAACCAATTATAGTTGATAAAATAATAATACTTGGTCCATAATTTGGCTTTTAGAATAATATATATATATATATATATATATATATATATATATATATATATAATATATACACACACTAAATATTTTGCAACATACTCTTTAAATATGAATATAGAGTATTATAGTAAATGAAACAATGAATTCATTTTATTGTGGTTCTTTTGGGTAATATTGATCATTAATTTGGTTCCTGAACTACTGTGATCTGAATATCACTCCTCTATATCCTAATGTTCCCCTCCCTGGGTTTGAGATGGCTCCTACTGCTTTTTCCTACTGACTGCCAAAGTCTATCATCTCTCTTCTGCTCTCCCTGCCAGCTGTTTTCCCAAAATGCACTGTCACCTGTCACTATTTCTTCCTTCCTGCTCTAATACTAACTTGATCTACATTATCCTCATCATAATCTACTTCCTGTACAGACTCTTCTCATAACTGCACCTTCCACAATCACCTCTCATAATCCCATATTCATGAACTCTCACATTATTTTCACTTACAATCAATTCCCTGCAAGCACACTCCCAAATCCCCGTGCATGCTAATTCCTCTATATATACAAAACCGCACAAAATCTTCTCATAATCTCCTTGCACACACATACCCAGCTGCTTTATCTCTAGACTATTACAATGGGCTTTATCTGAAGCTACCTTTAAAGAGATTCTGAACTTAAAAGCAGTAATAACTTCTCAAAGCCCAGATTGGTGGTTAACACACAATACCTTCATACAACAGATGATTACTTTGTCGTGGTTCATACTGTTACAATGCCATGATCCATCAGCAAAGGGCACAGCAGAAAAGTAAATAAATAAAACAAACAACTACAAACAATCTAGCCTCCCACTTTTTCTGCTTATGCATGCACCTCTCAGAATGTTTGCTAGAAACAAGGAAGTCTTTTCTCCTCATTCTTGGCTAGAATTTTTGGGATGAGGAAGGAAACGGAAGGCTTCATTCATAGTTTTTAAAGGGACAAGAAAGGATCATGCATGAGCTCTTGCATAATATAGCACAGTAGATCCCAATCTTTTTGATACTGGGGACCAGTAAACCTATTCACAAGCTTTTGGAAGACCGGTAACATTTATTTGCATATTTGCATAGTCATTAAGCAAAGGATGAACATGCAAATAAATTGTGTCGCTGGCCCTAACTGTCTGGCGGGTTGTTCCCCTCTCTCCCCCTGCCCCTTCTGGCCCCAATTCCACTGCTTTATCATCAGGCGCTGGCTTCCCCAGCTGTGTCTGGCGCTGGATGCTCTGCATCGGTGTGCATGGCGCATGGCCTTCTCCCTAGGTCCTACCGCCTGCCAGATCTAGCCCCGCCACCCAGGAGCATGACCGGCAGAGATGCCACAGCAGCGGGCTCCCTTCCAAGAGAGCCGCACTCTGCAGTGCGGGGTGCTGCTACCCCGTCACAATAATTAATAGGATCATGAGCAATAATTTTTCTAAGGACCGGTACTGGGCCGCGGACCACACTTTGACATAGCACACAGCATTTTACTCAGTGATTTTTGCATTAAGGCGAAAAACTTGCAGTTGAACTACAGAATAACTGTCTTTTAGATCTCTCCTTGTAAATCTCATCCTTCATCTGATGAAGTGGGTTTTACCCACAAAAGCTCATGATTCTATATATTTTTGTTAGTCTCTAAGGGCACATCTTTACAGCTGGGCTAAAGCCAAAACAAGATTCACAACTTCAGCTATTGTTAATTGCATAGCTGAAGTCAAAATAGCTTATTTT
This sequence comes from Apalone spinifera, assembly GCA_030068395.1. Lineage (NCBI taxonomy): Eukaryota > Metazoa > Chordata > Testudines > Trionychidae > Apalone > Apalone spinifera. The sequence continues at coordinate 94,609,950 of JANRFK010001234.1, forward strand.
GGCTTTTGGCACTATTTGCACAGTAGGAGGTCCGAGAAAGAGCACTCTTCCTCTGACTTCCTTTATTCCTGGTAAAATGAGGGTTACAGGTGTCGGAGTAAAAAATCCTCCAGCTTGACGTTATTTTGATATTATGTTGAAATGCTTGTAGTGTAGACATGGACTATGTTATTTCGGAATAACGTCAGTTATAACTGACTGCAGTGTAGACGTACCGTAAGATGCTACAGGACTTCTTACTTGTAAGGAGTGTTTTCCAGACAATTAAACAGTCTCTCCTGTGAATCCTCCCCAATTTTTTTCTCTCCCTATTTTAAAGGGTGGACACCAGAAATCCCATCCCATAATGAGGATGGGTGGCCTAGTCTGTTTACACTCTCAGGGTGGAGATACACTGTTTTCCGTTGGCCTTGTAGCAACATTTTTAAAAGGGCTAAGAGAGAGATTAAAAAGATTATTTTAAGCCAACTATTTCATGAGGTATCCAATTCCTGTAAGTCAGCCTTTTCTGCCCAAAGTAAGATTTACCAGAGCTCATCATCTGTTTAATATTTAGGAAATGTATTTATTTTCTCTCTATTCCTTAGAATTTCAATAATTATTTAGTTTGATTTAATATCATGCCAACTGAGTTTTGACTAACCCTCGAGATATACATTTCTGAAACTCTTGAACAAAACAGAACTTTGTCCTTGGAAGGTGGACAAAGGTAGAGGTGATTGTCTGGGTGCAGGATTAAAGGCAGAACAAAGTCTGCATGTTTTCCTTGAATACAGTATGGTACGGTATAAGAGGCACCATCAAAGCAACAAAATACATTACATGTGCAAAGAGTCTTGGCTGCCATTTGAAACATGACTCTAGCCACCCCAATCACACTTCGCTTTACTGCAGACATACGTCTAAGTTCAGCAGCCTTACATACTTCCCACTCACTTCCCTCCTTGCAAAATTTACATTGGTTGGACAGACTTAGTTCTTTGCCTTATCTGCACAATCCCTGCGTACCTTTTCCCTGAGCAGCCCTTGCACTTGCTGTGTGTGTTACGAGTGTGTTAGAATGTTTCTGTGTAAACTGTTGATAAACAGGATGCATCGCTAAAATGATGCTTGTTTTGTTCTGTGTTGTTACGGCACTACATTCTTAGGGTTCCAAATGGAAGAAAATAATTTAACATTCCTGAATTGTAAAACTGCTACCTTGTCTAAAGTAGCAGTTTTATTTAATGGCAAAGCATCCCTGCTAGGAGGATTTACTATGGTCCCTGGAGATCAATTACTGTGTGAACAATTTCCTTCACTTTCAACTTTCGGTTGTGCTCAAAAGCACTACTTTTGATCCACTGTGGTATCAGCTGTACATTCTGCACTATGAGACAACAGCAAGACATACTAATTATAGCCAGCAGGTAGAAAACATCAGGGGGGAAATCATCTTCTGCTGAGTAAATACTGACTGTTTAATTGATTTTCTGTTCATTCACCAGTTATTAAAATAAAAATAAACCCTGAACAGAATGTTATTTATGTGGGGTTATATTTAAAACAGTGAAGAAGTGCCAGTCTAGTTCCTGCAGACATGGTAGTCATATGGCTATTCGCTCATAAACATGGAAATCACTCAACAGAATTTAAAATCCGCTAAAAGTTTGTGAATGGGTTTGCCGGTCCGCAGTATATAAAAAAGGTTGGGAACCACTGTACTGGAGGATTAGATCAGAACAGGTTCAAAGCCAACATATTGGATAACCTGCTTTACTTCTGGCATCACCTATAGTTTCGACTAACTCAGCCCAACTCTGTTTGTCTAATGAAATCATACAAGATCAAAGTACAAGGGTCCTTTCTGAAGCTGGGCTGTCTCTTGCAGAAAGTGTGCATTTTTTTTTGAAGATCAAGATGAGACTAAACTGCTGAAATTCACAAAAAAAGTTTTATAAATAGAGTGGTAAGTAAGGAGAAGGAATATTTGCAAGCAAGAGACAGCGTTCCCTTTTGCAGAGAGAAAGTTCTGGGCAATTTTATAGTCATAGTTTTATTGAGATGATACAAGTGAGAGATGAGTTCTAGGGAACATTTCTCAGTGCCTTTGTGTTTATTAAATACAAAAACCTGTTTAAATAGCATCAAAGGGCTTGAAACAAAACAACTCCATCCAGGAGAGAATAACAACCTTAACTGTTCCCTTGCATTTATTATTTTCCTTCCCTTCCCTCCTTCTTTCCTGTTTAATAAAATTCTAAAGTGGATGACACTCAGAAGATTCAGACTTCCTTAAGATGCTAACACTGGCTTCACTTGTGGCCATATTTTGATTCTACTAGTGCACTAATACATTATTATTTTGTAAGGATTGATAATGCCCTCAGTGCTCTAACAGTCACAGACAAAGAGCAAGATGATGCACTGGAAAACCTCAACTCACTTTGAGGTTTTCCCTCCCTTCCGTCTTATGAGATGGAAAGGGGATGGCAGAGTCATTAGGTAGGATATGAGGGAGGAAAGAGTGGGGCTCAGTGCTCTGGGATTAAAAGCAGTTCTGTAGGGGCAGCAGGGAAGATAGTGAGATGATATAGATGAGGGCACAATTGTGCAGGGCCTTGAAGATGCATATGAGAAGTTTAACTTTTGTATAGCAGACAAGAGAGAACCAGAAGACCAATTGAAAGAGGACAATTACAACATTGTCCAATCTGCGGCTAAAGAAGAGCCTTTCAGCTGCTGTATTTTGGACAGACTGGCTGAGATCAATGAAGGAATCAGGGAGGTCAGAGAGGAGGTTACAGTAGTAATGTCTGCCTCTGGCTCATTTCCTGCCAAGCATTTTATTAGCTATCAGGAGAGAAGCAAGCTCAGGTGTTTGGTGTGGTGCGGAGGAAGTATTGATCCCAGCCTGGATACACCTGAAGATTAAGACAAAGCTTCACATTAGGAGCCTGACCGATGGCAGTGCTGTTTACAGCAATCATATAGCATTTGTGGCTATGTTTAATCAGATCTTCTTGGGTTCGAACCAATTATTGCGAAAGTCTATATTTTGCAATGCACTTTGTGCTGATATGCAGGAATTATCAAATAATTTAAAGCAGAACAATAGTGCTCTGTTTTAGCACACATGTTGCCAGGCTGCCAAGATATGTGGTGTTTCTCCTTCTGCACCAGCTGTAAACCACCTTGTAAAAAGCAGTGCTGTCTATTTTCCTAGTTTGCCCCCTTGCCTTTTTGACTAGGGCCCTTCTCTGATGCATGGGAACACACCCCAGGATACTATCCTCCAATATAGGACAGAGATGTCCATGTTATGTCATCATTGTTGGCATGAAGACCACTCTTGGGACAATAGCTTCTTGTGCTGATTTTCTCTTCCCCTAGCACCTGAAATGCCATGACCCTGACAGACAGGGACCTTATCAGTTGCTGAGCATCTGAAAAATCTCCAAGTGAAGCAGAAGAGGACATGGGAGGAGCAGCTTGCTGACCTTTTTACTACATTTCAGCAGAGATGTTTCTAATTACGAAAACCTTGGCTGAGAAATTTCATTGAGGTTCAGCTCCCCTCCCCTATGAACACCAATAAATCATTCCTGTTTACACACGCACATTTCCTTGGTTACACATATTCATTTTCTGTCTTCTACACTCTGGCCTCAAAGTAGCAGCACAACACATCTCTGACGCTGCTACTGCAAAGTGCCCCTCTCGGCTTGGGGCACTTTGCAGAGGCACCTTCTTTTGCTGGTCATAACAGCAATCAAGTCTCTCCGCTTCTAATTCCCAGCCTTGGGAGATGATCTCTCCCTTGCTCTCATGGTACCTGTCACACAAGGTACACATTGTTAACACACATTCCAGAGACATTCAACAGCTGCTCAGGGTATAAAGAACTCCTCTCTCTTGTCCAAGTATGCAGTAAAAGGCTTCATAAGTCAGGGAAGGAGAGGATGAATTGTCTCTCTCAGGATTGTCAGGAGTTGCAACACTATTAACACACGGTGCTCTTGGAAACAAAAATTCCCTTCTAGTTGTAGTAAACAGATAAGGGTTTTAAAAGATTTTGGCATCCCAGACCTTTCCAGACCACCCCACACTAATGCTGACAAACCATGTATAGTGATCAAGCAGGCCTTGCAGCACCCTGGAGAAATACCTCTTTCTGTTCATGTATTCTGAGGCCTGGGATAAGGAGCAAAGAATAAGTGCATTGGTCCCATCAATAGCCTCAGTATAAACTGCAATCATGCAAGCTAATCAATACCTACTTTTGCATTGCCTGCCTTTATGACGTGGCCCTGTAGCACCCTGTCAGTAGTAGTGCATTATCACCATCAGAAAAGTCCAAAGAGCCCACCTACTCCTACCCACACCATACTGGTTAGCTACTGACAAGTAACAATTAGGGATGGGGAGCTTGCAGATTGCAATGGACACATGAGATCTTCATGCAGAAGAGAATGCTCATGTAGTTCTACTGCTGCAGCTATAGGGTGAGCCTTGTACAAATCGGTAGGAGTGTGGTTTGAGTGACCCTGAAGTTTCAGTGTCACTGCTGACCATCACAGGTCTGCAGCATGATCCTGTCCTACCAGTCGGTGCTAGTTTGCTGAGCACAGCAATCACACTCTGCTGAGTGAAGGTGGTGTAGGAAAACATCCTGAAGAAATACCTCTTTGATTTCACCCTCCTCCTCTACCTGTCTTGCTGTGGCATCACCATAGCTGTGTCCTAACTCATCCAAGGTCATCTGGCTCAGACATGTGGAGCAGCCTAGTCATATTTGTGATGGTCAGGATTGGAATACTCAGCAGTGTTTTCTCCATGCTGCCTGACAGTCAGAGAATGACACCTGCTTCTCCTCTTGCAAAACACAGATGAATTATGGGATGTCAGGAGAGGAATTATAGGAGGAGTTTAATTTTATCTAAAATTCCAGAATTCTAGTAGATGCAAATAGACAATCTGCCATGTTACACTCCCACAGTGTACAGAGCCTAGTAGCAGAACAGTGAATGCTGGGAAGTCTGCTCAAGATGCTGTGAGGTTATTTTGAAGAAAAAAAAATGACCTACCTTTCATAACAGTTGTTCTTTGAGATGTGTTGCTCATGACCATTCCATTTAGGTGTGCGCGTGCCTCGTGCACAATTGTCAAAATGTTTTCCCCTCAACGGTACCTAGGCCAGCAGGGAGCCCCCTGAAGTGATGCCTGAATAGCAGCACATATATACTACTGCAGGACCTCTGCCCCTTCAGTTCCTTCTTACTGCCCATGACAGTTGTTGGAGTGCATTAGTATTTGCTTCTGCCAGTGCTTCCCTTAGTGATTTCATGTATATAGTTAAAAAAAATTCTTCTAGCTCATGTTTTATAGTTAGTTGTTAGAGTTAGTCAGTGGGGTTTCCTACTTTAGTTTTCCCCTCACCACGGTATGCCTGAGCCTCAGGGCTTTAAACCCTGTGTTAAGTGCCTGAAGCTTATGCTCCATGGTGACCTGTACAACTCTTATCGCAAGTGCCTGGGAGAGGGTCACCAGGCAGAGAGGTGCAAAATCTGTAGGAGCTTCAAGCCCTGTACTAAGAAGGAGAAGGTTGCCCATTTAAAACTTCTCCTTCTGGAGGCCCAAAGGGTACTGCTGAGAGAAAAACCTTCTGACAATCATGCACAAGGTGAGCAGACACGTAATTGGAGTGGACATGAGCAATCATTCGAAGAAGTGTGGAGCAATGTGGATGCATTCAGAAGGTAGATGCAATTTAAACTGGCAATGCTGTTGCCAGTATAACTGACACCACCTCCTTGAACAATTAACTCAGGTTTGCTGATAGAACTACATGGGATAGTGCCAACAAGGCCTCACAGTCAAACAGAGCAGTTTCTCTTTGTCTCAACAGATGCTCACCTGTTAGAGTTGCCTCTGGGGACAGTATTCACGTAGCTAGTAACTTTGATAGGCTGGGAGGCAATGAGGACATCTTCCTTACTTACACACATTACACACACACACACACACACACACACACCCCACACACCCATTGTTTTGAGAGGAAGGTACAGATCCTAAGCAGGAGTGCTTGAGCACCTATGTTCTTCCTGGTTCCCCATTCCTGCCGCAGGAGCACATAAGGGAGGGTGTTATTCTTCTTTCCCATCCTCCCTCTTTTGGCAATGGGGAATTAGGCTAACCCACATAGCTGCTATATAATGGAGCAATTGCATAGTGAAACCATGATGGACTGGCCCATAGGCTCTCATCTGCTGGTGGAGGCAGAGGGTGGATTCCACTTGCTTTTGTTGCTGGAATTAGCCGTTTTGAGCACTTTTGTTCTTATTGGTGAGTTGCCAGGTTGGCTCTCTTCCAGCCTTGCTCCACCCACCTTACCTGGGGAGCTAGATCTTTTACCATGCTGGTCTGAAGCAAAACTTTATTTAGATTCTGGAAGGGATTATTCCCATGTGACATGACAAAACTGCTGAGAAGGTTTTTGTGTCTTCCATCCAGTATCTGACATCTTGTTTGGGGCATTTACATTATACTGTTGCAACCCTAAAGGGTTCCAGTGGAATTAGTGAGTTAAAAAGTTCTGAGATCTCTGTAACCCAAAGAACTGCTTTCTGCGCTCCACGTTGTCTGGCAAGTGGATATGTCTTAGCATGGAGCTCCCTTCACCTCTCCTCCCTCCTACACTGTGGCGTGGAGCAATCGGGAACTCTGGGCAGGCCTGAGAGGACATTGTATAACTGGGACCAGTGATTCCCAGCTGAAATCCACACAAGAACAGCCTTGCTGGGTAGTTTACAGGAGAACAATCCTGGTTGGTTAAAGGTTTTAGTAAAGTTGCAGCCTCTATCTTTCAATGCCATTTTACAAGTGACTGTGTAATATAACTACAATTACGCTGAATTAATCTTGAATAATTTTGTCTCATCTGTCACCACAGAAAAGAAAATGAAGAACTTCAGTCTTTGCTTCCATCTGCTTATTGGCTCAAAAGACTGTTTTACTTCAGTCTGAGCCAAAAATTGTTCTTATTTGCTTACATTTGTCCTTGTCCTCAGTGGAGAGGCATATTTGTGTGTGCGCTTTTTCAAGACCTTTCAGCATCTGTGAGATTCTCTCCACCTGTGAGACCCATTATCTCAGATAAAAGTCGGGTGGGTTTTTGAAGAAAGTATCATGTTTGTAAATGATACATTTCTTCATCTGCTCACTTAGAAACACCTGCTTTTGAATACAACTAAGTAGCTTTTTGCCTACCTAATTTGTATATTAGGTATTTCATATAAGGCTTAAAGTTTCTTTACTCTGTCTCTTGCTTCCAAATCACTGTATCTAGTTTACAGTAATTCAAGGCATCTCTTATTTGGATTTCTCTCCTTTTTCATACACAATACATTTAATGGGGGGAAATGTTTAATATTACCACACACAACTCAAGGGCCTTGCTGCATAGAAACAGAACTCTAGTTACAACTAGCAGGAACCTATTCTTTTAAATGCCAACTACTATTATCTCATTCTCTCTTTGCTTTATTTATTACATTCCAGCCTCTGCCTTTTTTGGTCAGATTGGTGAGTCTCAACCCTGCCTTACTGCCATGTCTAGATTTCCATTTAATCTAAGGTTTATTAGTTTATTAGCTCTTTTCTATGTCTCAGAGAGGTAGCTATGTTAGCCTGTAACTTTAAAAACTAATAGTCACGTGGCTCCTTAGAGATTAACAAAAATATATAGAGTATCATGAGCTTTCATGGGCAAAATCCACTTCTTCAGATGAGCTTGAGTGGAAAAAAAAAGGGAGCCAGAATTTATAACAGAAAAAGAAGGGAGAGAAAAAAAAAGTACCTGTCAATGGTAGTACCAGTGCTAATGAGGCTGTGTGGGCTGGAAGTGTCCCATACTTGCTTTTGATGTCAATAAGGTGCAGGGGCGTCTCGTGGCTATAGGCCGACTCGGCCGTCGCTTAGGGCACCGCCTTCAATGGGGCGCCCGATGATGACGTCATTCCATTGATGGCCGTGCAGGAGAGGGCGCCGATCCCGTGTTCCGTCTGGGGCACCAGCTGCCACAGCCCGCCTCGGGCCGCTCCTGATAAGGTGTTAAATGTAAGGAAGGCTGGTTTTATAATGGGACATCTAGTTAATGTCTTCATTCAGTCCCAGGGAAAGTATCAAATCTGCATATGTTTTCAAAATGAAACTACTATAAAAATCAGTTGCTTGCAACAGGAACCTTGAGCTCCAAATTCTGTAATTCTCTGCAGTGAATGGAGTCAGTAAATCTACTTCTATCATTCTGGATAGACTGTACATTGATTCCCCACTGTAATTACATTTTGGCTACGTCTACGTTACAAGGTTTTTGTGCAAAACCAGCTGTTTTTGTGTGAAAACCCACAAAGTGTCCACATCTCAAGCGTGTTTTTTGCATAAGAAAATCTACAGTCAATCAACAGAACAGTGGGCTTTTTGGGGTGTAGGTATACCTCCTTGTATGAGGCATAACTCCTTTTTGTGCTACAGCTCTTGTGCAAAAAGGCATGTGTGGACGCTCCACAAGGGTTTCTTGTGCAAACAGAGCCTATCCAAAAAAGCACAGGTGCTCTGATTGCCATTCTGTGAATGGCAAATCAGAACTTTCTTGTGCAAGAGTGTCCATGCAGTGTGGATGCTCTCTTGCGCAAAAGCACATCACTTTTGCGATGAGCTTTGCGATGCAGTTGCACTTTTGTGCAAGAAGTTTTTGCTCAAGAATTCTTCCACAAAAGACTTCTTGCACAAAAACCCTGCAGTGTAGATGTAGCCTTTGAGACTTACCTGTTTTCTGTCCCATTTCATGTGTGCCATCTTCATTTTATATCATTTTAGTTTTTTCATCAAATGTTGTGGTACACCAATTCAAATGCTGCACATAAATCTAAGTATATTATGTCAACCTATTGCCTTTATCAAACAATCTAATAAAAGAGATCAAGTTAGTTTGATAGGATCTATTTTCCATGAACCCATTTTGATTGGCATTAATTATATTGCCTTCCTTCAATTCTCTGTTGAATCCCATATATAAGTTGCTCCAATAACTAAACAAGGATTTATACCAGACCAAAAGGACTATAATTATGCAAGGCACCCCATTTACCCTTTTAAAATACTGGCACAAGATTATCTTTCTTCCAGTCTCCTGGAACTTCTTTGATGTTCCCAGGCCTATTGAAAATCAGCATTAGCTGTCCAGCAAGTTCTTTCACCAGCTCTTTTAAAACTCTTGGATGCAAGTTATTTGGATCTACTGATTTAGAAGTGTCCAACTTTAGTAACTGCTGTTTAACATCCTTTTTAGATACTAATGAACTGTAAAAAGTGTTATCATAGAATCACAGAATACTAGGACTGGAAGGGATCTCGAGAGGCCATCAAGTCCAGTCCCCTGCCCTGATGGCAGGACCAAATACTGTCTATCAGTGATGGTCTAGACATTTATCTAACCCACTCTTAAATAGCTGCAGAGACAGAGATTCCACAACCTCCCTGGGCAATTTATTCCAGTGTTTAACTACCCTGACAGTTAGGAACTTTTTCCTAATGTCTAACCTAAACCTCCCTTGCTGCAGTTTAAGCCCATTGCTTCTTGTTCTATCCTCAGAAGCCAAGATGAACAAGTTTTCTCCCTCCTCCTTATGACACCCTTTTAGATACCTGAAAATTGCTATAATGTCTCCCCTCAATCTTCTCTTTTCTAAACTAAACAAGCCCAGTTCTTTCAGCCTTCCTTCATAAGTCATGTTCTCTAGACCTTTAATCATTCTTGTTGCTCTTCTCTAGACCCTCTCCAATTTCTCCACATCTTTCTTGAAATGCGGTGCCCAGAACTGGACACAATACTCCAACTGAGGCCTAACTAGCTCAGAGTAGAGCGGAAGAATGACTTCTCGTGCCTTGTTCACAACACACCTGTTAATGCACCCCAGAATCATGTTTGCTTTTTTTGCAACAGCATCACACGGCTGACTTATATTCAGCTTGTGGTCCACTATAAGCCCTAGATTCCTTTCTGCTGAACTCCTTCCTAGACAGTCGCTTCCCATTCTGTATGTGTGAAACTGACTGTTCCTTCCTAAGTGGAGCACTTTGCATTTGTCTCTATTAAACTTCATCCTGTTTACCTCAGACCATTTCTCCAATTTGTCCAGATCATGTTGAATTATGAGCCTATCCTCCAGAGCAGTTGCAACCCCTCCCAGCTTGGTATCATCTGCACACTTAATAAGCGTACTTTGTATACCAATATCTAAATCATTGATGACGATATTGAACAGAGCCGGTCCCAAAACAGACCCCTGCGGAACCCGACTTGTTATACCTTTCCAGCAGGATTTAGAACCATTATTAACTACTCCCTGAGTACGGTTATCCAGCCAATTATGCACCCACCTTATAGTAGCCCCAGCTAA
>JANRFK010001234.1:94622702-94645098 GCA_030068395.1 Apalone spinifera
CACCGGGACCCAGCCCAGGGCCCTTTAGGCAGAGACTATTGCTCCTGCCTGCTCAGAGGGGGATCCAGCTGCTACACACCGAGCCGCTCTCCCACTCCTCTGCCCTAGGCTGCTTCCTACCACGCCCTGGCTCCCCTGTGGTCTATTTGCCTGTCAGTACTTGCTGGGGCTGCTGTCGGGGTTGCGGGTGCGCTCCTGCCTCCCTGGGCTTGGCGGCTGTTGGCCTTGCTTCAGGGTCGGGCACGGGCAGCGACTCCGGTCTGAGCTGCTGCAGGACACCAGCGCGGCTTGGGCTCTCCTTCCCTCGCTGCAGGGCTCTCTCTGCTTTTATACTCTGGCTCTGCTGGGAGCATGCCCTGCAGGGCTGGAGGGGCAGGGCCTTCTCAGCCAGCTGGGCCTGGGCTACTCCCTTCAGGGCGGGGCCTGTCCGCCCCATCACACACTCCTGCTCTCTCACACATCCCAAGCTTGTGCCCCGAGACCATCATATACCTGAACCCCCTGCCCTGAGCCACTCATACACCCCAAACCAGACTCCTGCACCCCCACATTCTCAGCCCTCTGCCATAAGATTGACAGAAGACAGCCTGAATGTGTGCATAAAGCTAGATTTGAGCAGTTATGATATAAACTTCAAAGAAATGTGAGAAAAGATGCAGCAGCAGAAATCCCATTAAATAAAATCTGTGAGTACGTTTCATTTATGCTATATTATGTCAATTACCAATAATATTATATTGTACAGGCGGCCCCTGACTTGCGACGCAATTGGTTTCCGGGGAAGCATTGCAAGTCGGGGGTGTCATAACTCGAACCCTCATTTACAATAGGCGCTGTGCACTGTTGTAAATGTGGGCCAAGGATGTAAGTCGGGGGTTATCAGCCCCTTCCTCACTTACAACCATTTTTGTAAGTGTGGGGGGTCATAACTTGGGCAGGAGGAAGTCAGGTGTTTCCTGTATATTTTCAGTCTTCCCAATGGGCATTCTTATACAGCTCTTTGCTGACCACTTGTTCTTAATTTTGATGTAATTTGGCTCTTTGGTTTGAAAAGGTTGCCAACCCCTGCTGTAAAAAGTCATGGCATAAGCCACACTGACGGATCAGAAATTAGCTAAGAAACAGAACAAACTAGTAATAATTGATCAATATTCATCATGGCAAAATCTTAGCAGCTGGGGAGTCATGTCTCAAACTGGTAAGCAGATTTTTGATTATTTAGAAAAGTGTTTGGTAATGGGGTAACAAGACTTGCTAATGACACAAAAATATTTAGGTTGGTCTAGACCAGACACAATGAGAGGAACTCAAGAAGATCTAAGTGAGAATGGCATGATAACAGAAGAAATTCAATTATTTATAATGGCAAAGGAACACACATGGAAAGAAATGATTTGAACTTCTCAGATACAGGCAGCCTTTGACTTGCGATGTGATCGGCTCTGGGGATAGCGTCACAAGTCGGGGGCGTCGTAACTCGAGCCCGCATTTACGACAGGCATCATACGCCATCGTAAATGCGGGGCCAAGGACGTAAATTGGGAGATTTCGGCCCCTTCCGCACTTACGGAAAAGGTCTTAAGTGCAGTGGTCATAAATCGGGTGGTCGTAAAGCGGGAGCCTCCAGTACCTCACTGAGTTCTAAACTAAGTGTATTTTAGGGAAAAGACCTATCTATCAACAGGATAGTCAATGAAGACCTGCATTCAATGTGCAGTTGCAGTCAAAAAATGCAAACAAAATATTAGGCTGAATTAGGAATTGGATGGAGAATATAGAAAATATAATCTCACACTATAAACCAGTGGTTCATGCTTATTTAGAATACTGTATTTAGTACTGGTCATCACATCTCAAAAACAATACTGTAGAATCAGAAGGGGTTCAGAGTCAAGTGACAAGAATGATAAGGGACATGGAAAAAATTATATAAAAACCTGAAAATATTTGAACTGTTTTACCTTAGAGGGGACACAAATAAGAGGGGGGTCAGGATAAAGGCACTCTATAATAGTATAGAGAAGGAAGGCTAGGAACACCTATTCACTTTCTCATACTAGAGCAAGGGGACACTGTTTCTGAAAGGTAAATTCAACACTGATCAAATGTTTCCTTTTTCCAGACACAGCACACAATTAGCCCGTGAAACTTTTTGCTATAGGATGTCATTGAGACCAAGAAATTTGTAGGATTAGAAAAGTTGTAGAATCTTATACAAATAACATGAATAACCAGATTTAGAAAAGTAAATATTAAAAAAAAAATTTGGAAAGGAATCCTAATTCTTCATGCTTACCCAAACAGGTAACTTGTGGGGGTTAGGAATCAACAGTCTCTGGGGGCATGTTATCCCGAAACTATCTATTCTTGATTTAGGGCTGGGTAGGCAGGCAGAGCTTCACTCTCAATGTGTGGATGAGACAATGGTGTAGAGAGGAGGGGTTTACATTTATTAGGAACTGGGGAAACTTCTGGATGGGGGAGCCTATATAGGAAGGATGGGCTCCACTTAAACCAAAATGGAACCAGACTGCTGGCACTTAACATTAAAAGGTTAGTACAGCAGTTTTTAAACTAAGGGCTGGGGGAAAGTTGACGGATGCGGAGGAGCACATGGATCAGACAGAGACATCTCTTACAGGAGGGTACATTAATAGAGATGCTCTAAGTTCCAGTCAGGAGGAGAGGATAGAAGTATGGGTCAGATCAGATGAGACACAATCAAATGAAAAAGAGTCTAATACACCAGGAAATAACAGACAGATAAATAGTGACAAATTATTGAAGTGCTTATACACAAATGCTAAAAAAAATGGGTGAACTAGAGAGCCTAGTTTTAAAGGAGGCTATTGATATAATAGGCATCATGAAAACTTGGTGGAATGAGGACAATCAATGGGGCACAGTCATACCAGGGTACAAAAATATATCGGAAGAACAGGTTGTGCTGGTGGAGGAGTGGTACTATATGTGCAATCAAATGAAGTAAAAATCTTAACTGAGCCTATATTTTCCATAGAATCTCTATGGATAATAATTCCATGCAAGGTGGTAAAATTTGCAGATGATACCAAACTGCTCAAGATAATTAAGACCAAAGCAGACTGTGATGAGCTTCAAAAAGATCTCACCAAACTAAGTGATTGGACAATAAAATGGCAAATGAAATTTAATATTCATAAATGTAAAGTAATGCACATTGGAAAAAATAACCCAACTATACATACAATATGATGGGGACTAATTTAGCTACAACTACTCGAGAGAGAGAGAGATCTTGGAGTCATCGTGGATAGTTCTCTGAAAACATCCTCTCAGTGTACAGCAGCAATCAAAAAAGCAAATAGAATGTTAGGAATAATTAAAAAAGGGATAGAGAATAAGACAGTGAATATCTTATTGCCTCTATATAAAACAATGATATGCCCACATCCTGAATACTGTGTACAGATGCGGTCACCTCATCTCAAAAAAGATATATTGACATTAGAAAAGGTTCAGAGAAGGGCAACAAAAATTATTAGGGATTTGGAACGAGTCCCATATGAAGAGAGAACGCTGTGATGCGATTATGCAAATGAAGCGTGGGATATTTAAATCCCCACTTCATTTGCTCTTTCGATCTGCCTAATTTACATCCCTTTCGAAAGATGGATGTAGTTTAGACATGCCCTTAAGTGCAATGTCTGCTGCTCCTGTCATTCCTAACCATTTCCCTGTACATTTGCCACATGCATTCCCCATCTCCTTTCAAGAGTTTTGTGTCTTTATGTATATAAAGAAACTGAGCCTGTGTAATTGCAGCACAAATAGGAGATAACCTCAATAAATCTGTGGCATCTGGATTTGCTGGTTTCATGTTCTTCCCTGAAACCAAAGCACAAACTGGGTTATATATTCAAGCATAAAAACTGATTCTAATAACCAACATCTGAAAAATGCTCACCCAGATAGAATGCAACTACTGAATAGGATGAAAAATAAAACAAGTTAAGTAACTGCAGTAGTAAGGCTATTACATTTAAGCAATTAAACAGTTATTTTGTTTCTTATTTAATAAATAATATAAAAAAGTGAACTTTTTTTTACATTACTGGAAAAACAAATCGCTTTTCTAAATTCAGCAATTATACAAGCGGTAGAGAAACGGGTTTAGATTTGAAACCACTTTTGAATGTAGACATTCCATATTCAGTATAAGTGTAGGCCAGTGTGGCTTCCCTCAGAACTAGGGATGACTTTTCCTCTCCTGGGCTTGGTCTTCTGCTGCTATGGTTCCACAGATGACCTCACTGTTCACAAGCAAAAAAAGAAAGAACCACGTTCCCCTCCACCCCAAAAGCCCACACTTGATTTCTTGTTTAACACTGTAGGTCAGCAAAAATGTGATAAATTTAAATAATTGTGATCAAATTATATTACTCCCTATATGGTATAACCATACAGCTGTTAAAGCAAGTTTGTCATAGGAGCAGTAACATGACATTTCATTTTGTTTGAAACGTTCTAGAAAGAAATTGAAACAAAATATTTAAGGGCTTACACACACTGGACAAAACACTTGCACGTAGTTTACATTTCACTTTTATTTATTCCTTGAAACCGCCTGTATTGCAGATTTTTTTGATGAAATATGGAACTGAGCAATTCAAATTTTCTACAAAACTGTGGTAAAATCTTGCTCATTTTTCTACTTTATTGCTAAGAAATTTTACAGGTGCACAGTTTGTAAAATATAACCCTTAAAGGACTGAATGCATATACTTGCTGCAAGGTTCAAGAAACAAACTAAAACTAAGCATAGCACCTACATCTGGACAAATGCAGTACTGATTGTAGGCAAACGTTTACAAACTTGGAACTATTCATTATGTAATTTTATGAAGGAGAAACAGTTCAGTCCTAAAAGGGTTAAGTAGTAACCCTAACATATTACTGTTTCTAACAAAGCTGCCACTCAACCCCACAGTACAGTGCTTGAAAACAAAGTCAAACGTCTGGCACAGGAACATACACACATTTTTTCAGTACTCATCATAAACACAGCTGCTTTTGAAAGTAAATGTAAATAAAATGGTTAATAATGAAGAGTATTTTGTTTCAAAATTTTGACACCTCTACAGTTATTTGGTTTAAAGTGGGTAACTTCCTTGTTTCACTTGTGTCAGATTTGTATTAAAATATTGTAGGGATGGGGTATTTATGGTCTTATTTATTTAAGTTCATGACTTTTGGGTAGCCAGTATGATATCTTGTAAAACTGCGTAATGAAGACAGAAGTGAAATAGTGTATAGCAGAATTAAGAAAAAGACAGATGCGAGGAGCCATCAGACAAAATAATTAGGAAAATGTCAGCAGCAGGTTATATTACACTAGTGTTGAATTCTGAAGTGCAGTTCTAAACAAAAACAACATAGGTAGCTTTGAGCATTTAACTTGCTTCCTCATCCTATTAGTTGGAACTATAAAAACATTTGAACAGACTCAACTTCTATGTATACTTTTAGAAATAATAAGAATAAGACAATACTTAACAGCTATAGTAGAACAGTTCTGTAGTTTCATATTGAAACATTCTATAAGTAGTTTAATAGAAATGTTTAGCATTCTTGGGATATTGTTAGTATCATGAAAGGTGATCAACAGCTCTTGACGCCATTAAAAGTAACAAAGCTGCTCACAGGAGAATTCAAGAAAATAAGTTATTTGAACTTAAATTACAACTGAGCATCTTTCTTAGTGACAGTGTGGATCTGGAAGACAATTCCTGTGTTACTAATTATCCATTAAAGACAATGGAGCCACAAGTCCAGGAAAAAGCCAACAATAAGAACCCTGAAAACTGTACATGAGCAAATATTGCTGAAATGGAATTTAATATGCTTTTTCACCCACTAGCCTGTGGTATGTAGAGTGGCAGAAATTAAAAATCCAGGAATTTTGTGTATATTCCATTGGAAAAACTTATTGCAAGGAAAGAAACTGAATACAAAAGTCTATTGCATTTACATGTAAAAAGATTTTAAAATAATGTATATAAAAGCAGGTGCCTCTTATGTTTTGAAAAGCTATTTAAAATATTCCTTGAAAGTTAAAAAGCTTGTTATGGTTTTACCTGCAATGTAGGTAATGGTTTGTTCTTTACTATTATTGTAAAACCTTTGCTAACCACTGTCTTTAATCCTCAAGCTAGTAAGGGAAGAAAACCTGAGGCCCATAAGTTAAACAGTACTGTATAAAACATACTTCTAGCAAAAACATTGTGAAATGATTTCTATCAACACAACCGAGAAAAATTTAAATAGCACACAGACAAGTAAACAGATTTGCAAATAAATGCCAGTAAACAGCTTCAAACAGAGATAAGGCCACAATGAAGTCTGCCGTTGGTCACTGAAACAGAGATGAGGCAGTATTTGTAACAATGTTGAAAGGAAGGATACATATAAAAGAGCAATTAGGAAGGCTTGTGGTAGAATACAAGCACATTTTAAAAGGACAGTGGCACGGATTTAACAGCTAAATGAATATGTTTTGCATTGGATTTCTTCCTTTAACCACATTGTCTTCAGTCTTCAATGAATGCAAAAACAGCATGTTCAAAGGAGCAGCTGAGACAAACCACACAGAGCATAGTGTCCAAGAAGACAGACGTTAAAGAGAAGCAATGCTTTAAAATGGGACTGGTGCTGAAATTGAATACTCCTAAAATGGCCAGTGGAAACCTTTTAAAATAGCGAATGGGTAAGCCTGCAGGCCATGCTTTGTAGTAAGCCAGAGGTTCACATGCACACAGTAGTTGTGGCTCTTGTTTCATGGGATGGTTAAGGTTTAACAATTCATAGAATTTATATTCCTGTCTTTGAAGGGAAAGGTTACACTACAGCCAAAAAGTCTATGCCTGGTTCTGGGATTGCAAATAAGCCACTAGAATATATTTTCAAATATAGCTGAAGTGATCAATTACATAAAGGGATAAAAAAGGTAAGTTCAGAATGAAAGTAATAAAAATCAACTCAGTTAAACTGAGCATTAAATTTATGGTGGAGAGAAGGCTTGAACATTGCACTACTTTTTTGCAGGGAAAGAGGAAACCCCCTGGAAATGGAGATGGGAGTTGACTTCACTATAGTGCTTTTGTAATCTTGTAATTGTCTATTTCTAAGTTCTAAAATTTATTTCTATCTATTATGGAATGATCACTTCACAATGAAAGCACGTCTCAACACAAGGATTTCACCAACATCTGGCCTAACGTACTGAATAGTAGGTAGAAAAACCATGCTTTTTGCGATTTCTCTCCCTGTATAAGGATGAAGGGCATCACCTACCAATCCCATTTGTAGCAAATACTTCTCAGGATACTTTTGTCACATGCCAACAAGACAGAAGACATGCTGCCAAATGAAGTCACTGGGAACATCCCACTTGTGAAATAAAATGTTTAACTTACACATCATACATACAAATTATGTACAAGATTAGAAAAAACCTGAATGGATCCTCAAACACTTTATGATGCATTTCTGACTTTAAGGCGGGAAGGGGGTAAAAGTCATCTTCCAAAACATCAATGTATTCTTGTGACATGACTAATCATAAACATGACTGCTGGAGATGTCACATATTTTGAACTCATGTAATGTTAGACCCTCATGAATTATCACTATAAATACATATTTTAAAAAAAGGAAAACATAGAAATAACTATTAACAATGACTGAAAACAGAGCACTAACGTTAACATACATTGCATGTATTGCAGGCAAGGCAGAGGCATTTTATTTTAAAGCTTTCGCACAGACTTCATATAATCTTAAAAAAAATATGCTGGCCTTTACAAGGTTCTACTTGCTGAAATAAAAACAATTTCAGTTCATAAAAAGTCACAAGACTTCAGTTTAAAAAAAGGAACAGTTCCAGCCACAGACCAAAAATATATATATATATATATTTTAAAACTGGAAGAGTATGGTAATTAGATTATACAAGCATGGTCAGGCTTGGAACCTGAATATACTTCAGAGCAAAAGCTCAGAGGAAAAAAAATATAAACTATTTGGTAACAAAAGTGTACTATATGTTGTGATACAAAAAAGGTATGGTGAAAATGTACCTTTTATACTAAAGCTTATACAAGTTCCTTGGTCCGTAAAAACTATGTCATGTTCACGTTTTCTAGTTTGCTTAACTTGTATTCCAGCCACATTTCAATTTCTTGCCCGTTTAAAAAAAAAAAAACGCTGAAAAATAGATTTTAATAAAGTTTTTACATTTCGGATTTTTTTTTTTATTGTGGCTTCTATTTTTAAGATCAGCACTTGCAGGTAACAAGGTTCAAATAATGTCACTTAGAATGGAAAGGTGTTTTCCCATGAAACCACAAAATTGTTCAGTTTTCTTGTCTGTAGCACTTGAAAGTCTGTTAAAGTCCAAGCAAACACTGTAGTTAGGAAACTACTGTTGCTGTAGATGACGTGACATTGGTTGGATTTGTGCTGACATTTGTGTAACTTCCCTCGCTGTTTGTATTTGTTTCACTGGAAGCCATGAGACTTGAGTTGGCTCTGAGAATTGCTCCAGCAGCACTGCAATGTGGTCGTGGGCCTGGCTCCGGTGTATATGTAAAAGTAAGGCTAGTGGAGTAGATTATGCCATCATTACGGACCAAAGTTACTGGAACCTGGACTGGCTGACGGACCCACCTCCAACCCTCTCGGAATGCAGAAATGTCTGGAACAACACACAGCATACTTTCTGCACATCTGATAAGACAAAGGACAACATGTTAGCAGCAAGCAAGTATTCAGTAAAACAGGTAGTACCTCAGAAAATAAGGAGGTATGTATCTTAACCAGCAAAAATTCAAACACACTCACCAAAACTTCAACATCAACTACCAAGAAAAAAAATAATACTGCACCTGTACATGGTTTCAGCCTCCACATCCCCAAACCAGACACGCAAGTTAGGAGTGAAATTCTGACCTGTAAGTTCCAGCATTGCTACATCTCCACCGCCATTTAACTAAAGAGAGAGAAAAAAGACATATAAACCATTCCATAACATTGATTGATTACATTTTTCCAATTGATAAAAATAGCAAATAAATTCAACTCAATTAAAAGAAATAGTTGACAGGTAGCCTCAAACGGTTTGATGTCCTAAAGTAAATGGCAACGCTTGAAGGAACACCATTTAAATCACAAAATATAAATAGATAGCAAGATGGATCTATGAGTAAAAAACTGCACTGTCTTAATCACTGGCTAGCTCGTCAAAGCCCAGGCAGGAAGAACTTGTCTAGCCAGCCTTGTGAGTCCTCTTTCAAACAGAACAAGGGTTAAACAAAGAAGGGTTCAGTTGTAGTGTGTTAATTTGCAATTAGTTACTGATATGGCATAGAATACAAACAATTTCTAAAACAAAAATAAATACCGCAGATGATTTATTACAGAGGGCAATTTTAAGAAGTTCAACAATTGTTAAGAAATACACCAAGTCCATGTTTTCTATATCGAGCATATAGTCTTGTCTTGCAGAACTGAGTTGAAAAAAACATAGCTAAAATCCTGTGGACATATAAATAGTATTTTTACTTAGCAAAACACTCTCTTGTGGATGCAGATTTATAAGGTAGCACTAGTTCAGAATTGTTCTGCATAAGAAAGTTTGTAAGAAGCTTTCTAAATAGGATAAGGCAGTCTAGTGGCTAGAAAAGGAGAGACTGGGAATCAGAACTCAACTCTGCCACTGACTCCTGAGAGATCTTGGGCAAATTATTCAAGTTCTTTGAGGGTACGTCTACACTAGCCCCCTGGAATGAGGTTTAACAGCTAATTTGAATTAAGGGCTTTACTTCGAACTCCGTTTCACTGCCACATGTAGACGAGGGCAGTTATTCTGGGCTAGTCAATTTCCAAAATGGGGACCGCCTGGGAACATGCTAATGAAGCGCGGGATATTTAAATATTTGCAATTTCGGTCGCCCTCATTAGCCTTCCTAGTTCGAACTAGGGGGGCTACTGTAGTCATACCTAACTCAATTTGTCTATCTATAAAACTAGTTACATGATACCTACAGCATTTCACAGGAGTACTGTGAAATTTAAATACTTTAGAGCCTTTAATTAAAGATGCTCAGATAAGAAGCCCTATAGTAAGTGCAAATTGTATTAAAAAGATCAGAAAAAGTAAACAACTGACTTACTTGAAGACTTTCTACAACAGGCACAGGTGTTACTGGAGCATGGACTGGTCCCATCCCCTCATAAAATGTATATTCTGCCTTATCTGTACTAATGATTGTCCAAGAAGCTCCATCATTAATCATCTCTTTATTTGGTTCTTTGGGGCATGGAGTGGCCTTTAAGAAAGAATGGTTAGAAGTTTGGTCTGTATATTGGTTTGAAATTCACATCAGAATAATTACTAATCTGAATTGGTAGGAGGAAGTAGGTCACAACTTCTCATTTCAAAGTTATGCATTAGTTTCCCTGTAACTCTTCCTATAACAGAATACATTTAAAGAAAAACCCCTGGTACAAAGATAACACATCCCCCTCTGCTAAAATTGTCATCAAGAGTCTTACAACACATACAAGACACAAAAGGAGCAACAAAAATATTCACACTAGAAGATGAGTTCTAAACTTGGGAAATGTGAACAGGTCCAGGGGGAACAGCCTTCACTTTTTCATGACTGAATAGGAGGGGAAATCTTGATTTGTTTCTGTTATGACACAGGGTCATGGCATGGTATGCACGATAAGGACACTGCACTATAACAAGTCCAAATAATGAATGAAACACAGAGCTGAAAAATGCCATTTAATATGCTGATGTGGTTCTGTGTTAATTCTTCGTTAATTTTGAGGGGTGGAGTGGGAAGTGGCTGCATTGCAGTGTCCATGTTCAGTGTCAGACATCCAAAAGATGTGACAAAATATTATTTATCTGTTAATTTACTTTATTTGATCCACTTTGGATCCTTGTGTTTTCCTCCTAACCAACAGTTGGAGAGAGAACACAAAAACTTTTGATAACACAACCATGACACACAAAGATTTGGCAGTTTCTTAACCTTCTGCTGAATTCATTGAAAGCAATACCAAACAAAAAAGTAGACTGACACTATTCAATAACGATTAACAAATAAGTTCAGTAAGTAGAAGAAATCTTAACAAGAAAGTAATGAGGTAGATGGCCAGGCAAGGGACGTGGGGGCTAGATTCATCAAGAAGATTCCAAAAAGAAACAACATTTCCCCATTTCTTTCATTTTCTGTACCAGTCCTGGTCCTTGGAACTTTCCAAAGCAATTCATTAAGCTACTATGGCTTGTCACAACCCTCTACCATGGCCAAAAATGCAATTTTATTTTCCAATATTTTCACAAAAATGTGGGCAGAAGCCCTGAGGCAGCCTTGCATATTTCTGCTGTAGAGGTTTCCTCCCTTTGCCCATGATGATCCTACTGATTAGCAGGAATGTAAAATCTAGTTAATCAGTTAAACTTGTTGGTTAAACCTTAGTTAAACTGATTAAACAGGATTCCGCTCCTGCTCCCACCCCATGCCCTGCATGCAAGGGGGCCAGCAGCAGAAGCCCCCAGAGCACTTGGGGTGGAAGAGGCAGGCAGCAGGAACTGGTAACCTAGTGCGTGGAGGGGACCCTTCCAGGTACCAGGTAACCAGTTATCTGTTCACATCCCTAATAGAGAGCTTTACAAGATTTTAGTGTGTTTTTTTTCCTGCTGCAAAATAAAGCGCTTTAACCACTTCCCTAATCCATCATCTGACAAGGAATTCAGAAGCAGATGATGATCTTTACATTATGGTGAGGGATGAAATACTTCTAAGACTGCTTAAATTTTGTTATTCTTTTTATTGAGTCCACAGGGCTCTATGGACATCCAGGAAACATAGCCTTCCCTCTTTATGATTCTATGGTCAAATGTGATTAGAATGATTTCCCAGTTTAGGTGAAAGACCAATGATGTCCCAAATCTAAATTCAGGCAGAAATGTCCACATGACCATAACAAGATGAAAAATATCAAATGAATACAGCCGCTCCCCGAGTTACGAACAAGTTATGGACCAACACTTGGTCCATAACTCGAAGTGTTCGTAACTCGGATCCCATAGAGTTACATGGCGACCGCGCTGTTCGTAAGCACGGATCGCCATTCGTAACTCGGATCCGCATTTACAACCGCTTTGGTCGTAAGTGCGGATGGTCATAAGTGGAGGTGGTTGTAACTCGGGGAGCGGCTGTACTTGTGGAAAAATCCTGAGAACTCCCAAACTCCTCTTGCTCCTATCATTAATAATGTTAGTGTCCAACATGACATCATAATGTTTTTATCAGGAACAGGACTTGAAAACAGAAGTTTCATTAAAATTCTCCTCAGAAGGTTCAAAATGGGAAGCTAGTTAGCACTAGTTTCAAGTGTTTGCCAAGGACCATCAGGCTAACTATAATTCTCAGTTTATCTGCTGTCTTCAGGAACCTAGGAATCTTGGGTCACTGGTATAGAAGTAGTTCCTTCGATTTCCTACCGAGATTCTGTGCGTGGTCCTTGCACCTTCAGCCGGACGTTCAAAAGCTGAAGGACCTACCACCTGGTGTTCATCAGGCTTCAACCAGAGAATGGGTATCTTTTTTACTATGATTCTGCTTCTCTTTTTCCTAAATTATAGATCTTAGTTGTGCTGGATTTGTTCTTGGACTGCAATCTTAGAGTTCATAGAGTCTTAGATGGGATGGGTCTCACTAATTTGAAGCAGCTAAGGACTATTATATCTTCTCGAACTCCTCCTTGAAAAGAAACTTGCCTTTGAAGGACAGAAGCAGTAGTCTGACATTAGAAGAACCCTATTACTCACAGCTGATTTACAGTATTCTCCTGCCACTAAAGTGGCCATGACTCCAGAAGATGAATAGACAGTCATATTTAGTTTCACACATGCATGAGAGTACAAAGTCCAAAAATGGGAAGGTCAAAGACTAGTTCTGCATCCTCATCTTTGGCCTCTGCATACCTGCTATACTTCTGAAGCTACCTAACAACTGACTCAGAGACAAATGTTGCATAAATTGGAGCTTGCAGTGAGGCCTGAGATGTGACAAGATTCCTTACTTCCATCACAAAAATTACCAACTCATCCTTCCACAGGAATTACTTTACTACCCCAATTGGGTAGTGTCTTCCCTTTTGGTTTTCAATGATCATCTCCGCATCTGACACTCAGAGGACAGAGAGCTTTTAAGGCCATGCTTAGGTCCCAATGATTGTCAGTCTTTTTGATGTGGGGGGGGAGGGGAAGGAGAGGAGAGGAGAGGGATGGTGGTCAGCAGCTGCAGAGTACTATCAGATTAGAAAACTTCCCAATAAGGTTCTAGCAAACAGTTCCTGCATTTCCTGAGTAGGTGCCATCTTGATTCATTAAGAACACTGCAAATTTAAGCAGGACCTGCCAAAGTTCACTCATCTCTTGAACTCAGGGATATGGATTGACCTGCTGATTTTCCATATTTTCCTTTTCTTTCCAGTCTCTCTCTATCTCTTTTTTGCTTCTCCTAGCTATCTTCACTCTGCCACTAGTTATGCTCTTCCTTAGATGGAATCTGATATGCTGACTGATGTTTGGATAGGCTGATGACCACTAAGTGGTATTCTAAGGTACAGTGTTCAGTGATTTCCCCTCTCTAATCGGCAGATAAAAGAAGTCTGCTGAGCTGTTCTCTTCATCTCTGCTTGTTAAATTATAGAAAGTATGGTTCCAAAGACTCCATGGAATCTATGCTGTAGTTATGAAATAAGCAGCATAGTGTTTACACTTGATTGTGTAGGAAGAAGCAGGTACAGATGAAAGTGTCTGTAAGAACATATATAGAATATTCTTTTCCATAGAGCATTTGCCTGCAAAAAGAGAGTGCACTATTTCACACATGCATTAATGATCTAGAAAAGGCAGGGAACAGTAAAATGGCAGATTTTGCAGACGTTAAAAAAGTATTCAAGATAGTTAAGCCCAGAGCAGATTGCAAAGAGAAACAGGGGGCTATCACTAAACTGGGTGACTGAAAATCAAAGTGACAAATGAAGTTCAACACTTTACGTGCAAAAAATAAGCCCAAATATCTATATACTGTACAATGATGGATTCTAAATTAGCTATTATCACCTAGGAAAAGATCAAGAGTCCCTGTAGATCATTCTCTGAAAATTTCCACTCAGTACACAGAATCAATCAAAAGGACTAACAGTATGTTCAGAGCTATTAGTCAAGGTACAGAAAATAAGAGATATCATAATACCACTATACAAAGATGTGACCATGGTGTGTCCAACACCTTGCATACAGAGTCCTACTCTGGTTGCCTCTCAGAAGGGATATAGTAGAAGTGGAAAAGGTTCAGAGAAAGGTAACAAAGATGATCAAGGATACAGAATGGTTTCCATGTGAGGAGAGACTAAAAAGATTAGGGCTGTTCAAAGTAGAAAAGAGATGACTTATGGGGTAGATCTGACAGATGTTTGTAAAATGATGAATCGTGTGGAGAAAGTAAACAAGTGTTTTTAGACCCTTGCAGATAGTACAAAAAACAGATATCACTTAATCAAATTAATAGGCAGCCAGGTTAATACAGATAAATAGATTTACTTTTTCACACACCTAATAGCTGCAGAACTCATTGCAACCACATGTGGCACCAAAAGTTTAACTGGGTTCAAATAAGAATTGGACAAATTCATGAAGAATAGATTTCCCAATGGTTATTAGCCAAGATGGGCAGGGAGAAAACGCCACACTTCTGACTATCAGAAGCTGGGAGTAAAAGAAAAGGAGGAACACTCCATAATTGCCCTGCTCTGTACTCTCCCCCCTGAAGCTCTGGTACAGGTCAGTGGTGACCATGGTCTCACCTCCTCTGAGTCAGAGCTCATGTCCAGAAATGCTCAGGTGAGTTGGAATTTGGAGGGGACAACCACACTAATTATCAGCTAAGAGTGGTCCTCCGTATCACATGAGATTAAGGGATCATGTCAGTGTGTCATTTGTGCTGCCAGATCAGCTACACACATTGTTTGTAAAAGGGCTCCCTTTAGACTTCCAATGTCTTCTTTTTCATTTGTGGTGCAGCAGCTTGCTAGGAATAATTTTCTCCACCTACTGGAGAAAAAAATAATTGAAGGCAGAGACAGTAGACACTTTTATATGAGAGTATGACCATCTATAGACTTAATGTTCTGTTTCCATTTGTTGACTGGGAGAAACTATACCTCGAGTATTTAGCCAGATACAGAAGACTGGAGAGAGAAAAGAAAATTAAAAGGTTGGAAAGAGTAAAATTTGGTACTTCCTGTATCAGTTTCTTTTAAAAACAAAGAATGCCGAGACAAAAAAATGTTCACAAATATTTTTGAAACAAACTTGATGATTACATTTCTCATTTAATACAACCTGTTTACATAACTCACTTGAAACTGAATTATTCTCTCTTGGGAAAGGCACAGGTACATTCGTTCAGTATCTTTAAGATAGAATGCACATTTATGGAGCTGTGATACTGGATCATCTGCATCCAGTAGCGCTGTCTGTTTATCCACTTTTCGAATGATCTGTTGGTAAAAATGCACAAAGAAATAAACTTAGAACAATGCAATCTAAGTATTAGTTACATCCGAGATTATGCGTTTACTTCTGGAAATTTATATGAATGATATGGTAACAAAAGACATCTCAACAGACACATTTGCAAGTTTAAAATTAAACATTTGATTAAAAACTCCCAGCAATTTCTAAAACATGGATAGATATGAAAGCTGCTCTACTCTTCAGAGTCCAAATTGAGTGTGTGCTGCATGCATATATTTCAACTTTTTGCTAGAAGAGAGGGGGAAAAAGCATCAGAAATTAGCAAAATCTAAATTATGCAGAAGAATAGCTGGTCAAGAATCAATAAGCAATTTTACAGAAGCAATTGCCTCTAGGATTGACAACTCATATAGTCAACTGCAACGTAACAGGCCACTTACTGAGTTTAAATCTTTAAAAACTGATTTATGGTGAATATATTAACATTCTCTTAACTATAGTTTTGCAAATGCAACACTAAGAGTGTCTTTTCAGAGCAGATAATGATGAATATTAGTTAAGACATGACTGTACAGCATACCTATAAAGGATGCTTGTTACCTACATCTGACAATCGAACCTAAAAATACCGCCTGTCATAATTCTAAAGTTACAATATTTGATTTATATACATACATACACAGGAAATCTCAAGCTTGGAATTTTAACTCAACTTCTAGAAAAAAAGTGTAGTACTTCATTTTATGCAACATCAGCAGAAGCAACAGCCATTGTGCTTGAAGATTTCTAAGAAAAATATTGTTTCTCACCTAAACCCCTAAGCCAATATAACTAAATTAAAGGTAATCTGCTAACATATTTTATAAAAAGAGTTTTAAGGTTATGTCCTCAATGTTCCCCGCTGCAAGTGTAAAATTTAAAATGTCATGCTAAATGCAGATAAACTTCCTCATGCCCATTAAACATCTCTAGAATTGCTGATGGTTGCACCTGTTCCAACTGGTGCCTGGCCCAGCAATCATGTTGATGAAAACGTCATCTCTTAGTATGGAACGCATTAGGGTCAAAGGGAATTTTCCTTTGATTTCCATGCACATTAGATCAAGTGACGGATGATGGATTTTTCTATTGATCGATGTAACAGCTTAACAAAGTGGCTTTTTATTATTTTATACCAGACATGGCCAAACTGTCACTCATGAGCCGCATGTGGTCTTAAAAAAAACCCAAAAAAAACCCCCCAACAGATTAAGTGAGGTTCCTACAGCCCAGCCTACAACCCCATTCTTCTGCCTACAATACTGAAACGGGGGAGTTCAGGGCTTTTGCCCTGCAGCAGGGTGATAGGACTATAGACTTTTGCCCTGCAAGAAGAGGTGTTTAAGAGCTTTAGTCTGGTAGGGATGCACTGGGGCAGAAGCCCCACACCGTGACAGGCAACACCTGATGTGGCAGATTAGGCATGTCTTATAGCTCTTGAACTTCAGAAGGTTGCTGTATGTGGCTCGGAGGGACAGTAAGTTTGGGCACTTCTGGTTTTTTAAACTATTTCAATAGATTAAAAAAAACCCCAAACGTCCTCCCTCAGCAGACTATTTCCATTCTCTACATGTATTTGGTTGTAAAGAGAAATTCTCAGTATAGCCATGCTGGAATGTCTTATAGAACAGGAACTAAATCTGTCAGCATTTTATACTGTCACCACTATTGCCGCTGAACAGATACCACATAGAGAGGCTGATAATAGTGAAGTCACCAGTGAGCTAACGATTAATGATTTTAGTAAACTTAAATAAAGGGAAGGCTTATAATCATATATATTCTAATGCCTCTCAGGCTAGCTATTTGAGGCATTCAATGCACGTGGCCAGTTAGCGTGTAAAACTCTATAATTAGCATGTAAAACTCTAAACAGTTACAATACCTTTCTCAATCACTGAGGAAGAATTGATTACTATCATGTAAGCTTACAAGAACCAAAAAACAATTCTTCTCTAGTTCATAGGCACAAGCAATGGTGAGATGCAATTTACTGTATGCATTTTTATTGTTATATATGCTTAAATATGTTCAAAGCCAGTAATCATCCAAAATTACTTTGTAAAGTATACTGATACTCTACTTGCCTATAACTGGCCACATAAGTGTACAGAGTGATTTTAGATCTGAATCTAGCAAAGCACATTAGCCACTCAGCTTTAAGCATGAGAAGTCCAGTTGGCTTGAATGAGACTATTCACATGCTTAAAGTTAATCACAAGCTTATGTGCTTTTATACACTGGTTCCCTATGTTGCCATTGCTGTGCTAGATCTATCTTTTTTAAAAGTTCACATGGAAACCAACCTTAAACATTTTGATTGATCTGTGTACCATGACCTCTGTTTAGTTTATGCTTTTATGCCTTATTCTTAGATAAGAGAATAATTGTACAGCAAAACAGAAATAAAGATCAACTATCATATTAAAATCAACATTTTAATAATAATGCAATAGCAAAAGTACGTTTTTAAAAGTCAATGCTAATTTGGTAGTTCTTTAAAAACAAATATGTGCTTCTCAACACAACTACTTTGTATTTAAAATGATCCAAGTACTCTAATTAGTACATGGTAAATTAGCTGTAGCATTGGAGAAGTTAAACTGTACCAGTCTTGGAAGTGCCATGCCAGTAACTGAACACACAAGCTTGACAGTCTGTCCATAATGAATGTAGCCATCTCGTACTGTGAATTCCTCTCCCTCTGATTCATCATCATCCACTGCACAAAGCAGACAAAGTTCTATGTTAAATGGTTTAACTCATATCTCTCTTGAAGGCAAGGGCATAAAATGTCACTATACTACACACAAATATATACATACATACAAACACTAAGACTTTACTTTGAAAACTGATTTAAGGAAAATAAAATTGGAGGTCTGTATTCTGGGTGTATTTTTGTTTTTAGTTTTTGGGTGGTTTTTTTTATTACTTACAGAGATGAATGTAAAATGCTCCCCACTGTTGTGAACTGGCATGGAAATTACCTCCTTCTACGTGCAAGTATCTGGTGCTAACTGTTTGGGATCGAAGTCTATTAAACAGTGCCACTTTTGTTCCTGACGCAATACATACTGCAAGAAAAAAAGATTTATTTAACACTGTAAAAATATTTTTAACAATGCAGTGCTAATAAAATCAACAGATTCATAAAAGACTAATTCAGACTGTATTCCCCTTACCAGTATAATTACCGTCTTTGTAGATTGAACACATTTGTGACACTCTAGAAAACAGTTAGAGGTACAAGAGTTAATTGCTTATCTGTTATTATGCTCTTTGATGACACTATAATTCTTGATAGTTTGACACTCTTGGACCAGTGTATCTGTCATTAAGTGGGAAGTCCCTTTATTCATAGTTCTAAACCACTGGATTCAGATGATGCATTGTCCTACCCTTGGGCTATCCGCAGTGCTCAGTTCTTTTCAAGAACAAGGAAAAGGTGTTCAGTTAAAAAAAGGAAGAAAAAGGAAATGGCACAAAATTATAGAAACTTCAACTCTTTCATTTGCTCAGATCTCTCTCTCTCTCTCTCTCTCTCTCTCTGAAGTACAACAGATTCAGAGAGTCTAGCTGAGTATAATCTCTCACAAATCTGCTAATGAACTCTTCAGATTTCTTGGGGACAGAGTTCACTTAACTGAAATCTTTCTTCTACATGGTATTTGGCATAAAAAAAAGCTCAATGCAAGCTGTCAGAATTGCAAGATGGGCTATAAAAATGTAAGTCAATAATGCATATTGTTACTCCACTGGGGAAACTCACACAGCAACAAGATCATTTCTAGTTGCACTTGAAGCTCTGGAGCATGGGTCCCAATTCCACAGCATAATGGGCACCAGAACAACACAGCTGGTTTTAATGAATTCTTTGTAAGAGTGCAGGGTGAACTACAGAGCCTACTCTGTCAGAGTCGTTGAGCCCAGAATGATGTTAACCCCGGCTTTGGGGACTGAAGTCTTTGGGTACGTCTACCCTGCCATCAGATACCTGCAGATGTCCTGTGCCAGCTAACACGGGCTTGTGAAGCTTGGGCTGTAGGAATGTTTAACTGTGTTTTAGAACTACCTTGAAGGGTCTTAGAGCTGGAACTCCAGCACAAGCCCACAACTGAACAGCTTCTTAGCCCAAACCCCACAAGCCCAAGTCAAGTAAAGTAGGCTATCTGTAGGTTTTTAATTGCTGTGTAGATATACCCTTTGAGATTTCCTAACCCAGTTTCACAACTATGTGGAACTGTTGGAAGGTATCAGAAGGGCTTTCAGATACATATTCTGGTACCTATTGGTTTGTGATGGTCTCTGAAGGCATAACCCATAGCCCTTTCAAGGAACTGAGCAGTAGATGTGCTTCCCCATTAGTCAAACATTCAAATTGTATTTCAGAGCATTTGTTTAAAGCTGCTAGGTTACTTCACCGCACATCTGTGCAAAAAAGGGAATGGAAAAAAGAAGCAAGTAGCGCAACTTCAAGTGTGTTGACTTATGTGTGGAGAAATGGTTGTAGTAATGATTCCCAGTCATTTTTGTTGTTGTATACTCAATCCCTTGAGAGCAGTTGGCACCTTCCATTTTCATGCTCCTTTCCACAATGCTCTGGCACAGTTTCTTTGATTTCTCTCTTTCCTCTTACTACTCTTCTTTTCTTTCCCCTTTCTGTATGTTTTTTTTTTTTCCTCCCCTTCCCCAACACCCTTCCTTTTTTGGTTCTTTTGGTTGTTTTTTTTTTTTTTTTGCACTTTTCTCCTCTTTTCCAGAACCCTCTTTTGTTTTCCTTTCTGGCAACTTAATTATATTTCTTCATTCCTCCACTTATCAGAAAGCAAAATGCTTTTAGTACTGAGGGTTGTCCACTGGTGCTGAGTTCCACATAAACAAAGGAGGGTTGGCTGGCAGACAACTGCTTTCATTTGCAGCTCTCTACTTGTGAGCTTGTCCGTCAACCACAGTAGGCCACAGAGACAGCTAAGAAAGAAGGAGTTTTCAATAAGTCTTCTGCTACTTTAACTGAATGTATCCAAGTGTGTTTTACCCACAAAAGCTCAAGATATAATATATTCTAACGCACCACGGGACTGCTTGTTTTTAAAAAGTTACAGACCAACACGGCTACCCTTCTGAGACTGTTTGCAAGTTAGTTTGTTGAACTGGGGTCTGTCAGCTTTCCCCACTTATACTGTTTCCCTCATCTGAGTCCTGCACTCTGATGAACTACTCTGGAAATTCCAATGCAGGACTCTGAGATTGGAGAAGATTAGACTACAAAAAAAAATTAGTACTAAAAATCAGACAGATCAAGAAAAAGGCAACACACAATGGTCCAGGTGCATCAAATGTGGACAAGCAAACTCTGAGGGGAAAGAAACAAGGGAGATAAAAGTGCAGAGTGCTTCAGTTATGCATCAGTTTCCGAGCATTCTAGATCTGAAAAACCCCAATAACTGGTGTTCCAGAATGAGGAAAGAAATTGGGCTTAAAGCTTTGATGAATCAAAAACATGAAGAGCCCCAAACTCCAATCAAAATTAGTACCTTGAAGATAATCATTTATACATTTATAAATAAAATTGACATCAATGAGAGAAAAGATAGTGATTGAGAGTGATGCAGAGACGAGCAATGTCTTTGCTACTGATTGCAGAAGGTAGCTTAAGTACCTCAGCAGGAAGGATCCTCACTTGCTTGAATTAATAGCTTAGAACAGAGAGATAAGAAAGATCTTGATAAACCTGTGTCTAGGTATATAGACCAATGACTAGAAATCTGCAGAAGGAATTTTTTAAGCCTCCCAATCTATACTGTGAATGCTAACCATATTCAATTCATTTTCAGCATAACCATGTAAATAAAGGGGAATATTGTAAAATACATCGGAGTACAGATTTCTGAAATATACTACAATAAATTTGAAAAAGGGCATTGTATTTATTTTTAGCTGCAATCAAACCTCAAATGTACAAGAAGAAAGTCATGTGAGATCAAACATACTACCATATAAAGCACAGACCTGCACACTAAATACTTACAGTCTGCATTTTTCAGTGACTGTTTCTTTTTAGAAGGTTTGGAGATTACTTTGATCCGTTTACTGAGGAACACACCGATGTCATCACTATTGCCATAGAACATTTTTACTGATAACATGAAGTGCTTTCGCTTGTCTGAGTCAGAGATGTATAATGTTTTAGCTGTGCAATAGTTCTGTGGAGTAGAACAGAACAGTGTTTCTTTTTCAGATAAACTTTTAGCTTAAGATGGCAGAAACGCTTAGTACATTAAATAATCACTAGGGGGCTGTGCCCCCTGCTCAGTACGCTCACCAACCCCCCACTCCATCCGCCACAGCTAGATTGTGGCCTCTCCTTCTACCCATGCTGTAGCAGGAGGATACCTGTGCCACCAGCTCTTTCTGCAGCCAGATGGCAGCTGGACCATGGGGCCTGCCCCAGGTCTGGGTACGGGGACGGAGACAAGACGCTGCAACCAGATGAGGGTCAGGCCCCAGACTGGGGCCTTGGCCAGGCTTCATCTAATACATAAAGGAGAATGTTTATATGTTTGTACTCTAATAACTTGGATACTATAAGAGCTACCGCAACCAAACTTTCCATGGGATAATCTTTCCTCCAGAAGAAGGTTTTAAGGTACTGTGGGAGGGAAGAGATGAGAGACCGACGCCTCTCTCTGGGGCTGCACGGAGCTTGGCAGTGCGGGGAGAAGCGGCTTCCCCGCCATTGCTGGAAGC
>JANRFK010001234.1:94646726-94674409 GCA_030068395.1 Apalone spinifera
GATGGCAGCCTGCAGAAAGTGCAGCCAGGCTCGCAGCAATGCATCCAAGAGAAGAACCAGAGTGCCCAGGGGCAGCTCTGGCTCCATGGTGCAGAATGCTGAGGGCAACCAGAGCAAGCAGAGACAAAATGCTTTGCTGTCCCTCATCAAGGTAGGCCAGCAAGCAGGAAAACCTAAGAACTGGCTGTCCGAGGGCACTTTAAGCACAGACCTCAGATAGCCTCAGGCAGCAGCCCCACACAGTAAGTCCTGACCTGGTGCCCTGCTGGAACTGGTTCTGGCCAGCCTTAAATGCGATTCAGAATCCCCTCAGTGTGGACGCGCTATTTCAAAATAACAAAATGCTAACGTGTGTAGACGCGTTATTTCGAAATAAGCTATTTCGAAATAACTATTTCTAAATAACACTGTAGTGTAGACATATCCTCTGTTCCTGGAATATCTGTGGTCCTGACAGACCACAGATGTTGCTGGACCAGAGAATTCCGGTTTACAGAGATGCAACTTGTATAAGGTAACTGAAGTAGTGTTTGCAACACCTACAAAGAAAAACTTACACCCAGTTTTGTTTTACCTACCTTAGTTCATTGATGGCACAGGAAACATCTCATTGTAATTTGTATTATTCTAAAACACATCTCTACATTTACCAATATACTATATAAATTATTTTAAAGTATTTTATTCCCCACTTTAAACATTTGTTGTATCTGCTCAGAGATCTGATATTTTCATTCTCTGCAAATAAACAAATCCTTCCCACTCTAACATTTTATGGGACACAGTAACTAGTTTTATGTAAGTGATCACAAAATTTGCAGAAAAAGACAGTAGTGGTCAGAATGTCCCATGCTATAACTTGCAGGAGTAATTATTATATGGGCTCTACCTTTCCTTCCAAGTTCAGTTGTTGCATTTCTTGGTCACTGTTTCCTATTCCAATGAAAGCACATGGTTGTGACTCTTGTTCAGAGCAACCATCCCGTTCCATTTGTTCTTTTTTTTTCTTCCATCCACTGCCCATAAGGTACACACATGGAGGGGGGCAAAAAAACCTGAAGACAGACAATTTACAGATGACATACTGCTATTATAAAAATCTTTGCATACAAAACTGAGTCTTGTCTAGGCAAATACAAAGCTTTCCTAGCCAGATTAGCTTTGGATACAGAGTCACAAAGAGAAAGCTATGTACCTGAACAAAAGCCCTCCCTTCCAGCATAAAGGCGAAGACAGGTTAAAGATATGACACCTTACAAAGAGCTTTAAAATAGAGCCCTGGTGGGCACTGGGTCTTAAAATGACACTGAGTGAGCGTTTGTAGATTGCATATATTTTGCACACACACACCTCTGTCTCTCTCTCTTTCCCAGGGTTCACTACATTGTGTCTTCGTCCAAATTTACAGCATATAATCTGTGACTAACTTGAATGTTGAGGATTTTCTTAAGTGAATCTGTTAATTCATGAATTCAACAAACATGGTTCCTTTAAGCAATTTATTCTGGGAACTCTGTGTTTAGGCTTCACAATTATGAAAAAACCTTAAAAACATGAACTGTGCTTCTCATCTCCTTGTCTATACTGTGCAGCCAAACACCACACAAAACAAGGTTTCTCTGATGAGGGCAGAAATAGTTGGTGCACAGTCACTATCCTATGGTTACTGTGGTAGCGGTAAAGCGTGTGCCTGTGGATAGAGGTACAAAGGGTCCTGTTCGGTGGCTTAACTTTTCACTACTTTGCTTCTGTGGTTTTGTTAAGGGTGTTACACGTGTGCCAATCTTAACTGTTTGACCACACAACTGTTGTGTATATATGCATATTATATTTATAAAAATCTATGTTAAGATATATTTTTGGACCTCTCAAATCTGTATTAGTAGTTCTCTCCATTAAAGGCCTGTAAAGTTGGTGTAATATTAAAAGCTTTGACTGACAGACGAAACAATAAAAATAAGCCTTTAAAACACACTAAAATATTACTTTAATATTTATTGCTATATTTATATCCTTTCATCAATGACAAATGAAGACAAGATTTGCTTTCTAACAATGTGTATAAAACTCCAATTTTCTTAAAAAATATTCTAAAATCAGATTTTTACAATCTAAATTAAATACTTTTAAAAAATAATTCTTT
The DNA here is from genome assembly GCA_030068395.1 of Apalone spinifera. Classification (NCBI taxonomy): domain Eukaryota; kingdom Metazoa; phylum Chordata; order Testudines; family Trionychidae; genus Apalone; species Apalone spinifera. The sequence continues at coordinate 94,648,870 of JANRFK010001234.1, forward strand.
GTAAAATTAAATTTGACATTATAAAAATTACGTTCTATTAAAATAATGTAAATAAATAAAAATAATATGCTGCCCCAGGCAGCCCTCAAACTGTAATGACTTAAAGAGTACTGCTTTCTAAATCATATCCAGAAACAGGGGAAAGCATCTTTACCTTCTGAGATCAATACAAGTTTTGAAAATATGTTACAATGCCATGCACTGCATTAAGTATCTATATTATTTTCGGTCTTTACAAATGAACACATGTTGGTGCTTACATATTTCTATATGCAAGTATTTCCAATTTACGTTGTACAGAAAAGCTTTTGCCAAAGGACACTAGGAGGCGATAAAGACCAATAGGAAACAAGTCATAACCCATTTTAAAAACAAACTGGCTGCAACAATTCAACTTTCCTTTAAACTAAAACAAGGGCATCAAAATATTGAATTATATTGTAAAACATAATAAGCTAAGAGTCTATATAGTTTTCAAAACTGATTTCCAACTGTCAAATCAAAGAGAGAGACACACACAAGGTGGGTGAAGTAATATCTTTCATTGGAGTAACTTCTGTTGATGAAAAGCACAAGTTTTTGAGGTTTACAGAGCTATTTACAGGTCCGACCTCTGTGAAGCTCAAAAACATGTCTATTCCAACAAAAGAAGTTGGTACATTAAATCAGATTACCTACTACCACATCCATCTTGTGTCTCCTTTTGTGGGATCAACAAGGCTACAACACTTCAAAACAAGTAAAAGTAGAAACCTGAGCAGATACAAAATTAGTCTCCACATCCACATCTGAATAAATGATATGTGGATTTCTGCATCCACATCCATGGATGTGGACACTTGTGGATATATAATGGATATCTGCAAATTTGAAGGTCTCTAAGTAAAAGCGAAATAATCATTATTAATCCTGCTAAACTGATTCCCTTATTGGTGAAGACTTGAGGGTTAGCCTCTCTTATTCTCTATCTCTTATGCTACCAGATGGAGGCAAGTATTGTTTTTTCAGTTTCTAACTTTACACAGATAGTCCCATGAACTCCTGTAAAGAAGAGTTCAATTATATGGAACTCAATTTTGAAGAGTTCAATTATATTGAAACTTCAAATTTACGAAGACCTCAAGGATGGCAATTGTTCATAACTGAAATATTTGTAACTTTGAACACAAAGTTATGGTTTTCCTTTAAAAGCTTTCAACAGAACAGTGACTTAATGCAGCTTTGAAAATTACTAGAAGAAAAGTATGCTGCTTTCCATTTTTTAAATTACTTAAACAGCACTGCACTACATTGGTGTTTTGGGGGGATCGTGGTGGTGGTCTCTGCTGCTGCCTGATTGCATACTTCTGTTTTCAAATGAGGTGTGTGGTTGACTGTTAAGTTTGTAACTCTGGTGTTGTAATGCTGTGGTTTCATTATACGTACAGTAAAGTGTGTACGTACACCATTGATGCAGATATTTCTAATTTTGCATGAGACAAAAGAAGCCCCAATCTTAGATTAGTTTAAAATAGGTTAGAGAAAAAGTATTTGGAAGAAATGGGTTAAGGTAATAAATTAGAAGTTCTGTTTTGCTGATGGGCTAATTTCAGCAACATATGGAGGAAATAGAAAAAACAATCCCTTAAACTATTTTTAGTTTGAAACAATTTCCAGAGTTCACAATTAGAAAGAGAGTGGGACTAGGTGCAACGGAACAAGGAAAACTGCTTTTACTTTCATCTTTAATGTACAGAGTCTTCTAATGTATAGTCCTCTACATTAACCACAAGACCATAAGCTTGTAATAGAGTGTGAGGTGCAAGTTTCCAAAGTAGTAATCTGATCAACAAAAAAAGAAAATATATTAAAAATAATTATTGCTTCTGATTTGCCAGACCTTTGTCAGAACCCTGCCTACGCCTACAAGAGGTACTACTGGAGAGGCATACAGAAGTACCTTACTCTCCATTCCCTCATGGGTACCCGTCACTGGCCACTGTTAGAAGACAGGATACTGCACTATATGGACGATTGGTCTGACCAAGTATAGCCATTTTTATGTACTTATTCACTGGATAGATAAGGCAGTCCATGTCAAATGTTTTCCTCCATGCCATGAGCAGAAGACTGGCAGCTTCTTTTTCAAGTAAGAGATGGAAAAATTCACCTCACTTATTCCTCTGTGGAGGAGGTATGCCGCTACTTGATTCAGAGGCCACTTGTACAGATTTGTCAAGGATCAATTCCTTCTGTTACGTTCTTCCCTGCTAAGTATATGGTGATCAGAAGCATCTTCTGAGAAGAAGCCCATTTCCAGATTTGTCAAGCTTTACAACACAAGTTGTAAACCCTGGTCCCTCCCAGCATCTTGATGTAAAGCATTGTGCCCCTACAGCATGTCTGAACCACGACAATCAGGTCTTTGAAAGCATGTCAAGTATTCAGAACCACTCATTCGCTGTACACTGAAAGACTCCTATGGTGGTCCTAGAGAAAGACTGAATTCTTGGGTGGGGGTCATTCTTTCTGTATACTCTTCATGTAATGTTGGCAGGATCACTGACCACTACAATTTGAATGGCTGGCACTAAGTAAGAAAAACCCAGAGGTTGTTCGTCATCCTGAAGAGATCTGAGCTCCCCTATAAGGTTTACTTCAACTATGATCTCATGGTCCACTAAGCTGTTCTCATGAGAAGAAAGGCCACGATACTCCTAATTCAGCTGAAGACATCAAAACTCAAATGTATTCATAGTATGATCCAAGCTGTCATCCATGTGATTTGAAACATCCTCTCCATCAGATTGGTAATGTGTTGAATCCTGCAGTAGGAAGAGAAAGCTGATCCATGCCTAACAGATCTCATAGGTACTCCCAATGTCTGCTGGAGAAAAGTAGACACTTTGAATCCTATTGACTCCAAAACCCTAGTGATGACATGGAAAAGTGAACAGACCACTCTTTTGACTCCCTCCAAAGTTGTGTTCTTGACCAGCCAAATACCCAAGTGAGTATATATGTGTACTCCCAGCCCCATAGGTATGGGTAAACATGGCGCTTCAGTGGTGAAACAACCCTATCTACACTTACTAGGGAAAAATAGGTTTATGCCAATGCTACTGAGTCTTGTCACTCAAGACTCTTGTTCCACTCTGGCTTCTGCTTCAAGGATTTACCTTTTGAAGCACTCTGGCCTAGCCCTGTGCTTGTCTCTCAGAAGTCTTCATAGGTTCCCTTGATGTGGGGTTGGAGAAATATACCATGGCTCAAGGTGATATTTGCATGAAAATATTTCCCCTTGTACCTGGTGGTCGACTTGGAGACAGTCAATGCAGAAGATATGTTTGTCAATTACCCACATTGTTCTGAGCATGAAACCACTCAGCAGTCTTCTTTCCTTCTTAGGGGTTGAAGAAACTGACAACATCCACTGAAGAATACAATGCAACAGGAAAAAAAACATGAAAAATAATTAGGTGCCAGAGTTCTAAAATAGGCATCAGAGCCATGTGGCAAGCCTTGAAACAAGACTAAGCTCTGAATGACAAACCAATTTTAGCAATAACCTGGACCACATTGGAAGGTGGGAACATAGTAAAGCATACTCAACAATGCACTGCAGAGAAAAGTCTGAGCAGTAACTATGACGTGCAGCTCCTGCAAGGAGCTCTTTTACTAATAGCTCTCAAGAAATTGCTAACTAGAATATTCCTAGCATACTGAACAAACTCAGATCGTAGTATGTGACTGCTAGTAGGGAGGCTAGCTTACATTTCCATTAGTGACTGCCCTTTGAGACCAAAAAAAACTTCAATAGCTTGTGCAGCTATGTGTGTCTCATGCCAGAAAACTGACAGTGAATATCCTGGTGCATGGTATCTTTATAGAAAGATAGCTAGCACAAATTTAAACTAGAATCAAAGTCCCCAAAAGAAACCCAGACAACTATACTGCATGCAACATCTGACAATGTAAATAATAATTAATGTACACATGCCATTGCCAAATGATTCACCTGCAAATTTCTTCTGTTAAATTTCCTTGCCACTCCAAGGCTATTACAACAGAGAAATATGCTCTCATCTTTGAAGAGCAAAGGACCCATCTATCATTATTTCCATTACGTTAGCATCTAGAAACCCTAATCAAAGATCAGTGTTTAGGCAAAGTTCAGACACGTAACAAAGAAATTCCCAGGCATTTGAAGACCAAGTCTGGAAGTGCCTCTTATTAAGGTTTTTAAACAAAAACACACTATACAACATTTACACATTATATGTTTCCTTTCTACCAAGAACGTCACATTATTGATTAAACCTCATCAAAACACCTGCAAGGTAATTCTCAATCTCTCTCATTTTACAGATGGATAAACTGTGCATGGAAAGGTTAAAAGATTTATCCAAGGCCTCATAGCAAACCAAATGCAGAGCTGGGAACAGAAATAAGGAGTTTCTATAGCCTCTATATTACGCTGTCTCTGTGACTTGAAACTTGAATTGCAAAAAGAACCCAATTTCAGAAGCCTGTGAAGTAAAGGTGAATTGTCCTTTACACATCTAAAGTGAGTGAAGATACTTCCTTAATCACATTAGAGTTCAGGACAAAAAACATGAAGCGGGCCTTCCATGAAGCTTATCATGCAATGTAACCTTAGGCAGAATCAGTAATGGTTCAATAAAAAAACCTCTCTTTGGAAATGAAAGAAACATGGATAAAACTAATATCTCATGAACATGGTTATCACTAGAATAAAATAGCCTTAAATCTTTGGTAATTTTTCTCAGCCTAGCAATAAGAAGGAATAAGGCATGTCTCAGTATGAGTGAAGTGAAATGAATCTGACAATCAAGGACCTAATTCTGTATTCATTTGCACAAAATATCTGGAATCCAAAGACTGAACTACAACTGGCACTTCTGAGCTTTCTGTTGATGCTGGCAGTTTAGTTATAATATTCATTAGGGTCACATCATTTGTGACCCTAGTGTAATATTATAATGCATCTTCTGCACTGGTTTAAACACTGCTTTTACAATCAGAGTAAAAATTAGAATGTTTTATATTTAAACAAAATGGATGGTTCTAAATATTCAAATGTTTCTTTTAATAAACTAAATCAGTATTCAATCAGTTTGAAAATGATGCTATACTCTTACACAGAGCTCTCTCTTCCTTAAACTCTGAAGATCTAAAAAGAACTCTGTAGTCATTTGGTAAATCAATCACTATGACGAGAATTCAAAATAACTGGCATGAAAAATAATTTCAGCTATACTAACTAGTGGATGGATCACCATGCACAGAGTGGTGAGGAACATGTTATACAAAATCAGGATATTTTATTCAATAACTGATTACAGTGCAGTTTCTGAGCCATTAATACTGACCAATACACCCCTGAAAAATGATGTAAAATTTTTGATACCAGATCATGAAGAGACAGTATCAGCTACCACAAAATAGGAACCTCACAGAAAAGCTCTGGCGTTTTAACATTTGGCATTTTGTATTTACATAGTATTAATATCGTTCTGATTGCATCTTGTGATTATGAGTTGGCATGAGAATAAGCAGTTCTCAGGAGCTGGGAAAGCATATTTATATGCACACCATAATTGTTTTAGCAACATTAATAATATATACTCAATGAAAATCAGCAAGCTACATCAAGATTGCCTGAAGCTATACTCTGTATTTTATCAAAGGAATTGTTTAGGGCAATATTACCTCATCAGAGTCACGCAGGAATATTTGGAAAAAAAAGATTCACCTTGAAAGTATCATATTTCTCACAGTCATTTTGGGTTAAGTGGGTTTTCCTAAAACAAATGGTAAGCTTTAATCTTCAAGTAAAATGAGTACTCCCTTCCTTTACTGCAATCCAAACAGGAAAAGAATATATATAGCTGTAAAAGGGTTAGATGGTGGATGACTCCTACTCCTTAAATACTTTGGGTTCAAGAGAAGGAACAGATTTCTGTCTGTCAGAGGAAAGCTGTTTAGCAATGCCTTTTCCTATTCATGAAAGAAAGCATACAAAGCTTTTTCAGGGGTTAAATTAATTCAGTACATTTTGTTCCTTTATCAGGATATTTTTTAATATAATGTGATCCAAGAAGGTAACCATATGTTTCTGCAGTTCAATCATGATGAATCTCGATGACTGCAAAATCCTTGTTTGTGCAGCAGAAGGTAATTGAATTGTTACTATGCCTTGAATATTAACCCCCTTTCTGTGTCCAAAAATGCTACAGTAGGGCAGAGAAAATTACATAGCTGTATCATATACACAGAGTACACTTGCTCACTTTTGTGTTCCCCCCCTTCACTGGGTTTCCCATTTGATTCTTAATAAGAAATGCAAATCTCTAAAGAGATCTAAAAAGACCTTAATGATTCAAAGGAACTACTGAATCTGGAAACTGCTCAGAAGATAAGCTTAGTGAAGACCACAAACTATGGAGGTATTTCAGGATTGTAAAAAATGTACTGATGTACATGTAATAGGGCACAGAAGTGTGAAGAACAGGCAACAGTGTGTGAATAAGAGAGGCCCAATGGTACTCTATTTGTATTAGTGGCATTACATCTTAGAACTCTGCAGGTAATTTTCTGATAAAGTCTGATTTTCAAATTTTTGGAGATTGAGATGTTTAATATCTCAAACCTCTGGACAATTTATAAGAAATATGATACAACAGGATGAGGACCAAAGTGGAGAAAGAAAGATTAAGCATCAAAGATAGCATGTATGCTGGTTTGTGGCTTTTGCACATAGGTAACATACAATATGTCTGAAACCTCATCTGCTCTAGACTAATATTTTTAGCTCAACAACTTAGCTGTTGAAATTCATTGTGTACATCTTACAGTAACACTCAGTATTAGACAATTAGTTTTTCCTGATTGATGCTGCAAGTCAGAATTTAAGTACATTGGCAGAACAGTGCCAAAGAACCTATACACAATTTATTCATAAAAACACATTCATTAACAAGTGTTCCCCAAATGCTTCTTCTGCAGTCTCTTGCCTTAAAAAAGCTACCCAAAGTATACTACAATTGCCTGGAAATACAGTGATCAGAAACTTTGCTGATAGCTGCAGAATAAAAATCTACACATACAGGATCAGATACTGTGTATCTTACTACTTACATATCGTTGGCAGGAAGTTGTTATAACAAGACAATTTATACATTTCAATTATACATCTCAATGCATCTTATTGCAATTACAGGCATGATTCAGGACACTAAGTGCTGTTCTGAATTTGGACCATTTTCTTGTATCTTTATTTAAAATTACTGAAAGAACAAAGTGCTAATCTTCCCATCGCCACCACTTCCTTCACACAAAATACTTCAGACAGACACTTTACCAGGAAAATAGTTTATGCTAACAAAAGAGTCTTATTTAGACTTTCTCCTATTTTTGTAAGGTTAATTTTAACTATAACTGCAATAAGCTGACCCACCTTAAAAGAGATTTAAAAAAAAAAAAAAAGAGGATTTGTGCCACTTTTTGTTTTGGTAAAGGTTCTCATTACTTAAAAAAACAAAAACAAAACACTTCACAGGTAACTGGACAACTAGTTATCTCAACTGCCATTAACACAGAAACAGCTGCAGCAGATACAACCATGTTACAGGGATGAACAGGAGAAGTGAGGCCCAGGCTAAGGAATGGATATTCCTCTCCCCATAGAAATTAAACTGTGCAGGAGAACCCCTGCAGAGGACATAAGACCACTATTCAACCTCACCATTCTCCCAACCATGTGAGTTACATAAAATAAAGACAATGCAGGTTGTAGCCAGCCTGGGGACAGAGACATTGCCAGCAGAAAAAGACACAAACGTACTAAAGGCAGCAGAACAAAAACCAGCATTAGACTTGATATACTTCATTAATACATTTCTTTAGAGTCAGACTAAGATGTTTTTAATTTAAGGCAATAATGCTAGAATTAACCGTATAGCAGATAATTAATCTGTTTTACCATGATGGGGATGGGGATGGGGAGGGGGGGAAGAAAGAGACAGATAGACTCATCCTTACCTTTTTTCATTTCCATATGACTTCTGTGCAACTTTTGCATGGAGGATTAGTACTGTTTGATCACCTCGCTCCTTTAAATAATTCCGCATAGCTTCTCTAAAAATTAAATGTAAAGAGAAAATAAATTTTGAGAGGATTTTTTAAAATCTCTGTAGTTACAATAATTCAAATAGCACTTAAAGAAAAATTGATGGAAAGAAGACAAAATAGAGAGATATGCCAGACACCTCACAGTTCAGAGTTGGATTTGAAGCAGATGTTTTAAGAAGAGAATTTGGGGTGGAGAATAACTGTATTGAATTTGCACCTTACCACCGTTTGTTATATTTTCAGTGGGTTTTTGTCATCTACCATCATCACTATGTATTTCATCACAGGACAACTTTGTGGTGCTGTAGAAGGATAGTGTTTATGTAACAATATGGCTTTTCTGTAGCCATGTTGGAAGGCCTGTGCTAGGCCTGAACCAAAGCCGCCTTCTGTAGCCAGACTGAAAAGTAGCAGCCATTACTGTAAGGCCTGGAGTCACATACTCACAATTCCATCTAAATTGTATTAAAAAGTGTCACACCAGGCTGTGAGGAGGGGACTTTGCCCTGATAGCTCCCCCATTGTCACCAGATAAAGAAACAGATCTCAAGATGGGTAAAGAAAACTTAAGTAACACCATTCTGTCTGGCAAGAAACTTCTTATCAATAGAGAATGTTGTGGAATCCTCATCCTATGATCATTTTCACTACACTTTTCTATTGTTTGAATGTGTGATCTCTGTCTGGTTTGTAACTGTTTCTGTCTCTAGCTGTATAATTAATTTTGCTAGTTATAAATCAATTTAGATGGTGGGTATGATTGGTTAGGTAATTTTGTTATGATTGGTTAGTAAAATTATACTAAAATAATTGGTTACGGTATAGCTAAGCAAGATTCAGGTTTCATTATATAAACTGGGGTTCAAGAAAGAGAAGATGATCATCATCAGAAGTAACAGAAGGAAGAAAAGGCTGGAAGAGGACCAGAAAGAGGGGGGAAGACCTGGAAAAGAAAAACTCACCTCCAAGACACAGCCTAATGTCATTACCTCACAGAAACTTCCCCTATTATCACCCCTATGTCATTACCTCACAGAAACTAACCTTCCCCCCTCACCCCCTCTCTGTTCTAAAATTTTATTTGTCAATTTCACATGCGTTCATTTTTTTGATTGTATCACATTGGTATATATGGTTGTGCCGATTTTCTTCCACATATTGATCTGAGGAAGTGGGTCTGGCCCACGAAAGCTCATCACCTATAAACCATCTTGTTAGTCTTTAAAGTGCTACATAGTTCTGTCTTTTATTTCACCAACAGGGGAAGTCTGCCTGCCTTTATCAGGATTGGTGAGCATGACACTGTGTGCTTAGCATGTGCATTCTGCTTGTTTGGGAACTGTCAACAAATAGAGGATAAGAATATTACTGTGTGAGGCTCTTTCAGTGGCTAAAGATCCTGCAAAACCCGCATGAAAATGTGCCCTGAGCCCTAGGAACTGGATAAGGGTGCGTGTATAAATTAATAGTGTTGCACCTTGAGCCCTAGGAACTGGATAAAGGTGTGTGTGCCTACAGTGTGAAAGGAATAGAGAAATTTGTGCGGGTAACATTTATTTTCAGTATGTTCATTCACACAAAGAGGGATGTATTTAGGTCTCATTACTATTTACAATATCTTGCTACTCATATTTGTTCAAACCCATTTAATTAATCCAATATCTCCTTCCTTAATTTTATCTAAGAGTCATTCTTCCACAGTTATGTACTTATACAACATACTATGGTCCAGAAACATTTCTTATGCTATTTTGATTATTATAATTATTCAAATAATGAAAGATTTCTTCACAACCAAAGGGGACAGAATATATAGATCTAGATGTATATAGATATCTAGCTATAGACAGATATATTAGTTAAACTTAGATTCTGAAAAAACTGGTTGTTCGGTGCTTCACGTGCTTGAGAAAGCTCACTATTACCCAAATGCAAATAGGCAAAGTGACTTGTCAAGCTATGTAACTTAAGTTGGTTTTCTAATCCAGATAGAACAGAATCCAGCTAAAAGCTGGCTTAAAAACAAAGAGAACCATCTCTAGCTTAGAAAGGACAACATTTTATTGGTCTTCTGAATTACAGTAACCTTTCATTAATTACTAATAACCAATTAAAGTTCCCTGGTCCTTATTTTCAAAGGCCTTAAATAGATAGATAAAGTGCAAATGCTGAAAGCTACCTACTGAAACTGACAAAAGCAGAGATAAAACTCCACTGGAGTTTTAAGACATTTTGGTGAAAGGCATCCACCTAAAGGCAATCACCAAACTTGACCAATATTGATATAGTTCTTTAATGGCACCAAGATATTTGGTGACCCAGAACTATATTCAACCAATGAAGCAGTATTCTTAGTTGACAAGATCTGTTTCCAATAGAAGGAGACAAAGAGAACCTATGGAATACAAATTCATCCAGGAGAATGGAGGACAGACCATAATCTAACTGGATGACAATTCACCTTAAATGTTTGTACCTGATACATCAATATCACGGTAACTGGAGTACCAGAAATATGTATAGAAGTGGACGATCCACCAATACAGAAATACAGGCCAAATTACAACTTGAAATTTGGATTACCTGATCTTGCTAAACTTGGCTAATAAGTAGTAACATCAATACTATGCTGCCTACAGGCATAAAGTATAGATAATAAAAAACTATTTCTCTCAAGTATATTTATATAAACACTCAGATGTCTAGTACAAAACCCAAAGATTAAGATTTACATATTTCAATACTGACCAAATTCTATATTTTAGCTTTATTTAACTTAATTATACACCTATGTTCAAGCTGCAGACAACATTATACACTACACTCCATAAATATCCACAGTCGTCCTGTTAAATAATTTCTCAGATATAGTGGTATAAATATAGTATAAAATGTCCATGTGCCGTCAATTTTAGTGTTTACTAATCACTGCATAAGGAGCAAATTACCTCTATCCCTTTCTCCTGCTCTAAAGGCTGTATTCCTTCACTGTTGCCATAGACCGAAGCTCCTAAGAATGGAAAGACTATCTTCCTTTCTCTACCACTTATCAGTAATGTTCCATAAGAACAAGAATGCTAAGACTTATATAGTAAATTCCAACAGTAGATCTCAAAGCACTTTAAAAGAGGTAAGCATCATAACCACCACCACTTTGAGTACATTTTACATATAACTGCAAAAGCAAATAGCATGATACAACAGAAAATGTCAAAAGAAATGTTTATTTCTTCAAGGAAGCTAAGCAATGAAGAGAAAAAAATGTTTCATCATTGCTGAAGAACATGCATCTGAAATAAAAGTAATTTTCCAACTAGCGACTGCAAATATGTTTTATTTGTCACAAAGGACTTTTCATATATAGAGAAAATTTAGTTAAAAGAGCATCTGAATAATAATTCAATGGAATAGTCTTCATACCATGTCAATATATCATATTCTTTCTTATTCACATAGCCTACAGGTTGGACCTCCCTGGTCCAGCACTGTCGGGACAATCTGCCAGACCAGGGGATGTGTCCCCTGCCATCAGCCCTGAGCCAGTTGGCCTCCTGCCTCTGGTCCCCTCTACTCCCTCCCAGCCAGCCTGTCCGTCATGCTGTCACCGCCCACCCCCTTGACTCCTGGATGCCATGGGCAGCTTCCCTGGCATCCCTGCCGTGGGCTGGCATGCTTCTCTAGTCCCCCACCCCACGCTGTTGCGGGTGACCAGATTTCCCCAGCTCTGTGCTATCACGTGCTGCCGAGCTTTTCCTGCACCCAGCTCCATGCTGCTGTGGGTAGATGAGGTTTTCCAGCCTCCACCTCCCACACTGCAGCAGGCAGCCAAAGTTCCTCGGTCCCAGACTGTCACGGGCTGCCGGGGTTCTACAGCCCTAGCACTGCTGTGGGGCTCCTCTAGCCCCGCCGCCCTCAGCCCTAGCAGGGCTGCTGGCCCTCCTGCCATTAGGCTCCCAGTCTCTCTGGTCCAGGAGCAATGGTGGTCTGGCACCGAACCAGAGAATGTTGGATTGTAGAGGTGCAACCTGTGTTATGTATTTAGTATAGGATTTCTAACTGAAAGGGAAAAGAGTTATAAAAAAGATTTCCAGCTCACCAGTTTCCACCATCCTTGCCCTCCCATACTCACACGAAATCTATCTTCTGGGATAGGTCTACCACAGGATGCTCTCTCTCTCAGTGTAGGGGTCAAGACTACAAAAGGAGTTGGGAGCATTGTTGCTGTAAGCGGAAGGCTTGAGGAGGCACCCAGGCAAGATTCAAATACCACCCAGCTGATAAGCAGAGCGTACACGGTGCCTGCAGCCAGTAGCATGTGTTCCTACTGGTGGTGCACATCCGCATATGTTTCAGTGAACATCACATTTATTCTTCCCACGGATGGAAAATATTAGAGGGGACTTTGGTTAGTAGGACATTCATAAGGTATACGGGAGGGCATTTACAACCACTCTCATTTTCTCTGTTTAGATTTTATGAGATGGAAGTTCCCATTTTACTACATTCTCGTAACATAAAAAGATTTAGAACCACCGTTCTCACACATGGGAAATGGTTTCCAGTATCCCTTTCAACATCCCAGGAGGAAGATATGTTACTAACCACATAGCTAAACTCTGTGCATGAAACCTAGATTACTTAAAGATAAGCATAAACAACTGTTTATGCCCTGACATATTACAGGATGTTCATTCCATTTTCCATTTTTAATTAATCCCAGAAAGGTAGATTCTACCAATAATTTCCAAAAGGGATTGACCTCCAAGGAAAGAGGGAGATGGATTTCATTATTTTAAACCCAATCTCTTTTTAAAAAATCCAAAAATTGGTATACAGGAGACTCTCATAGAATACAAGGACTGGAAGGGACCTCGAGAGGTCATCAAGTCCAGTCCCCTGCTCTCATGGCAGGACCAAATACTGTCTAGACCATCCCTGATAGACATGTATCTAACCTACTCTTAAATATCTCCAGAGATGGGGATTCCACAACCTCCCGCATGATTTGCTGAATCTCTATTTGCAGTTCTGCATATTTGCAGGGTCTCCTGTCCTGAGCCCAAGGGCTGGTGGGGGGGTGGGGGGGTGGCACAAGCCAGGAGCCATGGTGAGTTCCTGCAGCAAGTTCCCTGCAGTTTCTGGTCCCCACAGCAGCCATAGGAGCTCACCAGCAGGGGGTGGGGGCTGCGGCTCCAAGTATTTGCAAATTTCGTCATTCATGCTGGATGCGAGAATGCAACCACCAAGAATGGCCAGGGTTTCCTGTATGTAATAACTGTGTAAGTCATATGATAAAACAGAAAATTACTTTTTGATATTATTCAAAGCTATTATGGGCTAAACTCTTATTTGAGTTATAAGTACTTACAATCTAAATATGAAGCAAGTTGAGCATGAAGCTAGAGTATCTCTGGAAATACATTTCTGATTAAATATATCTCAAATCTGACATGGCACAAAACACATTCTGTATGAGGAATCCTTCTCCCTCACATAAAAGGAAGTAGGACCAGGGTAACAATAGGTGTATTATCCCTCCAAATATTATTGTTCATATACAGAGCTATAAAAAAATATAGGTTTTGTGTACATCAGGCAAATGCAGTGGCCATTAAGTAAACATTTGCTTACAATTACCACAATATTATCCAAGATTACTATTGTTTTCCCCTCTCCACAGAACAATCAGTATTTATAGTTAGTAGCAATTAGAAAATGGTATTTTATGATTTCTACAGTCAATTATTCCAAAACAGAACAGAAATAATTGACATACAATACTTCACAGCTTTCTCACAACCATTTCATGAACAGGTTGGAGTCATATCTGGAAATGTAGACCTGAACAAATTAATAACCACAATGATGCTCTACATATAATAAACATTTGATTACATAAAAGCCAAGTGATTTCAGCAAAGTATTTTGAATTTCAGATTAAAGATAGAAATAAAAGAAAGACAATCAATGCTTAGAGTATTATTTCTGGTTGATAATTTGTTCAAAGTTTTTCATTTTTAGGAAGAGATTTTAAACAAATATTTCAAAATGTACTCTGACTCTCTGCAAAATTATCACTCAACACTGAAAATTAAAGGCTGACAAGCTACAATTTGTTATTTTTCTTTGAAATTATTAAGGGAAACAAGTTTAGACAAGATGATAAATGATTTGTTGCTTACCTCGTGAGACGTTTAGGTTGAGGTCGCTCACCAAATTTTCTGTAAATAAACAAGAAGTTAGTATTTTATAACAAACCATTCTGTGATAAATTCTAATATTTCAGTGTAAAAATCTAAGACAGCATTTAAAATATTTGATGTTGCTGTATATTCATATTTCCTCAATCATTTTTCTTTATTTTTTATGCTAACACAATAAAGTATACCTACTGATGCATTTAAAAACAAGTACTGGAAACTCGTTTGTTATGATTCACAACTTTTTAAATTAAACATGTTCATTTCTATTTTTTAAAGGCAAACCAACTACTTTACAAAGTTTTTCTGTAACAGTAAAGACATTTCTTATTTAAATAAATGAGAAAAATTACATCTGTTATTAAAATATTAACTTAAATGAAAAACAACCTTCTGCTGTGAAATTGTACTAATGTACCAAAAGCCTGGCAAACAAAAGAATTTGTTATTATCCAGTTAGGGGAAAAAATGTAGTACAATTCCTACAAATGTCCCTATTTACTGTGTCTTCTTCAAAGAGTCATATTGCCTCATTTTTCTGAAGTTTACTCTAGAATAGGGATGTGAACACATATCCAAGTACATGGTTACATGCACCTCCCTTCCCCACAGAAGCAGAATGGAGGCAGCAATGCGGGGGGAAAGGCTGGGCAGAAGCCCATACACGCTTTCACACCAGCTCCCTGTGCATACTAGCTCCTGCAGAGCCAACTACTTCCCCACCCCTTGCACTGCTGCTGCTTTATCTGACACAGAGCTAGTGGGGCTAAGGCAACAGGAGCTGGTGCTGGTGCTGCAAGCACCAGATCTCGCCTCCCCACACCCTACATGTAAATGCGTAACCACTGAAAAATTCAGCAGTTACATATTTACACAAATAACTACTTTTTAACATCCTTTCTTTAAAAGTCCAAGTTTCTTTACTGCATCAAAAATCAGAGATAATCTGCTATTATCACCTACTAAATGTGCCAGTAGGAACAGTTACTATCAACACTAGGACAAAAACATTACTCATATTGTGATCTTCAGTTGCCGGATTCTGAGCTGGCTAATACATTGCACTATAAATACTTCACATTAGGATCCCTTTTAGAAACTGGGTGTTATTCCCCCTCAGTAATTTCATACAGTATGGTTGCCAAATTGTATAATGTGCAATGATCTAGAGACTCAAGAAAAATGAGATTCTTAGCTAACACATGCATATAGAGAGGGTGATTCAAGATCATCATCTAATCCATTAGCATTGTGGAGTAACACTATTTCATAATTAACTTTGGGCTAAATCTTCCTAAAAATATTTAAGTATGTAAGAAGATGCACATATGCAGCTATATAGAAACATCCTCTTCTGTAATACAAAGCAAACCAAAAAGAATTGTCAAGAAAATCTGAAAAGACGAAGGTAAGGATTTTGCTCCCTTACTTCGTAACACATTTCTGTTCCTCTGTTCAATCTCAAGGAAGTACAATCACAGCTAAAATGAGAACAAGAAACATGTAGCAACTATTTCGACACCCCCGGGTGTCTCCTGCTTTCTGTGCAGGGCAGGGCAGGGAAAGGAGGGTGCTGATGTCGAAGTGCCCCCTCCCACTCTGTATCCTATCTCCACAGAACAGAGAGGGGGCACAACAGGACTTGGGAGGGAGTTTGCTGGCTGCTTTCGGAAGTGGTGCAGGGCCAGGGCAGGGGTGAGCTGGCCTTAGCCCCACTGCACCACCACTCAGGAGCCACCAGCAAGTGGCTCCCACACCCCAAACTCCTACTCTAGTCATGAACCCCCTCCTGCACTCTAAGCCCCTGCTCTAGTCCCGAGCACCCCTGCATCCAAACACCCTCTCAGAGCCTGCACTTAGAACTCCCTCCTACATCCCAACTGCCTGCCCCAAGAGCAGCTCAGCGCCCCTCACACTCCAGATCCCTTAATCCAAGATCAGAGCCTGCACCCCAACCCTCTGTCCCAGCCTGATGAAAGTGAGTGAGAATGGGCAGGAAAGGGAGAATGGAGTGAGCAGGGGCAAGGCCTCGAAGAAAGGGCAAGAAGGAGTCAGGGCAGGGTATTTGGGTTTGAGGTAGATCTTGGATTGCACTTCAATTCAAAAAGTGATCTTGTGCTGAAAAAGGCTGGAGACCCCTGCTTTAAGTTATGATAAGAAGAAGATGAATACTGAATTTGGTGAACTCTCACTGTTTAGGAGTTCTTCAACAGACACATGGAGAGACACGCAAACTCTCTCAAATATATAGTAGATGTGTTAGGCAATGCTGACCTGTTTGGCATTTGAACATTACAAGGACTTATGTGCATCTATTTGGAATGTAACAGTCTCCTCAGAATATCTATATTAGTCTTACTCCAGGTGTTTTGTGTATGTGTATGTTAACATCTATTTAGTCACTGTTCTCTTTTGGAAGCTTATGACAAAAGTTCTATTGAAGGAATAAATAGGATGCGGAAAAAACAGGAGGATTCCACTTGCTTGAGACTAACTGCCCAGGCAGAGAACACTCTCTAAGGCTTCAGCTACACTGCAGGGTTTTTGCCGAAGAAGCCTTTTGCGCAAAAGCTTTTGCACAAAACTTCTTCCGCAAAAAAGCATCCACACCTCAAAGTGCATCGCAAAAGCGATGTGCTCTTGCGCAAGAGAGCGTCCACACTGCATCGATGCTCTTGCGCAAGAAAGCTCTGATGGCCATTCACAGAATATTTTGACCAGATCAGTTAAACTTTAATTTACTTATTTATATTACAGTAACACCTGCAGACCCTTAGATCAGGATCTTATTGTACAAGAGATTTTATTAGTCAAAGGAAGGAAAAGTTCTTGCCCGACTAATCGCAATCTAAGGCCTTCTCTACACACACATTTTTCTGAGTTAAAACAGTGCAACTTCCTTGCAAAGATTCTCTTATTTCAGTTGAAGAGTGTATGTGGCGCTACTATGGCTTTCGAAGAAACAGAATCTCCAGAGTGGGGTGAACATAGCACGTCAAGAGTTGACAGTTGGAGGAGGAATTTTGTTTTAGATCAGACTAACGATGGGCAAACTAGGTTAGTGAGTGGGCTGCAGGAGTGGTCCTCCATCTCAGCAGGCTGTAAGATTGAGGTAAACAAGGGATGTAAGCGACTAGTCGACTATCCAATAAGCAAGAGTTTATCAGATAGTCAACTAGTCCCTCAATTAGTCACTTCCCCCCACTTTGCTGCCTCTATCAGACAGCTTAAAAGCTGGTTCCCCCAGCACCGGCTCTGTGGGGGCAGGGAAGACAGAGGGGTAATGGGGACTGGGCACAAGCTGGGAATAAGATGATTCCCAGCTCGCGCCCAGTCTCAGATGCTGCGCCTCTGCTTTTTAAATGTATTAAGAGCCTGCAGGTTCTTAATACATTCAAAAATCAGAAGCGTAGCAGAGGGACCCAAGAGCAAGCCAGGACAACTGATTTCCAGCTTGTGCCGGGTCTCCCCCACTGCACATCAGCCTTTTAAAGATATTAAAAGCCTGTCAGCGCTTAATACATTTAAAAGACTAAAGCACAGCAGGAGGGATTCCAGTGCGATCTGGGATAGCTGATTCCCTACTCACGCAGGGTCTCTCCTGTTGCACTTTAGCCTTTTAAATGTATTAAGAGGCAACAGGCTTTTAGTGTATTTAAAAGGTAGAACTGCAACAGGGTTAGGACTTGAGAAGTTCAACCTGCACTTGAAAATACCTGGAAACAAAAGAACTGCTACTGAAAGAATGGGAAAAGAACTGCTGGACTTAGGTCAAGGGACACTTGGTTTGTGAAAGACTCTACCTAAATAATATCTAGGGTGACTTTTCCTGTTCTTAGTGAATCTCTCTTAGATTGCATGCTTTGTATTATTTTCTTAGTAATCTGTGTTTTCTGTTTCCTATCTTTTTGACTACTTAAAATACACATTTTCATAGTTGTTAAACTTATTTCTGGTTTATAATATAACAGTTTATACTGTAATTTCTAACATGGGGGAGGGAAAGAGGCTGTGTGCATACCTTCCTTCACATTGAGAAAGGAGTTGAACTTTATATAACTGTAGGTTTGTACCTCAAGGAAGGGGAGGGGGCCAACATCTGGGTGCTGTAGCATAAAAAATCCCTTAAGATGAATTCTATCAGAGCTCTCCTTTGCTGAAGGAGGCTAGAGAGCCTGGCTCAGCAAGACCAGGTGAAAGGAGGCCCACACTGACCGAGGAAGCAGGCTTAGTGGTATTTTAAGCACCTCAATTGATCCCAGGGATCCTAATCCATCACAACTCTGTATATACATTAACTATGTAACTAATAAAGAGTATAGTTAAGATAGTAGCAACAAAGAAGTTAAAAAAAAAACACCTACAGTAAAAATTACTTAGTTGATAAAACTAAGATGGATCAATTAGGAATTCCTGCAATTATAAAAATTTTGAGAAATGCTGTGGAAAACTGAAGTTTCAACAAGTATTTGATTGATTTTTGAGGATATCAGGATCTATTAAAAAAAGGGAACAAAAGAATATTGCAGAAAATAAAGCAATTTAATTATGTAATTTATTTAAACTTCAAATTAGAGCATGAGTTGACTATGTATTTGTCTCATAAAAAATATTAGTAATACTGTTTACCAAAAAGAAATGAAACATTTAAAAGATTTCAATTTCACTCAAGAAATCAAAAGCATATAGAGGCTTCTGCACGATTTTTAATAGACGTAAAGATAAAAAGTCAGAAACGTAATGTCCAAGAATGAGCCAATTATAAGCAGTCAAATTGTGATGGGTATAAGAAATATTCAGATAAGAAAAAAAAAGTGAGAAGAGCCAGATCTAAATTTGGAAAAGCAGTGAGAATTTGCCAAATTGCTGAACTTAATCAACAATGATTGCACATTTTAAGAAGAAAAATAACTGATGTGAATGTACACTTACAAAAAAATCTATACAAGAAAACAGAGTGAAAATATTTATCTGCTCATATAAAAAATATGAGCACCATCCTATGTCAAGAGAGGAGGAAGCAGCAGGAGCCGCCATGGTCATTTCTTGGCCATGTGAAATAGGTAAGTGTACCATGTTTGTTTGGGCCATTCCAGGGTGATCAAGATTACTGTGGTTGTGTTCAATCTTATTTTGTTGACCACATGATGGAGAAGCAGAATTGGAGGGAAGTCACATAGGAGCGGTGCATCCCATTGTATTATGAATGTGTCCCCCAGGGATTGCATGCCAATGCCCACACGAAAACAATATTATGGACACTTCTTGTTGGCATTGGTTGCAAAAAAGTCCACCATGGGGAACTCTCACTGACTGAACAGCTGATGGAGGACTCTGTAGTCAATTTCCTAGTCATGACTGGAGTTGAAATTCCTGCTCAGCTAATTAGCAGTGAGATTGTCTTTGCCCGGTAGATAAGAGGCCTGTAGATATATGTTGTGTGTTATGCACCAATTTCCAAAGATTGACAGTTCTGTGCACAGATGGTAAGATCTGGCTCCTCCCTGTCTGTTGATGTAGAACACTGTCGCTTAATTGTCCATAAAAATCTGCACCGTGTTGTTGTGTATGAGTTAGAGGAAGTGTTGAAATGCATAGAATACCACCCATTCATGTGCAGGTTACATTCCTGTGGAGACCACCTTCCTTGAATCGTGAGGGGACCTGAATGTGCTCCCCAACCCAAGAGAGAGGCATCCGCTGTGATGGTCACAGAGAGGGGACATTTGTAAAAAGGTAGCCCAGCGCACACGTTTTTTGGGTCTGCCCACCAGTCTAGGGAGCATTTGATTCTGGTTGGGATCAATACCAGTTTGTTGATGCTGTTGTCGTGTTGGTTTATTTACCGTCCTCAATCACGGCTGCATGAGTCTCATGTGAAGTCTTGCATGCAGCTACTGAAATGGTGGCTGCCATGTGTCCTAGCAGCTGAAGGCAAATCCTTGCTGGGACTCGTGGACTGGTTTGCACCAGTGATATAAGGCCCGGTATAATCTGAAATCTCTGCTGTGGGAGAGAGGCTATGGCCTCCATGCAGTCAAGGCGAGCACCAATAAACTCCATTCTCTGAGTCCTTATCAAGGAGACCACATTCTGCGCCTCTTGACTTGTGCTTGCTTTTATCAGGCAGTAAGGGAATATTGAGACTCCTTGTCCATGTAGATGCACAGCAATAACTGCTAGCACCTTTGAGAAGGCTCTCAGGGCCTGGAGAGTCCGAATGGTAGCATTGTGTATTGGAAGGGTGAGTAGCCAACTACAAATCTGAGGTACTTGTGATATACTAGGGTAGATGAATATGTGGAGATATGCATCAAGAGTCAACAACCAATCCTCTTTAAGGCAGGGATTATAGTGGATAGGGTGACCATCTTGAACTGTTGTGGTCATACGTACCTGTTGAGCTTCCTGAGATGGAGAATCGGTCTCCATCCCCCCTACTTCTTCAATGTGAGGCAGTATTGAGAGTAAAACCCTTTTCCCCTCTAGCACTGTGGGATGGGTTCTAAAGCCCTCAGACAGAGGAGATCATTGATCTCCTGAAGGAGAATACTCTGGTGAAATGGGTCCCTGAAGAGGGACGGAAAAGGGGGATAGAAGAAAAGGGGATGCAGTATCCATTCTTTGTAATGTCCAGTACCCATCTGTCAGTTGTGATGGAAGACTATTGATGGCAGAAAGGTGTTAGACTTCAACCGAATAGATGGGAAAGATGAGGTTGCCTTAAGCAGAGAAGTATTACCAGACTCTTGACCTGACCTTCAAAACATTTGTCTTGAAGTTGATAATTGGGAAGTGGAGGGTTGGTCAGAGGTTTGCCACAATTTAGTATGGCGTTGCCGCCTTCTATTATCAAATTGCCTTTGTGCCTGGCTGAAAAGCATGGGTCTGTGTCTTTGAGTAAAACTTCTTCCATGTTTACGTTTTACTGCAGGGATGTGAATACCCAGCAACTTCAAGGTGGCCCATGAATCTTTAAGTGAACGAAGGGAGGCATTGGTGGTGTTGGTGAAAAGCTTGGATCCCAGAAAGGTCTTCCACCAAGGACTGTATCTCCTGGGTAAATCCCTACAGGTGCAGCCTAGGGATGTTAACTATCGGTTGTTTTATTAGTCGAGTAGTTGATGGAATTTCATCTGCTTATTGGATAGTCAACTAGTCCTTAACATCCTTCATTCAGCCATGAAGACCTCTTCATTACCACAGCCATCATGATGGAGTGAGATGCCATGTTAGAGGCATGTAAAGTGACTTGACGGGCTGTGTGAGAAATCAGGGTGCCCTTATTAATACTGCCCTCTCTTGTCTCTGGAAGACTATCAATAAAATGTGCCATCTTCTTGAAAACGTGATGTGTGTATTTTGTGAGCATGGCAGTATAATTTGAAATATGGAGTTGAAGAGACAGAAAAATATGCCTTCCTCCCCTTGAAGTCCAGAAGTTTCCACTCATAATTGTGAGGAGTGGTCCTAGTTTCGCTGTGTTTTCCCCTCTGGTTAACAGCATCAACCACTAAAGAGTTAGGATCCAGATGCAAAAACAAGAAGTCAGCACCTGATATTGTTGTGATATTGTTGCTGGAGTCTGCCAAATGGCTTTGGCTGGGTCTCTAAGGGCTGGGTCCATGGGTAAGTCCAGTTTAGCAGACAGAGAGACATGCAAGATATTGGCCAGTTTGTGCTGAGTCTCAGGGAGGCTGGCTAAAGAGACATCCAGGACACTTGCTACCCTTTTGTAAAGCTCTTGGAACTATTTAAAATTGTGTTCTGCTGTCAGAGGAGGGGCATCAATGTGTCATCTGGGGAAGACGAGACGTGTGTTGGTGGGTGTGAAGAAACGGAAGACTCTTCATCACTTGACACTGGCTTCTCTTCCTCACATGTTGCTCTGTCCAATGATGGTACAGAGGTGGCCCTAGATGGCACAGATGGGGCTGGTTGAGGCTGCACCTGTTGCACCTGCTAGGCTCTATAAAGGGCCCAAGGATCCCAGTAAGGACAGTTGGCTGGCATGGGTACTGGAGAGGGCAGTCATTGAAGAGGTTACTCTTAGCTCCTCTGCCACTGTAAAAGGCTGCGCTGTCATAATCACCAGTACCGAAGGCAGCATGGAAGGTGGTTCTGCCACTACTTGCGGTGTCAATGGTGCTGAATGCATGATCATCGGTGCCAGGTGCTTGTGTTTCCTCAGCACCAGGGCAGCATAGGTGCTGATGGTGCCGACTGCAGCTTAGATTTCTTTGGTGCCGATGGTGCATCCGAAGAAGTCGATTTTGTCTTTGTCTTCCTCATTACCAAGGCTCAATCAGATAGTGCCACCAGTGCTGACTTTGACTTAGGCTTCTCCAGTGACTTAGAAGCCACCTTTATGAGGTCCTTGGACCCTTGGGAACCGTTGGTGCCCGATGGTCCCAGTACCTCCCTGTCTAGTGCCCTAGAGGAGGTCGGTGCAGGGGTTATTTTTGGTGTTTGCCCCGATTTTTTGAAGGGGAGTCACCATTACATGAGGAATGGGATCTCTTCCTGGACCGACTGAAGGAAGAGTCCCTGATGCCGGAGCCTGAGGGAGTCACCTTCTCAGACATATCAGGTGGGGTGGAGCGCTTTGAATCCCGCTACAAGGTGTTCTTCAGGGAGATGAGCTTCAGTTGTAGCTCCCTGGCTTTCCACGTCTGGGCCATTAACTGTTTGCAATGCTGACACTGGGGTGTGGCCTGTGCCTGCCTCAGAAACTGGACACATTGCAAGTGCCTGTCAGAGACTGGGATTGAGAGCCTGCAAAACAGGCAACGTTTAAATCCTGAGGAACATGGCATCCCAGGAAGAAAAAAGATTGCCAAAGCAAAAATGGCCTTAAGAGCAAAAAAGAAGATAATTTAAAAAGAAACAAACAGTCTTAATTATTAACTACGAAAAAACAAAACACTATGCTAACTATATTAAAAACTACATTAACAGAGAACTGCTAAGACTATTTTGAAGTAAAAACTGGAGAGCAACAGCGATTCCGACTGATGCTGGCACTGGCAGAGAAGGAACAGAAGGGAAGGTTGGCTACTCATGTGTAGTAACGGCACCGTGCGTGCCATCTGCTTCACGTGTGCAGCCTACTGGAGGACACTGCCACCAAAAATCTCCAACTAGGAGTGCAACAGCACCCAGACACAAGGTGGAGCACTCAAAGGGACACTCCTCGAAGAAGAATTATATATTAACTTGCAAACTTACAGTGGTGAAAAAAATTATGGGGACTTGTGAATTACAGTCATAGTTAAGAATAGCATGTCCCTTAATAGGGATGTTAAAACGGGATTACTTCCCTAATCGAAAAGTCGATATATTTTCTGTCAACAATTCGATTAGTTGACAAGGGTAGGCAGCTGCAGTGCTCAGTCTGGGTTGTGCCAATTCACAGGAAAAACTCTCCCGCTGTGGCTCTGCATTGTAAAGCCCAGGTGAGCCGGCGTGTGAAGGCGCTAGCTCGGCCCTGTTTTGCTGTTCTCTTTTCATTCATGCACCGGCTTCCCGAGGCTGTTTAAATGAGGGGTGTGTGTGTGTGTGTGTGTGTGTGTGTGTGTGTGTGTGTGTGTGTGTGTGTGTGTGTGTGTGTGTGTGTGTGTGTGTGTGTGTGTGTGTGTGTGTGTGTGTGTGTGTGTGTGGTCAGTCTGCTGAATGAAAAGAGACCTGCGGAGCAGGGGCCAAGCCAGCGCTTTCGCAGGCTGGCTTCCCTGGGCTTCAAAATGTAGCACAGCAGCTAGGGGGATGTGACTAGTTGATAGTGCTAATCAATAAGCCCCTGATTACTGGTTCGTCAACTAGATGCCAATGTCCCTATCTCTTAACAATGATAAAATACTTACGTTTTCTAAATTATTTTTATTTTAGGTTTAGAAACATGTCTGGGTCAGGTTTCTGAAACATTGGGAAAAGAATAGCAATTTACAGAGTTATTCACTAGCATTGGCAAATTAAACACAATGCATTGAATTAAATTAAACAAAAACTACCTATATATGGAAGTAGAAAAATACCCTTATCTTTAAGAAATGGTGTGCACAAGGAACTAGAAAGGTTAGTAAATTTAAATATAAATAAAAGAGTATAAGAGCCAGTTGAGTGAACAATTTCAGTAGTATAATAGAAAAGTGGATTCTTATAGTTAGGTATAGATCACAAAAACTTAAATTAGTACATTAAAAGCAAACATTTTAAAATGTCTACCAGGTGTGACAGACTATTTGGTGTCTGGGAGGTGGGCGGGCGTTAGCCCCCCCACATCTAAAGGACCTCCCCCCAGCCTGCGGGGAGGGTCCACAGAACCCAGAAGAACCAACTAATTACTGGGGACAAATAATGATAAAATAGGGACGGGTGTGAGGGTCAAAGGGCTAAAACGAGGGAGCCGGATGGGGATACCGAGCAGAGAACCCAGGACAGCGCCCACTGCCCCTCGAAGGTCTCGAGAGAGCCAGCGGATGCTGCCCATTGGAACTCTGCCAGGATTCGTGAGCTGATACAGCAACGAAAATAGTCCCCACAGTCGCAGGCACCTCCCCCGACCAACCTCTTCTCCCTGGTTTTAAAGATTGCCAATTTAGCCATAGCCAGGAGGAGGTTGACCAGGAGGTCCAGCAACTTTGTGGGGCTACGGATGGGATGTGTGTATATTAACAAGTGGGGGGAAAAGTGCAGCCAGAACCTCAACAGGAGGTTCTGAAGGAGCTGAAAGAGGGGCTGTAACCTGGCACACTCGATATAGATGTGTGCCAGGGTCTCTCTCACGCCACAGAAGAGGCACGTTTCAGGGGTGGGAGTGAACCGCACCAAGTACACGCCCGTGCTCACAGCTCCGTGCAAGATTCTCCAGCTGATGTCCCCGGTGGGCCGCGGAACTAAGGTCGAATAGAGGCTGACCCACCGAGGCTCCCCACCCTCCATCGGCGGTAAGAGGTCCCGCCACTCGGTGTCTGGGTGGGACATGAGGGTGGGGAAGTGGAGCGTGTGAAGCACGAGCGTGTACAAGTGATTCTTTGGCGCAGTTCGGAAGGGGACCGGGTACATTGCATGCAGCCGGCTAGGATGACGAGGGGGAGGCGGTCGGGAAGGTACACGGGGCCTGGGGCTGATGGAGAGATCGGGAGGGCTGGGGGTGAGAGGGGTGCACCTTCTCGCAGGACCTTGTCGAGATAAACTCGAGCAGTGGGAGA
>JANRFK010001234.1:94683263-94695760 GCA_030068395.1 Apalone spinifera
CACATACACACACAGTTTTAGTCACTGTATAGTGCTACCTGAAATAAAAACTTGTCTGCTGGTGAAACTGTGAATATAAAGAAGCAGAGCATGTCAGAAGGACCATTTTTTACAGTCATTTTCTGATTGTAACTATCTAATGGTGCTCAGGCTATAGCAGCAATTTCTAAACTACAGAAGGAGTTAAATTAAATAAACCCTCTCAATATATTATTTGTTTGCTCCTGTTGCTAGACTACTGAAGAATCATAAACTGACAAGATAGAAATGAAAGAGCTACTATTAGGCCATTCAGGCAACTTTCCTAACAGTGTAGGTTTGGTTGTTCTTTACAGTGTAATATGTGGTTTTGTTCTATCTTGTTTTAAATGCACAAACCACTCCTGTTTCCATAGGACAGAGATTCCTGCTCTTAACTAAACCTTCCATCCCTGAAATGGAAGACAGTAACAAATTTTACTCTTATACTCACACAGGAGATGTCTCAAACGAATCACACAAAATCTTGAGCCATAATGAATTTCTTTTAACTGCCATCATTCCGTGCAATGCCAGTACTACACACTATAAAGAGAAACTATGAATGACCCAACAAGGAAGTGGTAAAGGACTAAATTGAGCTTGCAGTAGTGTCATTACCAAGGAGGAAGACTCTTATGAGACTAACCAATCTGGCTAACCTTAAAAGGAATACTTTTTCCTGATAATTTCTGCCTTCTTAAACACTCTTTTAGACTCTTGATCAGGACAATCACAATCCATTTTTGAGAGACTTCCATCTCTCAAAAATTGCTCAGTTAAGGAGGAAAGAGTGTTAATTGTTTTGTGCTTTCATCCTTACCTACACCCATAGAACAGGGAATTTCATCACCACCCCTGCAACCACTACTTCCCTACAAAGGGATCAGTTACAGTGAACAAAATAAAACAGTTATTGCTACAATTTCAAAGACACAAGGCAGAGAATCTTAGCAGCATCTCAAAAGAGACAATATTTAGAGGAAGCAAAAGAATCTCAAGATTTCCACATAATTTCACGCAAGAGAGCTGGAGTTGTTAAGACAGAGCTTTTCAAAACAAAACCCTCCACACAGTTGTATCCACAAGTTTGTAAATGGAAACCCTTGTACTATGCTATAAAATGTGTGTAGTCTATAGCACTAACCTGTAAGCTTTTGCCTATTGGTCAATTGGTTAATCAACTATACTATTACATTGCTGGCCCCGGGCTGCATGCGGAGTTCCAATTTTGAAATGCTTGGGTTCTTGTACATTTCAAATGAGGAGTGCGCAAGTGCCCATCGACTAGTCGATGGAATTCCAGCGACTACTTAACTAGTACATTAATTGTTAACATACTTAGTTAACACTTGTGATATCTGCATATAATTAGTGTAAATAGCTTTAATGGTCAAGAATATTTTAGTACCAAGTAATAATTGATCTACTTGCATTTGTAATGGGAAATAGCAAAACAAAAACTAAAAACTGAAAGTCCTGCAGTACTATCTTCCTTCTAAAGACAACATGAAAAGGCAGTAATCCCTTATGTATACTATCTAGAAAACTAAAGAATATGTGGAAATATGACTACACAGCTGATTACCCTTGCAAGTCTAGTGAAGTCTTACATTTTCTGTCTGTGGTGGAAGAAAAGTGAACTATCAAGGTTGAAAATACTTCATTTTATACAGTAACTTCCTGAGAGAGTTCCTCCCTACCTCCTTGCAAGAGCCAGTACTGCAAACTCAACTGAAATTTCAAACACAGGCAGTGTTCCTTCTGGCTCAATCATCATTAAAGCCAATAAAGATTAAGGATGTAAAATCACCATAGTGAGACTGACTACACTTAAAGGATATAATTGTTCCATATAATGGTACATCTAGACTGTAAGCTTCTTTCGAAAGAGAGTATCCACACCACAAAACTGGATCAAAAAAGCGATCTGCTTTTTCAAAAGAGTGTCTAGACTGCATGGACGCTCTCTTGAAAGAAAGCCTGATTGCTATTCACTTAGTGGCCACCAGGGCACCTGTGCTTTTTTTCGATGCCACATCATAGATGTTTCCGGGCTATGGAAGTTCAAAGTGATTTGTCTCATGTTATTGAGGAAGGCAAAACTCTCCTCACCTGACTCCTTACTCCAGAATCTCTGCCACTCTGACCCATGGGAAAATTTCTTCCTGACTCCAAATATGGCAATCAGTTAGATCCCGAAAATGTGGGCAAGGCACACCAGGCAGATACCAGGGAAAGATTCTCTGTAGTAACTGAGAACCGTTCCCATCTAGTGTCTCATCTTCAGCTACTGGGGATTTATGCTACTGGAAGACATCAGTGGACCACATGCAAGTGTAGACCATTACACCATACTATCCCATCAATAACCATATCAAGTTCAGTCTTGAAGCCAGTTAGTTTTTGGTTTTTTTTACACCCCCTTCCCTCACTGCTCTGCTTGGAAGGCTATTCCAGAACTTCACTCTCTGATGGTCAGAAACTTTCACCTAATTTTAAATCAACACTTGTTAATGGTCAATTTATAGCCACTTGTTCTTTGTCTCCACACAGGTGCTTTGTAGTCATGTAGCTAAAATGTAGCTTTATGCAAAGTAATGTGCCTCAGTGTACTTTGCCAGCCACGCTTTCTGAAAGCAAAAAGGATCTTTACCTTACCATTAGAAAAGGTGCACCAGCCAAAATTCTGTGTTAAAATCTGATTCCAAGGCAGGAATAGAGTCGTCTTATTTTAAGTATTAAAAATGAGCATTGTAAAATAAGTAAAAGGATATAATGATTGGGTTTTTAAATTGTAATTTGATGTCCTTGTTCAAATGTGCATATTGTTTCTCTTTAACAAAGGTTGCTTCTCTGAAAACAAAGAAATCAATCTTATTATGTATAAAAAAAAAAAAGTAAGCAATGTATAAAAAGTAAGGGTGAAGGCCGCTGGACCAAATGTTCTATAAAAAAAGCCAAGAACAGACAACAAAGCTCACTAAAGATTGCTGTAAATCTCCACTGAGATGTGGTCAAATCAACAGCTCTGAAAGAAGGCAATTAGAACAAAATATTGGTAATCAAAAACCAAGCTTAGCATGGCACACAACTAAAGGTAATAAATATCCATCCCAAACAAACAAACGAACAAAAAAAACAGCATAATAATGCAAACTCCACTAATTCTAGTAAAAAAAACTAGTATTAAAAAAACGTGTTTTGCCTTAATGGGGACCTCCTGCCAAAGACTGGAACATCAGACCAGACCGATAGACCCCCTCACTCCTCCACCCATAATCAGTCCACAGGCCATGGATTGGTAAATATAGCATCAAATGGCAGGACAGCATGTATGTGTACATTTTCAGAATGAAGAGGAGTGACTAGTGGTGTTCCCTAAGGGTCAGTCCTAGGACCAACCCTATTCCACTTATTCATAAATGATCTGGAGAAAGAGGTAAACATGAGATGGCAAAGTTTGCAGACGATACTAAACAGTTCAAGATAGTTAAGACCAAAGCAGACTGAAGAACTTCAAAAAGATCTCACAAAACTAAGTGAATGGACAACAAAATGGCAAATGAAATGTAATGTGTTTAAATGTAAAGTAATGCACATTGGAAAAAATAACCCCAACTATACATACAATATGATGGGGGCTAATTTAGCTACAACTACTCAAGAGAGAGATCTTGGAGTTATCAACAATAGTTCTTTGAAGATGTCTATGAAGAAAAGCAAAGAGGATGTTAGGAATCATTAAAAAAAGGCATAGAGAATAAGATGAAGAATATCTTATTGCCCTTATATAAATCCATGGTACACCCACATCTTGAATATTGCGTACAGATATAGTCTCATCTCAAAAAAGATATACTGGCAATAGAAAAAGTTCAGAAAAGGGCAACTAAAATAATTAGGGGTTTGGAATAGGTCTCATATGAAGAGAGATTAAAGAGACTAGGACTTTTCAGCTTAGAAAAAAGGAGACTAAGGGGGATATGACAGCGGTATATAAAATCATGAGTGGTGTGGAGAAAGTGAATAAGGAAAAGTTATTTACTTGGTCCCATAATATAAGAAGTAGGGACCACCAATGAAATTAATGGTAGTAGGTTTAAAACAAATAAAAGGAAGTTCTTCACACAGTGCACAGTCAATCTGTGGAACTAGTTGCCTGAGGAGATTGTGAAGGCTAGGACTATAACAGGGTTTAAAACAGAGCTAGATAAATTCATGGAGTTTGTCCATTAGCCAGGATGGGTAAGGAACAGTGTCCCTAGCCTCTGTTTGGCAGAGGGTGGAAATGGATGGCAGGAGAGAGCTCGCTTGATCGTTACCTGTTCAGTTCACGCCCGCTGGGGCACCTGGCATTGGCCACTGTTGGCAGGCAGGATACTGGGCTGGATGGACCTTTGGTCTGACCCATTATGGCCATTCTTATGTTCTCAGGTGTGTGTATGTTGGTCTACGTAAGCATATGCTAACTGCTTTGCCATCGTATTCTCAATCAACTCAGTGTATCGCTCCCACCGTCCCATAAAAATCCAGTGTGCTTCTTATAAGCCTAACTGTTTAACTTAACTCCTCTCCCTCTCTGGAATTTTCCTCTCTTATTGTAACTTTAACCCCTTTTATAGGAGATAGGGATATTAAATTTCAATTAATCAGAAAATTGGGTAGACAATGGAATTTCCATCGACTACCTGATTAGTCAATAAGGAGGACACTCGCATTTCAAAGAAAGAGGCACAGTGGGAAACCGCAGGCCGCTTTTGTACATTTCAAAGGGAAAGGCGCAGTAGTTGGGACCCCATGCGAGCAGGGACTGCTTCAGTCCCCACTCGTACTGTTTCCCCTGCTGCACATCTACCTCCCCTGCACCCCGCCTGCAGAGTCAGTGCTGGGGGTAATGGCATTTAAGCTAGCTCACCTCAGCTCCAGCTTTTGCTCCTCCACCCTTGGAGCCTCTGATACAGGGCAGCAAGGGGGGGAGTGCGATTAGTTGAGTAGCCATGATATGTATGGTTTTAGGAATGTTAGATATCGTTTATTTTAGTAATCATGTAGCCGCAACAATTTTTAGTACGGATATTATATATTGTTTATTGAATAATTGCGTAACTGCACCAAATCTTATCTGTTACACAATTATTTGATGGCCCCTGATGGTGGAACCAGCAGCCAGTGTGCTCCTGGTCCCAGTCTCAGGGAGCCCCATGCCACCCTACGATGCTACTACATTGCCAGGATCCCCCTGCCACCCTGTGCTGTACAGACTGCATTTCATCTGCCACCCTGCCCAGTGGTGGGGGTCCTGAGCACCCCAAAGAAGCTGCACCTGCATCCTATAGAGTAGCCTCTATGTGCGGCAAGCCCAGGCCTCCTGCCCCTGCCCCCCATGCTTCTGCCTCTGTATCAGAGGCAGCAGCATGGCGGGGGAGGTGACTCCGTGAAGCTGGTGCTTGTGGGGAGCCAGCTTTTAAGCCAGTTTCCCCCGTGCACCAGCTCCTGTCTCCCCTCGGCTGCTTCTGTGGGAGACAGACACAGCAGTGTGAGCTCCCTGTGGACAGAGGCTGCTCCAGCATCCTATCTGCCCTCCCTCCCCATTGTGCTGCCTCTGACACACAGGAGCCGAAATGCATAGGGAGCCAGCTTGAAAGCCAGCTTCCCGTGTGTACTGGCTCCCGCCTACCTCCCTCACCCTCACATTGCTGCTTCTATATCAGAGGCAGCAACACAGGGAGACAGGGGAGTAAGTGGCTCTGCGGGATCTGGTGCTTGTGGGGCTAAGCTGGCTCTCCCCGAGCACTGGTTCCCCACTTGCTCCCTGCACTGCTTCCTCTGTGGCAGGCAGGTCTGTGCAAACTTGCATGCACAGGGAGCTGACTTAAAAGCTGGCTCCCCACAGGCACCAGCTTCTGTCTCTCCTCCTTCCCCCCGCCATTGCTGCCTCTGATAGAGAGGCAGCCAGGGGTGTATGGGGGGGAGGGTGGGGGAGATCGTTTGGATTAACTGATAAATCCAGGCTTATCGGTTAATTGTTTAAATGACTATATGCTAACATCCCTACATGGTATACTTCCCATAACAGGAGGATACTCTGTTCACCCAAGCAGAAAGGTAGTTCCTTGCCCAACTGTCGAATTATAAACGGAGAGTTTTCCAGAATTCTAGTAAGATATTAAGTACATATCACAATTTAATTCTAAAATTTCTCACAGTTCTAAAGTCCCTGCCTTAAGCAGACCAACACAAAGTGAAGAAAAAGAACTTATACTATAATGAATACTAACATATCAGGATGCAAGTTTTTTGCAGCAGGCACCAGTCTGAAGAACGTCTAATAGAAAACAGTGACAATTTATTGATACACACAGAAAATATTTCACTGAGTAATTTTGTCTTTCCCTAGTGATTTTCAGGATGCCGTTACTAATGTATAGTTACTACAATGGAATTCTACTATTTAAGTAGATGATGTCACTTTGTGGGGGTGGAGAAAGAACTGCAAGTCTCTGATGAGGGAAAAGTTTCAGAGGGGGAGCCATGTTAGGGAAGTGAGGGGTGGGAGACAGGTTCAGAAGCTTGAGGTACTTTTCACTTCTGTTTTGTGCTTTTTCAGATATACAGGAAATTCCCTCCGTGGGAGGGAAGACTAACTTCCCTAATGCAAACATAAGAATGAGAATTTAAATAAAGAAGAAAGCTAAACATTTTCCAAGTTTCCACACCTGGCACCAACAGAATGCTAATTCTGTAGTACCCAGAATGATGAAGAACTAGCTTTAATTATATCTAGTAACCAAAAACAAAAATGAAGGAGCTGCATCAGCAGTGGCTTTACTTTTCAAACAGGAACTATGTAAAATTAGAATACCAACAATGCTTGCTGTGTACCACTGAAAACAATGGCAGGTAAATGCTTTAATTTTGTGCAGTAGGGTGAGCTGGCTCTCCAAGGCAGGCTACAGGACCATCTTTGCTTGTTTCAAATTTCATCCTGAGAAATGGGGAGTTTCCAAAGAGATAGCAGGAATTGTTGGCTGGGAAGCAATGCATGCTGGGAAAATGGGCAGGAACCAGTAAGTCTCTTATCATGGATCAGTAACTGGTTAAAAGAAAGGAAATAATGGATTAGAAATAAATAGTAAGTTTTCACAATGGAGAGAGGTAAATAGCAAGGTTCCCCAAGAAGCTGTGCTAGAACCAGCGCTGTTCAACTTATTACTGCTGTGAAAAAGGGAGTGAAGAGGCCTAATTTCCAGGCAATATAAAGTTAGTTATTTCAGACAATTAAGGCCAACACCGACTAGAAAGAGTTATGAAGAGATTTCAATAAACTGTGAGACAAATGGTAGTTCTCTGAAAACACGTACTCAATGTGCAATGACAGAATCTTAGGAACCATTAGAAAAGGGATACATAATAGAAAATAACAGTGCCATTGCATAAATTCATGGCACACCTACCTTGAATACAGCCTAAAGTTCTCATCGCCCCATCTCAAAAAAAATATATTAGAATTGTAAAAGGCGCAGAGAAGGGCCATGAAAGCAACTGGGGGAATGGAACCACTTCCATATGAGGAGAGCTTGAAAAAACTGCCCCCCTCCCTGTGACGGGGTAGAGGAGAAGCTCCCCACAGATATGAGAAGCCTACATGCAATGGTGTACATGGTTACATGTTCACATCTCTTCTACTAAGGGGACAAAGATATGGTCCTATAAAATCATGAATTTTGTGGAGAAAGTAATAAGGAAATGTTACTTCACATAACAGAAGAACTAGAGATGACTGATGAAATTAACAGGCACCAAGTTTAACACACAAAAAGAAGTACTTCAACAATGTATAGTTAACCTGTGGAACTTGTTGCCAGAAGATTGTTTGAAGATCAAATGTATAAGCGGGTTCAAAAAAGAATGTGAATTCATGGAGGATAGGTCCATAATTAGCTATTAGCCTAGATATTCAGGTATGCAACCCCCATGCTCTATGTGTCTCTAAATTTCCCACTGCCAGAAGCTGGGCCCAGACAACAGAGGACACAACTCTCAAATCTGTCCTGTTCTATTCATTCTTTCCGAAGCTTCTGGCACTGCCACTATAAGAGATAAGATACTGGTCGAGATGGACTACTGGTCTGACCCAGTATGGCTGTTCTCAAGTTCTTCAGAGACACTCAAGGAAAGAGGTTCACCTGTGGAGGAAACACAGAAGGGCCAAGGAGATGAAAGGTCTGGGAAACAAGCCCAGGAGGCAAGTAGATAAAACAAGGAACCCCACAGAGAAGACACTTCTGTGGACTCTGTTACAGACCGGAGGGTTGTGGGAGAGGGGAGGGGGGCAGAGGTCGAGAAACTGGCAAAGTCAGAAATTATTTTAGGTTAAAACAGCAAAAAGTAGACAAGTCCCAAGAGCAAAGCTGAGATTAACAGGAGTAGAGAAAAAGCTACAGAAACTGCAGTTGTAAACTACGTGTTTTCTTTTCCACAGTGCTGTGTCTGTACTTCCAAGAGCTGGTGCAAGGACGACTGCTCAGACATTGTAAAACTATTGATCCAAAGACGACAAATGACTGCTTTTGTTTTAGAGCTATTGTTTGTTTTGGATTTTTGTATACTGCAGAAGGTGAATTTCCCTAATTTAACCAAAGGTTCAAATTAACAGCATGACCATAAAGGGTAAACAGAGGTAACTGGGCATCAGAAACCAGGAAGGTCACAACTGTTTCTCACTCTTATAGAATATCTTCTTGGACTTATCCTTTAGAAATAAGTGCCATATATGGCATTTATAGGACAATTATAAAAATGGAAGTGGATTCTATCAGAAAGAGAATCTCTCATCATATGAAAGCACTGCAAAACTGATTAATTCTTTCATAATGTGGCTAGGATAGCAAATGCTCAAAAAGTTAACAAAACGAGAGTGCAATATTTCCACTAGACACAAAAGAACCATTAGGGTTTACAAAATAGGCTTTCAATGCTGTCCTAATCACAGATCAGTTACAAAAAACCTCTTTCTAAACAGTAAACTATTTTCAAATTTACTCCAGGTATTTTAATTTAGTCACTAATTAGCTGCAAATTTGACCATTTAAAAATGGAGCTTTGTTTATTTTCAGCAGGTCAAAGCACTGTCTTAATCCTCCCTCCTCTAGAAAAGTTTCATTGCTTTATAAACATACTATTATAATAAAAGTGTAAGAAGGTGTCCTGCTGTTTTTACAGTCTTTATTCTAATAGTCTCTATAAAACCACAAGCATTTTCTGTAGATGCTTGCACAACAGAAGAGCTATGCAACTGTGTCCTGACCTAGCAGTTAGTATCCTGCAGAGTAGAAAATGTAGTGAAAATACTTAAAAAAAAAATAGTTTATTACACCAGTCATACTAGACTTATTTATATACTGTAAAGTATTCTGTTTTACTTTAACTTTTGAAAATGTATGTAAGTTCTTCCTAGCTAGTTCACTAACTCAACAGACTAAAAACGAACAAGGGGAGGGGGGAGGAATTGTGTTTCAAGAGTACAAATGACAGTTAAGCAGTCAACTCATTAAAAGTCAATGAGAGGTGAGTGCCTAATAGTTTCATTTGTGGCTATAAAATACTCCCCTGTTAACATATATTAGAACTACTCCTAGCAAGTTGCAAAAATAGCACTCATTTTCTCATTCACGAGTTCAATTTCAGTTCTCTCTCGCGTGGTAGGAAGAGAAAGAAGACAGCCATAGTCCCCCTACATTTCTAAAACTATGAAAGAACAGCAATATTTGAGGGGAGAGATGCAGCCAAAAGAAACTAACAAATTTCTTCATTCCTCTCCAGCTCATTTCCCTTCTCTCTACTAACTCCATCCTGAATTTTTAGCTTTCTTTCATTCCAGTCTCATCCTCTTGTTTTTCAAGACATATTCTGGAATTTCCCACCTCTCTAATTTGACTTCCCCAATATGAAAATGGATAACAATTAATGTTTTTCTGGGGGGGGTGGGGAGGGTGAGTTTGAAAATAACTGATTGTTTTTATTTAAACTGGATTTTTTTTCAAAATGAAGCTGGTTTAAAATTAAATATAAATTGAGTACAAAATATCTGATTGACCTAACCTTATTACAAACTCTTAAATACATTTAAATAAACATACTGAATCCACAAGTCTATCAAAAACTGAGTTCAAGGCTATTTTTCTATAGAAAGAAACAATGGAGAGGGGAGAACATCTTACTCCTGAGAACAAGCTTTATAGATATGTCACAGTAGGTCATGTTTTGTATTAAGGGTTTGCTGCTGTGGAGGACTCGGGCTATCCTATTGGCTGAAAGGCAAAGTAATCACAAACTTGTTTGGAACAAGGCTTCTGACACCAGGAAACATCATCATTTATCTCAAAAGTATCATTCACCGAGCCCACCAGAAGAGTATTTTACAGATTCTCTACACCTGAACTTCAACTGGTTCAGTTCTCAAATCATGGCTATTTATGACTCCACCCATCTTGCAGGGAAACAGTGATCTTCCCAGTAACTACCAGCTCCTGTTTTTGGATGGTCCTGGATACTTCAAGTGACTGCTCTATTTTCCTTGCTCATGTAAATAGAAATACAAACTCAAATCCATTAATTTCTCAACCTCCGCCTCCTGTCTTCAAAAAAATAAAATATTGCAGAACAAAAGGTATGTGCGTTACAGCACAAACAGAAGTTCTGGATGGTTAGTTTTTGTTTTTCTGGGAGTATTGACGGGGGAATGGTGTGCCAAGGGAATTACTCTACAAGAGAGAAGAAGAGTGTGCAACCAGAAAGAAGCAACTCTGGTGTCAAAGCAGGACTACAGAAAGAAGGGACAAAATTCTTCAGAGAGCAGTCTTTACGGTTGATGTTAACACTTGGGAATTGGAGGAAAAAAACTAACTTTGCTGCAGTCTGTAAAAAAGATCCTTTCTGAGAGTATTTTCAAAACAATTCTGTACCTTGGGTTTAAAAAAAAAAAAAAAAGCAACACATCCCAATGTAAACAGTGCAACGCAGATATGCAAAAGCTGGTTGTTAAAACTCCTTGAAGTAAATGACTTTGAAGCTGATGATGTGGACACATGCCTGAACAATCTGGACTAATTGGTTAGTGATTTTTTTGTATCATTCTTATGGACAGCTTTCCATGTGGATTACTTACCAATTACATTATGTATACAAACATTTTGAAATTCATATGTTAGTTTGTTGTTGGAATATTTAGAAATTATAATTTCAGAAGTCCAGTAGTAAGAGTAAAATGTTTTTATTGCTCAATATAATCAGAGTAGATGAACATTTCCTCTTAAAAAGTATAGGTATAGGTATTATGCAATTTGACATTTAATTTTTTTTCAGATAGTTCAGTGTGTTGCCAAAGATTATGGTTTAAACAGATTTATTATTTATTATTTTCCTTATGAAATTGGGTCTAAAATAAATTATACAATTTAAACAGTGGTACAATTTTCTTTTTCAAAGCAGAGATACATTAAGTAATAGTGAGTGAAAGTGACTATCATTTTATTACAGGACCACTTTAGATGTAATGTATGTCCATCCTCTGCAGTATCTACAACTTCAGTCATCTACTGATACCACCAACAACCCTGCAACTAAGCATACTTCAGACAGTAAATTACCTGTATCAGATAAAACTTTCTTCATCATTCAATGAAGTGGTATACGAGTTCATAATCAGGACCAGTAAATTTATTCAAGATTCCATAGATAAAAAGATTGCTCAATTAATTTATAAAACAAATTCTTCCTTTCATCTTGTTCAGAAAAAACAACCATGTAGATACAGCTCTATCACTATGATCAGGATACACTCCACTGAGCAGCACAGACATCACTAGAAAGTAGCTGGACAGAGTATATGAGAAGCAAACCGAACAGTGTGCAAAACACATGAGCAAGAAAGGGAGAAGAGTACATAATCCAACAACATATGCTTGTGTGACAACAAAAGATGAGGTTGTATCAACTGTTTCTGTAAAGCAGACATCAGAAAATGTCCCTACAGCAGAATACTTAGAAATAGCAGCAATAAAAGCCACTGCAAATTCGAGGGGGAGGGGGAGAAATCAAGCACAGGTGTTTAGCTATATCACAGTCAATGCAGCAAAAACAACAAAGATGAAAAACATCTAGATGATAATGAAGTGAACCTCTAACTTGTAACATAGCAGTTCAGTGCTCATTAAATGCATTTTTTAGCCAAAGTCTTAATTACAACTCCAGGAATAAAGGAAAACATTGCTGAAATTGCAAAATACTTCCTGATCAACCACTT
Organism: Apalone spinifera; assembly: GCA_030068395.1. Lineage (NCBI taxonomy): Eukaryota > Metazoa > Chordata > Testudines > Trionychidae > Apalone > Apalone spinifera. The sequence continues at coordinate 94,695,589 of JANRFK010001234.1, forward strand.
TTCTTCAGCTTCCCAGAGTAGGAAGATCCAAACTAACTGTCCCCTCAAGATGTACGACGGAATTCAGTGACTGAATGTTTTTTGTTATCATATATATAGTAGCCCAGTGTCTGTAACACTGAAATGCTTGCTGTTCCCTCTGGGGGGCGCTGTTGCCTGAAATGCTGGCTGT
>JANRFK010001234.1:94695860-94708376 GCA_030068395.1 Apalone spinifera
CGAGTGAGAGGCAGGAAGGGGAGAAGAAGTGAAAGAGAGAGAGAGGCAGGAGGTGGAGGAGAGCTGAGAGAGAGATAGGGGGAGGAGGAGAGAGAGAGAGAGAGAGACACGGAGCAAGAGACCGGAGGCTCAGGAGAGAAGACCAACATGGAGAAGAGACCTGAAAATCCCGTGTTATGACGGGCTAATTGGCTAGTTTATTAAGAACTGGCCTATTCTGATGACAATGTGTGAAGAAAAACATGACAAACAAAAAAGTTACTTACTTTCACAATGCTGTTCTTTGAGATGTGTTGCTCATGTCCATTCCACGTAGGTGTACATATGCCACGTGCATGGATTGTCGGAGAATTTTCCCTTAGCAATACTCGTTGGGCCAGCAGGGGAGCCCGCTGGAGTGGCGCCGCTATATCAGTGCATATATACCTCTGCTGGCCCTCCACCCCCTCAATTCCTTTTTGACAACACAGGGGAGGTAGGTGGGATGTGGAATGGACATGAGCAACACATCTCGAAAAACAACAATTACAAAGGTAAGTGACGTGTTTTTCTTCTTGGAGTGCTTCCTCATGTCCATTCCACTGAGGTGGCTCCAAAGCTATATCCCAGGAGGCAGAGTCAGAGCCATACCAAGAGACAGACTGCAAACACAGCCCTACACACAGCAGCATCCTCCCTGGCCTGCTGTGTGATGGCACAGTCGTTCGTAAAGGTGTGCACTGACAACAAAGTAGACACCCCGCAAATCTCTATGATGAGCACCTGAGCAGCCAAGGCTGTGGAAGATGCCTGGGCCCTGGTCGAGCGGGCAGTGATAGGTGGAGCTGGAACCCGCGCCAGCTCGTAGCATGCCTTAATGCAGGCTGTGATCCAGGATGAAATATGCTGGGTTGACATAGGCTGGCCCTTCATCCTGTCTGCTATAGACACAAACGATTGGGGGGGCTTACAGAAGGGTTTGGCCTTCTCTAAATAAAAAGCTAAAGCACACCTCACATCCAGAGTGGGTAGAGCCTGTTCTGTCATGGAGCCATGGGGCTTTGGGTAAAAAACAGGAAGGAAAATATCTTGTTGAAGGTGAAAGTGAGAGACCACCTTAGGCAGAAAGGCAGGGTGAGGGCGCAGCCTGACTTTATCCTTTAAAAAACTGTATATGGAGGGTCCACCTTTATGGTCCTCAGTTCCAAGACTCGCCTGGCAGAGATAATGGCTTCCAGGAGAGGTGCAGGAGGGAGCACGTTGCCAACGGAACGAACAGGGGGAGCCAGGGGAGGCATGAGCCTTGTGAGAACCAGATTGAGGTCACAAGAGGGCAAGGGCTCGCGCACACGGAGGTAGACAATATTCAACCCAGGGGGTCCATGAAAACAGACCTGCCATGCAAACCTGAATGAAGGGCCAAGATGGCTTTCAGGTTTACCTGTACTGAGGAAGGGGCCAGACCCTGTAGCTTAAGGCCCAGAAGGGTGTTCAAAATAGCCAGCACAGTGGCTTCCATAGGAGAGAACCCTTTATCCTCTGATCAGAGAATGAAGTACTTCCACTTCACCAGGTAAGAGAACCTTGTGGAAGGCTCATGGCTCCCCAAGAGAACTGCCTGGACCTGTTCCGAGCACTCCCTCTCCATGGCTGTCAACCATGGAGATTCCATGCCATGAGATACAAGGAGCAGAGGTTCAGATGCCGAAGACTGCTGAATTCCTGAGATATCAGGTCCAGAAACAGGGGGAGGGCCAAAGGCCGCTCTACTGAAAGCGTGAGGAGGGCCAGGAACCAGTGCTGCCGAGGACACGCCAGGACTATCAGGATCACAGAGGCCTGAAATTCCCTGATCCTGAGAATCACCCTGTGGATCAGCAGGAAGGGGCTGGAGGGGAGGAGGAGGGAAAGAGACATACAGAAGGCCCCAAGGCCAAGGGGTCATGAGGGCATCCCCCAGAATCCTCAGGCTATGGTTGACTAGAAAGCAGAAGCAGGGACACTTCCTGTTGATGTGGGTCGCAAACAGGTCTAAGTGAAAAAAACCCCACTTGTGGAAAAACATCCACCCTGAGGGACCACTTGTGCCTCTCAAAGGACTGAGGCGATCCGCCATCCCTTTCTGGGCCCCAGAGAGGTAAGTGGCCACTGGGTGGATCTCGTGAGCTACGCAGAACTCCCAGAAGAGGGCTTCACTGCACAGGGGATAGGAGTGAGCACCACCCTGTCTGTTTATATAAAGCACTGCTGCCGTGTTGTCCATCAAAATCAAAACACTCGTTTCGAAGCTCTGGCTGGAAAACGCTGCATGTGAGGCAAATAGCTCTCAACTCCCTGACGTTGATGTGGAGGGAGAAGTCTGCAGGGCTCCACATATTCTGTGTCCGTAGCTTCCTGAGGTGGGTTCCCCCAACCCTTATTGAAAGCGTCTGTCACCAGCTGAATGGATGGGGAAGGGCTGTGGAACAGCATCCCTTGGCAGACCACCTCCTCACATAACCACCAGTCGAGGAATTTCAACACATCTGTAGGCACCATTACTACCGTATCTATGTGCTGGAATGCTGGTTTTTGGGTCTGTGCTAGCCAGAGCTGGTGCGGTTGTAACATGAGTCTGGCATGTCATGCCATGTAAGTGCAGGTTGCCATGAGCCCCAACAGACTCATGCAACACCAGCCCGTCATGGTGGGGAATGACTGAAGCTCCAGGACGGCCTTCTTTATTGCCAAGAAGCACTCTATTAGCAGGGAGTCCCTGGCCCTCTTCGCATCCATGTAAGCCCCTACAAACTCATTTGAGTGGGGATCAGGATGGATCTGGCCTCGTTTAGGATAAGGCCTAACCTGAGGAAAGTCTCCCTGATGAGGGATATGTGGTTGGACACCTGGGAAGGGGAGGAGCCTTTTATAAGCCAATCGTCCAGGTACACGTAGACCTGGAATCTTTGCTTCCTCAGGAAGGTGGCTACTACCGCCATACACTTTATAAAAACTCTGGGGGCTGTAGAAAGGCCAAAGGAAAGGCTCATAAACTGATAATGATCACGGCCTACCATAAAGCAGAGGAATCGCCTGTGCGGGAGCATGATGGAGATGTGGAAGCAGGCATCTCTGAGATCCAGTCTCCCATGGATAGGGAAGGGCTGTTTGAGGCCAATGTTACCATTTTGAACTTTGACTTTACTACGAAAGTGTTAAGATCCCTCATTTCTAGAACGGGGTGGAAGCCACCCTTGGCCTTTGGGACCAGGAAGTATCGGGAGTAGAAGACCCTCCCCCGAAATCCCAGGAAACCTCCTCTACCACCCCCAGATCAGGAAGCTGCTTCACTTCTAACTTGAGAAGATGCTTGTGAGAGGGGTCCCTGAAAAGAGCCTGGGGTAAGAAGATCAGAGGGGGGTGGGAACAGAAGGGGATGAATTAACCACTTCTCACCATGCCTAGGACCGAGTGGTCCGTCATGATAAGCAACCAGGCATGGTGGAAGGAAAAAAGACGACTGGTAAAGGGCCTCTGGTCTGAGACTGGTGTGCTGTCCTCGCTTGCACCTTCAAAGATTCAGCCTAGGGCCCTGGGGCTTCTTTGAGGAGCCTGCCCCCCGGTCGGATGAAGAACAGGACAGTTACCTGCTGCTTCTATTATTATTACAGGCTCTGTCCCTGGAGAAATCTGCCCTGTTCCCCTGTTGGAAAGGGCGGGACAGGGCCCTAGGGAAGCGAGCGCCTCTGCAGGGCAAGGGTATGGATGCCTAGGGATCTGAGGGTGGCCCTAGAGCAGGGTTTCCCAACCTATGGGTTGGGATCCAAATATGGGTCACCATTACATTTATAAAGGGTCACCAGGTGTCTCCCCAAGTGGCTCTTAAGGAGCCATTCACACATTTTTTGAATTGCCCTGGGTCACCAAGTCTTCCTGAATTGTCAAAATGGGTCCTCATTTGCAAAAGGTTGAGAACCGCTGCCCTAGAGTCTTTTAGCCCATGAAGGCTGGTATTGGTCTGTTCCAAAAATAGGCCAGCGCCCTCTAAAGGCAGGTGCTGGATAGAGATCTGAACTTGCAGTGCAATGCCAGACACTTGAAGCCATGCGCTTCTGCGTAAGACCAGGCCAATTGCCACAGTGCAGGCTGCCACATCCGTGGAGTCCAAAGCCACCTGGAGTGCCATCTGGGACATGACCTTTCCCTCCTCAGACAAGGCCTTAAACTCCTGCCTCGAGTCCAGAGGCAGCAAATCCCTAAATCTGTCCATTGCTGCCCCAGAGTTAAAGGCATACCTACTCAGGAGAACCTGCTGATTAGCAATCCTGAGCAGGAGACCCCCCGAGGCGTAGGTCTTGTGATCCAATAAGTCCAACTGCTTGGCCTGCCTATTCTTGGGGATGGGGAAGGGCTGTCCCTAACACTAGCGGTGGGTGACAGCCTGCACTACTATCAAACCCAGCGGTGGGTGTGAGAATAAATGCTCACAGCCTGCCTGAGGGACGAAGTACCACAGCTCTGTCCTTTTGTCCGTGGGTGGTATGGATGTTGGCGTCTGCCAGAGGGTCTTGGCAATTTTGCCCACCGTTTTGTTTAGGAGTAGGGTCAAGAGAGACAGTGCCTCCACGTTGAGTATATCAACCATCAGGTCAGAGTCCTCAGAGGCCCACTCAAGCTGCACCCCAAGACTCTGCACCAGTCTTAGGAGGGGCTCCTGATGGCCTAGGAATCCATGGCTGGCATCAACGGGGAGACCATCCCCAAGGCTTCATCCAGGGAATACGACAACTACTTGTGCACTGTCGAGTCCTCCAGTTCGTACAGACACTCTGAGGCCTGAGAGGGAGCCAACTGACCTGAAAGGCCTTGATCACCAACGCCCTCTGATGGGGACTGAGGGGATTCACTACAGATCGCTGAGGCCTGCAGTGTTGGGGCACTGGGTAACAGCGTGGCTGAAGGCAGATCTCAGGGTCCCCAACATGAAGATCTCACAATGGAAGGAGCGCTTCCTTGAGCCTGATTGTATGCCCACGGAATCCAGAAGGGCCACTGTTCTGGGTGCTGCCACTGCAGGAGCGTGGTCTGCGGTAGCGACTAGCCCGAGACGCCGTGATGCTGCTTGCGGTGCCGAGAATAGGAAAGGCACCGGAATCTGAACCAGTGCTGGGACCCGAAATGGTGCTGGGAGCAGACTGGCACAAGGACCGAGAACGAGACAGAGTCGCTCTGGACTGCACTGACTCAACATTAGAATCCACTGAGTAGTCGGACACCGACCAAGGCAGGGCCTGGGGAACTGTGCTGCTCCATGTGCCGAACCAGAGACACTGGCTTGCCCCGGTGCTGGACTGGTGATGGGAGCATCAAATGCTCCAGTGCCTCAGACTGTGCCACTGGAATAAGGGTGGTGGAGACAAAGCTCTCCCTGAACTCTTGCGAGAGCATGGCTACTGGCACCAAAGGGGACACCGGTGCCAGCATGGATGTGAGCGCCAGGGAGTGTGGTGCCGCACGGGCCGCTGGTCCCAAGGGTGCCGCAAAGGTCACAGTAGGAGCCACTCTCAGTAAGTGCCTGCCCAGGTCCAGTGCTGACGACAAGGTGCGGGGCCTAGGCCAGTCCCGGTGCACCAGTGGAGGTGAGAGTGAATCCGCAGTCAACTCAATTAATTGTTGCACCACCTCAAACATGTTCTGTGTGGAAGGCCTATCAACCAAAACCAGCTCCTCCTCTGCACCGCGACCCAGGAGCAGCAGACCTCGAGGCTGGTGTGGGTGCAACAGGATGCCCCGACCAGGGGTGCACCATGGGTGCATTCCTGGGGCAGAGACCTGCCCCTCTCCATTCTCTTCTTCTTACGTGGCACCAGCAATTGCGAGCAGTGCTGGGCTGAAGGTTGTCTCAACGCTGATGAGGCCCCCAAGACACCAGTGCCTCCTGCTCCGAGGATGGTATGCTGCAGGATTCTGGTGCCATGGCCAGGCAAAGCGCCAACTCCATTAGGAATATCACTTGCACGCTAGTTCTGGGGCTTAAAACTGCAGCAGATTACCACAGGGCATAGGCCTGGGCACAGTTAGCGCAGAGCACAAAGCAGGGATGGGCAATAATTTCTGCCCTGGGGCCACTTCAAAATTTTTTGAAATAGCCCCGGGCCACCCCGGAAGGGGCAGGGCCTAAACAGGAAGGAGTGGGGCCTAACTGGAATGGGCGGGACTACCCCACCCCCAGACCATGATTGGGGCAGGGGAGTGCGGGAAGCCTTCTCCCACCCTGCGAGGAGCATGTGGCTGAGGCAGGGTGAAGGAAGCTTCACGCAGCTCCCCCGCCCGCAGGCCCTGATTGGCTTGGGGGCAGGACAGCGCACGAAGCCTCCTCTGTTTTCCCCCCCGCCCTGCGAACAGCACATGGTGCTTCAAAGCACCACATGCTCCTGGCAGGGTGGGAGGAGACTTCGCGCAGTCCCCGGCCCCCAGGCCCTAATTGGCCTGGGGACCGGGGAGCAGCAGGGCCTCCACGGGCCGGATCCACCCACTTGGTGAGCCGGATCCGGTCCATGGAGGCCCTTTTGTCCACCCTGGCTTAAAGCCATGAGGTCCTGGCATGCCCTGGGATTGGGGAGAGAAGGGGATGCTACAGGTAAGCCCCAACCCAATGCAAACCTTATCTAACTCTAGCTAAACAAGTACTTAACAGGAAGAGCAACCTGGAGAGAACAAAGGGACTTAACTAGGTGCTAACTAAACGCTGAAGACTTGTGAATACTGCTGAAAGCATGCTTGCCAGCAAGAGAGAAAGGAGATCCAACAACTGTCATGGGCGGTAAGAAGGAACTGAGGGGGTGGAGAGCCAGCAGGGGTATATTGCACCGATATAGCAGTGCCACACCAAGGGGCTCCCTTGCTGGCCCAACAAGTACTGCTAAGGGAAAACTCTCCAACAATCCTTGTACGTGGCATGTGTACACCTAAGTGGAATGGACATGAGCAAGCACTCAAAGAAGATGGAACTTTTACACTAAAGTATTCAACTTCAAAGTAAGAGAAATGTAGAAGATATGCTTAATATCCTGAAGCCTATTTTCATAGTCTTGGACAAACTGCAGAAGATTGCTGCTGTATTGCTAGTGCTGCTGAAATTTCAAAAGAACACCAAGACAATGAAGAAAGAAATACTTAAAGTTAAATTACAGGTAAATGAATCAAGCACTGACTCCACCTCATTTTATTTCCAATATTCTCAGCACCAAGCTAAATGTCTAACTGCTTAATAAGATGCTATCACATGGGCATCTAATAAATAAATCGTGAAAACCACAACAAATTTTGAAGCTGGAGGTGAACCACTCAAGCAGTATGTTTGCTGGTGGGTTTAAAAAAAAAAAATCACACATCGCTGAAGTCACTGACTGAACACCTGCAACGAGAGTTTGTTAAAGTGCCAATCAGTTTTTGGAAGCAATAGCCTCTTCAGGCGATACAGAAAAGTATATTTATTTCATTTGGACTAAATCATTCGAAGTTGAGAAATCGACTGGTCCTTGAAAAAGCAAGAAAACATACTCTCTTCCAGCTTATGAATAAAAACAAGGAGGGAGGGGATGAGATCAACTATTTTTAAAAGTCTGAAGGACAGAGTAAGCACCTTAAGATATATCTACATTGAAGTTAAAAACCTGTAGCCAGCCTGTACCGGTTAACTCACCGGGCTCAGACAACAGGCCTTTTTAACTGCTGTGGAGACTTCAGGGCTCAGGCTGAAGCCCAGTCTCGAAGACCTTTCGAGATAGTAAAGCTTGGACAGCAGGCTAAGCCAGAAGGTCTCCAACTACACAGCCTGAGTCCCATAAGCCCGACTCCACTGGCATGGATCAGCCACAGGTTTTTAACTGTACTGTAGACATATCTTTAGGAAACTTTTGTCTCATTTTCAAGAGATTAAAACAAGTAGGGAATTAAGCACCAGTCACTTTCACTTAGACACGTGTTTCCCAGTCTGATGTCAAATAATCAATTTAATCCACTGACTAGAGCAAATGCTTCTGTTTTATAAATCATGTAGTTATAAATGTGAAACATTTTGATAAGAAACATTTATGTACCCAAAATATTTAAGGTTGTTTTGTTTAACAAAATAAATTGTACACTATTCAAATGCAGCCTGGTAAACCATGAGCAAAAGTTAAATAGCTAATAAATAAATAATATATCATTCATTATTTCTTAACATACTAAAAAAGTGCAGTTAATAAGAATCTAAATATATTATGCTATGTAATTGCTTAAATAAATGTGTCTAGTTTTAGTACACCCTCTTGAGTAGCAAAAAGATGTACCAAATCAAGTTTAAATGTTCTACTTAGTCATAAATATTAGAACATGTTGATTTACTTCTACCAATGAGACTGTATCTTCATTTGGAAAATGAAGTATAAATGGAAAAGTTCATTAAAATTGATTATTTAAATCAAGGCTTTCCATTTGGAGAGTTAAATCAATCCACCCTGCCCTTTATGTAGATGTGAACAACAGCAACTCACTTCTTGGCTGAGAAATAAGAATGGCTTTCTCTGATGTTTCTTGCACATTCTCTCTTCCAAGAACCAAGTGCACTGGCTCATCAAAATTTCTGGTGCCACAAGCAAAGCTCCACAGTGTGGCTTGAATTGCAATATGCTATTGTTTGTCTATCATGCTGGCTCTTTGGAGCTGGGAAGGAGATCTGTGAGCAATCCACACAAGGTAACTGAACATGTATTTGCAAATTAAACTGTCCAGGGACAAAGTATAGAGGGAAAAGGACAGAGCTCTGTGGACTCTCACAAGTTGAAGGTGGTATAAGAAATCTCCTCCAAATTAAACTCTGAGGGTATGTCTACATACCAAAGAAAAATCCATGGCTGGCTTGTGCCAGTTGACCCAGGCTCACTTGGCTTGGGCTGATTCATTGCTGTGCTTTCACACTGAATGTAGACTGGAACCTGAGTTTTGTGACCCTCATACATCTGGGCTCCAGCCCAGAAGTATACAAAGCAATGAAACAGCCCTGCAAGCTCAAGCCCTATGAACCCAAGTTAGTTGTCATGGCCAGCCATCGTTTTTGTTTTGCTTTGTAGACATACCCTGAAAGAACAATTAGAGAGGCAGAAGGAGAAAAAAATAAGAACAAGTCACAGAATCCAAGGGAAGCCAAAGTTTCAAGAAGCTTTGGTAACACTGTCTAAGGCAGAATCAATAAGAATGACTATAACTGGTTCTTGATTTCGGTTATGAGGTTATTCTATGATTTCAGAGTGATTTCAGTGGACTGCAAGGGTGGAAACTGAACTGGATGGAATCAGGGGAGAGGCATCCCAGTCAGGAGTAATAAATTATGCATTCAATGAGTTTAGCAATTTAAGGGAGAAGGGAGATGAGGCAGCAGCTAGAGAAAATAGTGGTATCACTTCTTGGTGGTTGTTGGGTTTTTTGTTTTTTGTTTTTTTTTTTAAAGATGGAAGAGACCAAAACATGCTAGTATTGTGTGGTGAAGGAGCTGGAGAAAAAGAAGAAGTTCAGTAGAAAAGAAAGGGAGAACAGGAAAATGGGCAAAAAAATGAGGTGGGATTACGACTTAGTTCAAGTGGTGTAATTTGTGCATGGAAAAAGCTTTGAATAAAAAAAATTCAAGTGCTTGAAAATTTCATACACCAGAGACAAGTTGGAAGCTTTCTTGCATGATTGGTAGAGCCTGCTTTTTTTTTGTACTTTATTGCTTATCAACTATCAGTTTCTGTAGAAAGCTTTAATTATTTTTTAAAAAGTGTTAGTATTACATCTGATGACACTGTCATTTTTCTGAGTCTGAGAATTGATGGTTATAGTTCTTCTGCTGCTATACCTAACTGTTAAGCTGCAATAGTGTGAAATTAACAAGACTTTACTAAGTTTTACTACAGCTAGTCAAAATTCAGGCTGCAATTCTTGGAAGCACTTAAATACATGCTGAAGTGTTATCCTGAATACAGATGCTTCCCTGAATTGGGCCTTAGTGAGTAGATTTCCATGGTACTAGATCTATTCAGCAGGGAGGACGACTCCACTTCTCGCATACTGCCAAAAAAAGAAAATGTAAAGAAAAAATCAGAGGCTCAGGGAGAGGAAACAAAAATTATGGCAGTACTAGAGCCCTTACAGCAATGCAGTAAGCAACTTTAAGCCCACAGGAGCTCTCCCATGGGTTCAATTACTCGAGTCCCTGTGGGAGACAGTAGCAATATCAATGGGAAAGCTTTCTATGCAAAGTCATGCTGTCCACACCAGCACGTAAGGTGCCATAATTATGTTGGGCTAATACATACCAGAGTGATTTAACTTGTATCAATTTAAGCTCTAGGATAGCCATAAGCCAAGACCCCATCCTCTGATTTCCAATAACCTATTGTACCTCATGTAGAAGCAGTTTCAATATCTAGAAAGCTGTGTTTGTCATTCCAGCCTACCTAGTTACTCACCAATACTCATCCATTGCTTTTTCAGATGTAGCTCTATCTATGTCCAGTATACCAGAATGGGGATGTTTATATGTTCTTTGTTAAATACATTAATTTAAATATCTATTGTAAAAGGGCTAATTTTCTAAAAAATGCAGACCATTACTTTTGCACTTCTCTATTTACTTTCAACTTCTGCATTTTTCTGTGATGAACCCTTTTTTAATGTTTTAATTTTTGTCATGAAAAGAATAATTAGCCTTAGCAATAGCCTAAGACAGAAAAGCAGAAAGTGTGCAAAGATGCCAGAAAGGAAAGAAAGTATAATCAAAATCATAGGCAAGATAACATTTCCTGTGTAGCAACTACACGGGAAACTTTACAGTGGAACAGCTGTGGCAATTCAGTTCTAAGGTCAGTAATGTACACAAAGATTAAAAGAAAGCGCAAAGAAGGTAGAACAGTAGCCCAGCTATTTTTCATCCTGGCTAGCTGGCAGATGTAAGCTTTTTCAAATAAAAATAATTTTATAATGAGAATTCTCAATCTTAATATAGCTAGCAAATAGGGATGTAAAATCCTACTTAATCAGTTAACCAGTTAAACATTATGTTTAACCAGTTTACCAATGAAGTGGAATTCCGTGAACAGGGGGCCAGGCCTGGCAGGAGCAATCCCCATCCGGAGGGCTGCTGGCCCCGATCCATGGCATGGTGTGCCTGGCTAGGCTGGAGCAGAGTGCTATTGGGGAGGTGAGGAGGCTGCTTCCCCATGCCAATTAAGTAGTTGCCGCTAAGCTCCATCTGGTGAGGTTAACAGTTCACATCCCTACTAGCAAGCAGAGATGTAAAAGTCCATTTATTTAGCACTATGGACAGGGGCTACTCCAGCCTGCCTGCTTCTGGCCCCACACGAGGTTGCTGATTCCCAGGCCACGCAGGCTGGGAGCTGGCAGCCCCGCAGGGCTAGAGGAGCCCTTTGCCAATGGCAGGCTGCAGGTGGGAGCCTGCTCCCAGGTAACTGTTAACATTACCCGTTAAGGTTAAGCATCAACAGTTAAGGTTACCCATTCACATCCCTACTAGTAAGAATGTTCAAAGTAAATTCAGAATGAAATTACCTACTCGTCACCACTGTTTAATAGGCAAAACATAAACCACTAATTTAAACAAGTGTCAGAGTTGCTCTGTGACACAAGAGCAACTCTGACACTTGTTTAAACTAGTGGTTGTCAGTATTAATCAAAGGTCATTATTCATCTTGAGAAAAGTGCAGCAAACATGGCTCTGCCACTTGTCTCCAATGGAAGTTTTATTGTATTAGGCCCTGACACATTTAATTTAGTTAGTACAATATTTTTACATTACAATAACATTCTATATGGTTTTCAAATTTTGCATTTTTTGCAGATCCTTATGGAGAGTGATCAGTGGTTACTTGAAATTGTATTTCTAGCCTCCCATCTGTGGTAGGGTTTAGAAACCCCTCACTACACAGAAAGGAGTTAAAGAGTAGCTATGGGTAGAGGAAACCCTATCCCCCATGCAGAGCATTTTCTGCTTGGAGGTGGAGTTTATGAGGGATCCAGCCCACTCAGTCATGAGTGGATGGAGGGGAAATGGCTCTGAGACCTCAAGAGCAGAAGGCTCTGGGACCTCCAACCAGATCCAGACTGGGCAAAGTCATGTTGGAGAGCAGCAGTCCTTGCAAGATATAAGGCGTAGGCAACCAACAAGACAGCATTCACTGTAAAAGAATGCAGAAGACAAGATGGAGGTAGGAAATGGCTAAGGAAGGCTGATTTGAAGCAAACCAGGGGAAGGCTGGTGGACAGGCCTCACAGTGTCATTGGTCAGAACCCAGTGGAGCACGAGGGCCTATGTTCCTCATATCCTCCAACTTCTAGGCAGGGGGGCTGACAGACTATAACTGCTAGGGGTGGTGGAGAACTGCCAGAGACTACAACCATTGGGGAGCATACTGCAGACCTAGTCACACTGTCCCCACAATAATTTATAGTAACAAAATATCCCTGAAACCTGATGGAATGAGGAAAATCTGTGGGACACAATCATACTGGGATATA
>JANRFK010001234.1:94715083-94740577 GCA_030068395.1 Apalone spinifera
TCAGCAGCGGCTGAATAGGGGAAGCCGGAGACAGAGCAGCTCCAATGGTCTGGCGCACTTCCGGGTTCCTGATGGTGCCAGACAATCAGGAGTGCCGGACCATCAGATGCCGGACCAATCGAGTTTTACTGTACTGAGTAAATTACATCCCAAGAGACATGAGAATATGTTTCAGAGTCCAAAATATGAATTTTCAAGGATTCCCAAAAGGTTTCCCAACAGTCAAATTTAAAACAGTAACTCTTCTTGCTAATGACTTATATGTTAATACTTCTTGCTTCTATGACCTTTACTCACTATATCATAAATTAACTTATAAAAACAACCTTCTAGACTATGTATGTGTGCACATAGTATAACTATGGGTATTATATTGTATTTCAAGTTTAAATCTAGAATGATAGGCCCATCTCTCTTTTTCTCCTGCATTTCTAAGCTCACTGCACAGCTGTTTACAATTGCTGTCTGGACCTGCTTTCCTCCAATTCCACCCTAAACCCTTCAATCCATTATCTGTGTTTTGACCTCCACTAAAATTGCTCTTGCCAGAGTCTCTAGGTACCTCTTCCTAGTTAAAGCTCAGAACCAATACTCCTTGACCTATCAGCTTTGTTGGGTTTCCTGTGACTCCGTCCCCTTCTTGTTCTTGCCCTATCTGTCTAATCACTCCTTTTGCATATCCTTTGGAGAATCCTTCTTATTCACCCTCCAATTTTTTAATGGAAATTCTCCAGAGCCCTGTCCTTGATCTCCTTCTACACCTTATTTTGGGTAATCTCATTCACAAACACAAATTCATTACCATCTGTATGCTGACAATTCACAAAGCTTCTTCTTTACTAGGGATGCATTAGCGCAGTCGATTAACCAATTAGCAAAAGCTTATAGGTTAATGCTATAGACTACACTCATTCCTCCCTCCCCTGCCAGTAAGTTTTTTAAGCAGGCTGGCCAGCAGCCCGGCTCAGTTCCGGCTTGTGCCAGGTCAGGGAGCTCAGCCCCGCTTAGACAGGGGCTGTTACCACCCCACACTGCTGCCTCTGTATTAGAGGCAGGAGCGTGGGGCAACAGGCAGCCAGTCTGCAAGGGGAGTTGGTTTTTAAACTGGCTCCTCTCTCAGACTGGACCAGCTCCCACCTGGCACCCCACGCTGCTGCCTCTGACACAGGCAGGGGGCTCCTCGGGAGTGAGGCCAGAGCACACTGGCAGCTAGCTCCACCAATGGGAACTACAGAATAGTCAAGTAACAGATAAGAATTCATGACGTTAATCGACTATTCAATATTTAACATCCCTATTTTCTATCCCTTTCTTTCTCCTCTAAATGCCTTTTGTCCACCCTAAAATCTCAGCCTCTTTTGCTAACATCTCCTCATGCTCAACATGGCTAATACAAAGCTTCTAGTCTCCCCCAGCAGTCCTCCCTACTTTTATTCCTGCATACTATGGACAACACCACCATCCTCCCTGTTTCTCCAGCCTATAACTTCAGTGTCATCTTTGAACTGGACCTCCAGGTTATTTCTAAATTAATGAAGATTGCCTACCTCCTAGAACTGGAAGGGAGCTTGAAAGGTCATGGAGTCCAGTATCCTGCCTTCACAGCAAGACCAAGTACCATCTCTGACAATTTTTTGCTCCAAATGGCCTCTGCAAGGATTGAACTCACCACCCTGGGTTTACCAGGCCAATGCTCAAACCACTGAGCTATCCCTTCCCTCCACAAACTTGCTGATTGCTTCTGCATAAAATATCCAAGATATAATCTTTTCTGTCCACCCCTCAACCAAAACATTAATCCAGCATCCCAATTACTGCATTATCCCACTTTCTGGCAATAACAAATTCAATTTTGCCCCGCTCATATTCATTTAGAATGCTTCAAAAAACATTTTCCTAGCACTGCACTTCTCTGCATTCCTCCATAGGCTCCTTCTTCTCTACTGAATCAAACATTAGCTGCTTGCCTTCACTTTCAGGCCCTTCACAGTAAAACTGTAAGCAAGTAGTCAACTATCCAATAAACCTAAGCTTATTGGGAAATCGAGTCGACTACTCGCTCTCCCCCCCCCCCTTGCTGTCGCTGTATCAAGAGGGAGGGACTGGAGCTGGGGGGGGGGGTCTGCTTAAAAACTGGTTCCCCCAGCATCGCCCCTGTGGTACCGCCTGCCTTATCCCACACCGCACTGAAGAGGGAGGGAGGCTGCCATGAAGCAATCTCTGCCCGCAGCCAGCCCGGGCCACTGTGAAGAGGGTCTGCTGCTGGAGCTGTCTCCATTTGAGGTATGCTGGGCTGGCTGCGGGCAAAGGATGCTCCAGCAGCAGACCCTGTTCACAGCCAGCCCTGGCTGACATGGGCAGAGGCTCCTCTGGCTGCAGATCCTGTTTGTGGTAGCCTGGGATGGCTGCAGGCAGGGGCTGCTGGATCCGGCACGAGCCAGGAATGAGCAAATCCAGCTCAGTCCCAGCTTGTGCCAGTCTGGGACCACTGCAGCTCTTTATTTTAAATGTTTTAAGAGCCACCTGGCTCTTGCTACATATAAAATGAAGAGCTGCAGCAGTTCCAGCTCGTGCCAGTTGGGGACCTATCCAATTGAGGTTCTGTAATTTAAATATTGTAGGAGCTGCACTACGCTTAATACATTTAAAATGCATGAGCCAGGACTGCTGTGGCTCTTCATTTTAAATGTAGTAAGAGCCTGTCCACCCAACTCCTACTACATTTAAACTGCAGAGCCACAGTGAGGGTAGCTCCTGGATCAGCACTCCCCACAGCAAAAACTGGTGTCTCAGGGACCATTTACTGGTTCAAGACTTTTTAGCTGCTTTGAGTTTGTTTTTTAAAAGTTTATTTAGCCCACACAGTCACATACACACTTACCCTCTATGTACATGTACAGTGATTCAAACATACTCTTTTTATGATTGCTACAAAAAACTTGACAATGGAATTGCTGATGGTATGTTAATACCACTGCCTATCATGCTTGCCAATGTTGTCTCATTGTTTCCTTGTATTTCTTCATCTATCTGTTTATAGCCATCTCGTCTTAAACTATAAGATCTTTGAAGCAGAGACCATCTCTTTGTTCTGTGTTTACATACCATCCATATCATGGAATCCTACTCCAAAACTAAGACTCCAAAGTACTACAGTAACAAATATATAATAATAAATTTGAGAGTTTTACAGGTATTATTAAACTGTACAAACCATACATTATTCACAAAGCTAAGTGTATGAAAAAACAAACTCATGTTACTGTTATCCCATTCACCTCTGTTTGTGTACATAACCCTTTTATTTCATCTGTTTTAAACAAAACTAAGATGTTTGGTACAGAAAATGTCATATTTGTAGGCGGTTTACTACAATCAGTCCCTGACAAAACTGGGGCTGCTAGCTGCCTCCATAACACAAAATTGTTTAGAATGAAGCTTTCTTGCTGATCTATGCATCTCTAGTAGGTGACATTTTCATTAATACTTCAAAGCCTTAAAGTGATGAAAACTTTCCATCACTCACATGGAGAAGAGCTTACCATAGTTTGTCTATAAATTATCCATTTCCATTAGTAAAATATTTTTGGGAAGAAGACATTTTCAGTTACTTATCTGACACATTACTAAAACATTCTTCATTATCTCTATCTTGACTCCTGAAGTGAGTAATTTAGGTTCAATCATAATAATGTATGTATGCTTCCTTTCGCATAAAATATCCTTTTGAATAAAATGGGTATAGTATATACCTTCATGTAGATAAGAAACCAGGTGTGTTTTGGCCATACCGGAAAAACAGCTTCTGTGGTGAAATGCTAACCTCACTATTTGATTAACAGGTTACTGGCACAAGTGAATAGATGCATTACTGTAATTTAAGTTTTAGCAGTCAGAGTTTTCACAGAAAGACTGTTTCTATAAAAAGGCATTCATTAAACTTGTGTTTGACTGGCAAACATTCACTTACATGCTTTGTTTAGCAATCTTAATGTGAATAGAAATTGCATACCACCACTGAAAATGAGTGCAAAATGTAATTAACTATATTCTTGAATTTATTAATTCTAGAAAGACTTTGAATTTCGAACTGTTTTCTCCACCATTCTCTAAAAACTTGAGAGAGAGACTGATTTACACTAGAATCATTGGAAGTTTCTTAATTATTACAGTACTTTATGAAAAACTTTCACTTATTACATTACATCAAATTTTAACATACTGTTTCCATTGTGGATATAACATTGCTAATCCAAAACTAAGGTATAATATTGCTAATCCATAAACCTGATAAAGTTGACAAAATCCCAGTTGGCTCATTCCCCTTTATAACATTAAATATCTATATGGCAAACTAAAAATATACCTATCAAAAATGTAGTCATCTGATTTAACAAGGTTCTGCCAACCAGACAGCAGGTCCATGCAATAATGCCACATCTGTTAATAAATCTTAACATGTCTTTTATAGCTTACCTATGTGATACAAAATGTTTGAAGCAATCATCCATAATAATAAATGAGTCAGGGTCTCGGGTAGTAACAAATCAACTCTCACCTTTAGTAAGTATTCTGATGCAGGGTCACAGGGAATAACAAGGAATTCCAGTCTTTAATAGGAATTACTAAATTTATGCATGTTTTGAGTAGGGATGTGAGCATACAGTCGAGTAAACAATTAACCGATAAGCAAGAGGCAGTGGGGGGGGGGGGGGGGGGGGGGGGGGGGAGAAGAGTCGATGCTCGTGAGGAGCTGGCTTTAGAATCTTCCAGCACACAGACTTTTCTCCTCTCATGGTAAAGCACAAGCCTCTCTTCTACTGTTAGCATGATTTTGTAATTCATAAGAAATGGATTTGGCTTATGAATTAGTGAAAATGTAGCACATATATCCTAAGACACAGGATGACACAAACCTGAGAACATTAGACAGCACTTTGATAATCAACGAGCAAAGGATATAATTGTCAAATGATCAGAGAATTAAATGAAATGAACATAAACTGAAATAAAATACATAAATAACCACTCCCAGTAATATTTAAAGCACCATTTTAAAGCACTTTTTGTCTTGTTCCCTCATCCTTACAATAGTTCCAGCCAGAAACCATAACAAACACCTGCTGCCTTAAAGAATGTGTATTGGGGAAAAAAAAACCCAGCAGCAGCAAGCTCCATTTGAACATGAAAGAAACCAGGCAACCTCCAAGGCAGCAGTTTAGATCTTGTTCTCAACAATCAAGAAACAAAAATGGAACAACCACTGAGGCCAAAATGAAACAAGAAAAATACTATAATGCCACTTTTCCCAAGAAAACAAAAACAACTATCAATATCTCCTCCCCCCCCCAAACCCCCCGCCCCCCCCAAAAAGTGAAGGCAGGCTGCTAGTCTCTCTAACCAAATAGCCATGTTTGAAGACAGAGTAATCTCAACAGGGAAAAAGAGTATTCT
Source organism: Apalone spinifera (assembly GCA_030068395.1). Taxonomy (NCBI): domain Eukaryota; kingdom Metazoa; phylum Chordata; order Testudines; family Trionychidae; genus Apalone; species Apalone spinifera. The sequence goes on from JANRFK010001234.1 coordinate 94,720,538, forward strand.
GCAGGTCTTTGACAAACACTGTAAAAATATCAAATTAAGTCCACCATGTCAAGATACTCAACAATATTAAGACCCATCAGGAATTTGTTTTGTACTATCAGGGCATGAGCAGACAAGGCCTGCTATTGTACATGTAGCCCCATTCCTCAAGAGTCACTATGTATTCAGAGGCGTGGATGAAACTATTCAGTGTGACCCAAGAGTGGAGAATGATGCCTGCTATGTGCAGTGTAACTCAAGATGTGGCAGAGATGTGTAAAACGGCTGCTGATGCACTGTACCACTATGGTGAGTCTACCATTATTACCTAACAAAAGCTGATTAGTCATATGCCACTGATTAACATCACACAGATTACAGGTGGAAGGTCATTATTCCATATGGCGCAGTGGCGCTGATAAGGATGGCAGCTAGTCTTTATTGTGACTCAATGCGGAGCAGCTGGAATGGGAAAGGCTTCTCCTCTTCTGCTGGCACCGATAGTCACTTGTAACCCCAAGAAGGGTGAACAGGCAGAGGGAAACGGGAACTTCCACCCACTCCTGAAAGGGAGCAGGAGACTTGCCTGGGAAAAGGCTTGTCCTACTGATGGGACCTAGCGCCTGCTGAATTCAGTGCAGCCCGGTGACTGGCGAAGGAGGTGCTCTGCCCCCCTCGACTACGAAGGAGGGGAAGCAGCACTCAGCTTTCCCTCAGCGAGACCAGAGCCTTTGTCTGGTGCCCCCGGGCCGGTGGCTAAGGGTGCCCCGACCCCACGACGAGCATTCACCTCGGAAAGGGGGGTGTCCGGCACGACGGCTCCCCCATGTCCCACACAGGATTTGGGAATGGCGGCCCACCCCCCACTATGCGCCTAAGGATCCCGGCCTATGGCCCGGGGGCCTTCTCTGTTGCAACCACCTGGGGGTTCCCAACCCCCCTGGGTCCGTGTCTCGGGGCCTCCGCAGGGCCGCCCGGCTAGTTGCTCCCGCATCCCCGGAAGGAGAACTGGGAAGCAGCAGGCCCAGCGAGGACACCGGTAGGCGCGGAACGGAACCACTCCCGGCCCGGCGCTGCGAACCCCCCGCACTTACCCTGTCACAACAGGCGCCATCTTCCACAAACTCTCGCCAAAACTCCTACTCTCGCGAGAGCTGCCTCCTCCAGCCTAGGCCGAGTGCGCGCGTGCACGGGCTCGTGAGACACACACGCGGTCGCGGAGCGGAGAGAGTGGGGGAAACGCGCCGCCCCCTCATTCCCGGGTTCTCCCTTCAGACACAACAGCGGCAACAGGCGTGGGAACCTGCCCAAAACTCGCGAGAACTCTAGCAGCGGCCTGCTAGGCGCTAAGGGAGAAGCTGGACTAGTCTCGCGAGAGCGAAGGGAAGGCAAAGGGTGGGGGAATCCCTCGCGGCCGGGCTGCGCTGGGAGTGTTTGTTTCTGAGTCTCCTTGAGCCGGCGAGGAACGGACCATGCGGGGTAGAGGGGTGGGAGGGACCATTCGGGTGGGGCAGCCAGGATCCGTGTTGCCGACACGCAGCGCGCCTCGGAGCGCTGAGTGGCCGCGGCCCGCGCCAGCGTTCGCTGCCTTCCAGCGCCTCCCTCTCCGCGGGGCGGCCCGGGCCCCTCCCGCCTTGGGGGTCGCGCGCTGGTGGCCGGGTAGCCGCTGCTGTCCCGGTCTTCGCAGCCCTCCTCTGCCCTGCCCGCCGGCTCCGTACCCTGCTGTAGCGACGCCCTCCCTGGCAGGGGTTGTGCGTCCTTCCTCACCCCCACCTCTGCGAGCCCACCCTGGGGGGGGGGGGGGGGGGCTTTCTCCCCGCTTGTTTAGACACACAGGTAGAGAAATCCCAGGGTTGGGAGCCCCCCCTCCAGTCACCTTTGCAATTGCAGTTTGGCTGCACTGAAAAAGGTAGAGGAGAGCTGGCAAGAGAAGCAGTGTCAGTACCCAAGGTATTACATCGTCTACTGACAATTCCTTGGCAGTAATGATTTAATAGAAAAGGGAAGACCTTGATTTGAGACCCTGAACTTGGCATTTAGCAATCAAAAAGGTCATTTGCAAAACTAAGGCCCACTCTAAGCTGGGAGCTTATGTCAATTTTAGCTGTGTTAGGTTGATTTGCTAAACAGTGAAACCACAACACTAACCCCAATTCTGTTGACTTTAAGGGCAGTTAACGTAAATTTCGGAACTCTTGCTTAGAATAACACTAAATTTGACCTTGCATGATCAACTTTATGGTAGTGCAGTCACAATGCTGAGAAAGTTATAGTTCAGGCGTGACTAATCTAAACTTGAGAAGGAGCCAGAATTTACTAATGCACATTGCCAAAGAGCAACAGTTATGTGTCATCAGCCCTGATCATGTCCCCACCACCACTCTCAGCACATCCCCCCACTCCCACCGGTCAGAGCCCGCTGTAATCAGTTCTTTCTGAATAGGAGGAACTGGAGGAGAGAAACATGGGTGTGACAGACGCAGTGCAGAGGGTGGGAAGTGGCATGATCCTAGGGGGAAAGGGTGGAGGGGGACAGCACCTTGGGCAGAGTTGGGGATTGAACAGAGTACCCTCTGGCCCAGTGAAAAGTTGGCACTTGCAGCTCCAGCACTGGATTTGGTATCTATGAAAGAAGCCCCATATTAACTTCTGAAGAGCCACATGTGGCTCTGGAGCTACAGGTTGACCACCCCTGTCAGACTATATCTACACTGGCAGGTTCTTGCTCAAGAACCTGCAGAGCATCCACACTGCCCACCTGCTCTCGTGCAAGAAGATTTACAGTTTGGTATCAGAAGACAAAGCTTCTTACACAAGAGTTCCACTCTTTTCTAACAAGTGTAAGCCCTCTTGCGCAACAGGGCAGCGTGAATGCATGGCAGGGGCTTCTTGCACAAGAAAGCCCTATGGCTAAAATGGCCATCAGAGCTTTTTGCGTAAGAGAGCGTCCACACTGCTATGGATGCTCGTGCACAAAAGCACATGGCAGTGTGAATGTGTTCTTGCGCAAGAGTTCTTGTGCAAGAAACTGCCAGTGTAGACATAGCCCCATAGTTTTTGGCTTCTAGCATGCATCCCACAGTGTCCACTCTGGCCAGGACTTTCAACTCTACTGCTCTCTAAGTGACCAGGAAAAGAACTGGAAAATTTTGAATTTCATTTCAGTTTGGCTAGCAGACTTCAGAGCAGGCAGCACACCTCAGCAGCGCACTCACCCACCCCACGTTGATTCCCAACTGACTGGTAACTGTCCTGCATTGCAAGCTTCCATAGGGCAATTGCCACTCACTTCACTGTCAGAGCAGATCTCATTCTGGTATTCTTGTGCTTCAGGGTGGGGGAAAGCAATACACAAACTTTCATGAAAGTGGCCTTATATATGTGAAAGTTTTGCAGCTCTTGCCAATCATCCCATAACTATGCCATCCCACCGTTATGTGCTTCTCTGATAGCACCAGAACCGATGTCCCTCTGTGTTCAGAGAATTGAAAGTTGGCAGCATTTCCAGTTGCTCAACTCAAGTGCTTTGCAAAAGAATATGTTCATGGCCTGCCGAGCTTCTTCCTCGCTCCAGCGGACCCTGGACATGCTCTAAGATAAGGCTCACTCTGAGTCATAGGATTGCCATATTACTTTGATGGTCAACGGAATCCATGATGGGTTCCATGCTTTGCTGCTATATGTGTATAACCAGGGGGAAAAAAGAGTGTGAAGAGATTGTTTACCACTGCTTTCAAGTGCTGGGCTGGAGGGGAGGAGATGAGTGCACTATGAGATGCTGACGACATATCCCCAGAAGCACCCACTGCACAGTTTTGGTCCCAGTTTACACTGGGAACATAACCCAGAATGCAAGGGGTGCAGTAACAGTGGGATAGCTACCCACAATACATCACTCTCAAAATTGACAGTAGCGCCCATGTGGACATGCTACTTTGAATTGTGTCAAATTCATATGAACAGAAGGAACATGGACCTTTACAAAATCAGGTGCTAAAAAAAAATTGACCTTAGTAAATTTGCTCTTATCTCATAGTGTAGACCTAGTCTAAATGTGCAATTTAACTTTCCCGACTATGGTGTGGAAGTTCATAACTAGCTCTTCTTTCACCCCTACAGCTTTCTGCCTCTGTGGCATCAATAAGCCATCTAGCTTCACACTCAAATCCCCAATATTAATAAAAATATCCAACATGAGAATGAGTTTATTATCACTACTTCAGTCTTTTGTAAATATGTCACTCAGACCTGCTGAACTTTCCATCATCTTTGTATGTAATTTTTGGTCTGCATCTTCAGCTTGCAACTGCTAATAAAATGTAGTGAAGAACAGCTTTCTAGACAAACTACAGTAAACTTATGCATTTTTAAAATCTGCTTTTGCCATAGAGTTTGCTGTAGTTATACAAACAGTTACTATTAGTTATCACTACATATACTTTTTTCCCACCATGATTTCTCTCTCCTCATTAGTTCCAAAAGGATTTTGATTGGTTACTTGCAGACACGCTCCTCATCTGAAATACAATGCATAGTGCAAATCTTCTGTATTGGTTGTGGAGCAGTAACTCATAATCCCCTTTATAAAATGTCTTCCTGCAAACATCTTTTTTTTTTTGCAAAATATTAGAAATGTCTCTGCCTGCCTGCCTGCTATCTGTGAATATGTGAATCTGTTCAAGAACTCCTCCTAAATGATAAGAGTTAGTATGACCAAATTTGGTATGCAGCTTCCTCTTAACTAAAAAGCAAGGTCAGTATTTGGTTGTGCCAGGAAAATTGAATGTACTTGGAATCTGATTGTTTTCCATAACATGAAAAAGGGAGGGGTCTGATAGGAAGGACCGTCATACTACAGAGTGATCACTGGGAGCAGTGAGCATGTGGGTCAGATACACAGCAGAGTGATCACAAAGGAGTAGCCACACCAGGAACAGAGTGACCTGCTGGGATCTGGGCTGTCCACATTGCCATCATGGGTAAGTAGTCCCCCAAGCCCTCACTCTTGGCTCTCAGCCGCAGTGCTAAATGGGATGGGAGGGCTGCTGGCCACCAGTCCAACCTCCAAAGAGACCACCCCCGGGGCCACAGTACAGCCCTGCCTCTCGCCCAGGAGACATCAGTGGGCCAGGAACTGTAGCCAGTCCCCTCCCCTGAAAAGTGATGCCAGAGGGGGCAGGCAGCCCTGCTCTCGTGGCCCCCAGGAGGAAATGCCAGGGCCTGGGCAGCCCTCCCCCTCCCAGAGCTGCTAGCTGGGGGGGGGTGCTGGGCAGTGCAACCCCAACCCCCTGGGAGGAGCTGCCTCTCCCCTCTCTTCCCTTTTGGGAGGACCTGCCAGGGCATCACAATCCTGACCCCCAGGAAGAGCTGCCGCAGGAGCAGTGCCACCCTTGTCACCACAGACAGCCTTGATAAATCCCCCTCAACCTCCCAGCTCCTTGCCCTGAGTCTCCTGGCCTGAGCCCCCCTTCCCTGATTCCTCCCACCTCCTGCGCTGAGTGCCCCCCCACACACAGCCCTCTGCCCTTGTCTCCCCCACCCCCTGGCCTGGGCACCCCCTCACACCCAACTCCCTGCCCTCAGCCACCCACCCCATGCCCTGAGGCCCCCCCACATCTCCTACCCCCTGCCCTTGAGTCCTGAATCACTTACCTCCTGCCCTTAACCCTTCCCCCGCACACTTCACAGCTCTCTGCCCTGAGTGCTTCACACATCCCCATTCTGAGCCCCCACAAGGACTTGGGCAACAACAGGTAAATCCTTTAGTCGTTAATCATTTGAGAAAAGTGCTTTCTATCACTACTTCAGATGCATTCTGAAAGCCTCAGGATACATATAATTTTTAAAAAATAGTTTAGTAAGTATTTTGTAGTAGTGTAAAAGATCCCTCACCCTCACAATCCATATATAAAAATGAGGAACACAAGTAATAAAATCAGAGATAGCACAGCTTCATGGGGGAGGGGAAGGGGCAACTTCTGGCAAATTTAAATTGTAATGGATTTTTTTTAAGTATTGCTAGTACTGACCTTTTTTTGTTACTTCACAAAGTGCTGAGTATTTAATTCCTTTTGTCTTCATTGGGAGTTGAGACACCCAGCATCTTATGGAACAGGATCTTTAATGGTGGACAATAGCAGATTTGAGGACTAATAACTTTAAATACAGTATGGGACAGTAATGACTTTGGATTTATTTGTTATACAAGTTAGTGCTGTTGCCAGTCTGTGCCAGTCCATTATGCAAGCTTGTATCCAACTTAGGCCCAATTTAACACAATGGATGGAGTTCTAAATCAATTTCAAAAAATTATTGATTTTGGGGACGTCAACTTGAGATACAAAGGGACCTGATTTCAGAAAGTGCTGAGTACCTCCCCTTTAAAATTTAGCTGTTTTTCAAGATGTTGAGTTAGGCACCTGAAAATAGTAGGATTTAAATTTTCAAACTAAAATTGACTAAATAAATATGGAAGTGCATTTTTAATCTAATTGTAAACCCTTTGGATATGTCTAGACTACACTCTAAAATCAAAATAAGATACGTAATCTGTGCTATGCAAAATTGCGTATTTTATTTTGATTTTATTTTGAAATAGGCTATTTCAAAATTTGGCGCATCTACACAGCACCAAATTTCAAAATAAAGCACTTTTTCGAGACATCCCCTATTCCTTGTGGAATGAGGTTTATAGAGATGCCAAAATAACACATCTATTATTTCAAAAAAACGGACATGTTCCTTGGACATGGGATAGCTATTTTGGGATACCTCCAGTATCTGTACCTTCGGGATACCTCTGGCAATCTAGACATATCCTAAGAGATAACAATAGTCTACTTCTACTATTTATTTAGTACCTAGTATAATGGAACCCCATTCTTGGTTAGTTCTTAGGAACTAATTTAATAAAACATAGTTAATAATTGTATTTTTAAGCCCTAGCTGCTGTATAAAAGTTACTGACTCTAAAACATATATGTCAGTACTCACAGCCTATTTTAGTTCATTATAAATAACACATTTCACCTCACTGTTTCAATTTACATTTCTGGATGTAAATCACACCAACTACCATTGCTTACTGTGATATAGCCTTTCTGGAATTTTGTAAGCACAGGATGTGTAATATTGGTTTAACCACTTTTCTAGGAAAAAAAATAAATACAGTTGCCCACAGAGTATATCTTACATCTAAGCTTGTGTGTATATGCCAACAAAAGTTATCACTTAAATTGTTAACAGAGTAACAACTAGATCTCAGAAGTGCTTTGCCTTTTGAAATGGAAGTTATTACACAGCATAGTTCCTTTTGATCAATAAGAATAGTTGATATAGCAATCTCCAAAAGGTTTTATTTTGAAATTGAACAGTTTGCATTTGTACATTGTATTCTCAACTAGGCCACTGGGACAAAAAAACCTGATAATCTATGTAAATCTTAATGCCAATAGGTTATATGTTACTATATATTATTATTTTACTATTATTATTATTACAACTTCCAAAAGCTACAGTCAGGTTAGCGCTGCATAGTGATACACACTGGAAAAAAAATAAGTTGACAGCCCCAGCCCAAAGAGCTTGCATCCTAAAGACAAAACGCAACAAGTGAATATAACAAACAATAGGAAGGAAGAGGGGGAAGGAGGATGAGGTTAACAGTATTAGTATCACGCGGTTATGTAGGTTAACAATGTTCACAGCATGATGCTCTGAATCATTACTTTTTTATCATAATTGAAAAAATTCCCCATCAGACCACAATCCCATATATAGTATTACCATTTGTCCCCCTCATCACCAACCAGAAAGAATGATCTGATATTTTAGCTAGGTGTTTTCCTCTATGTAGGCTATCAAAGGCAGCCTTCTACCTAGTATTAGATTTTTCAAGAGATTAGCAATGCTATCTCCACAGCTCCTTTAGACAACAGGCCCTTTCCATCTCCTTATGGTCCTGTGCACACAAGATGCACTCAGGGTGCCTGTTCCTCATGAGACTAAAAATCTGAATGGTTTCTTGTCCCCACCCTACTCTAGTATGTCTACACTGCACTTAAAATCCTCTGCTAACTCAGACTCGTGGGGCTTGAGCTAAAGGGCTGTTTAATTGCTGTGTAGACATTTAGGCTCAGGATGGAGCCCAGCTTCTGAAACCCTGTGGGTTTCAAACTGTGGGGCTATGTCTACACTGGTGGGTTCTTGCTCAAAAACAGCCGATCTTCTGCAGAGCATCCACACAGCCCGCCTGCTCTTGCGTAAGAAGATTTACAGTAGGGTGTGGGAAGAGAGGGCTTCTTGTGCAAGAGCTACGCTCTTTTCTAACAGGTATAAGCCCTCTTGCACAGGAGCTCTTGTGCAAGAGGGCAGTGTGGACACGTGGCAGGGGGTTCTTGCACAAGAAAGCCCTATGGCTAAAATGGCCATCAGAGCTTTCTTGTGCAAGTGAGCATCCACACTGCCATGGATGCTCTTGCACGAAAGCTCAGGGCAGTGTGGACGTGTTCTTGTGCAAGAGTTCTTGCACAGGGATTCTTGCGCAAGATGTTCTTGCTCAAGAATCTGCCAGTGTAGACATAGCCTGAGAGGGGAGGTCACAGAGATCTGACTCCAGTCTAAGCCTGAACATCTATAATATTCGCTCATCTTGAGCCAGAGTCAGACTAGCTGCAATTGTTGAATTGTCATGTAGACATACTCACTGAGTTCCAGCACTGTGAAAGGTGCAACTATGGTGTGCCCATTACCTCTCTCACAAATCCTGCAGTCAAAGTTCAGAACTGCTGACATTGTCGGGGCTCTTGGGATTATAAAGGCCCTACCCTAGTGTTAATGGGAGCTTAGGGAGCTATTGGGCTTATGGCTCCTAGAGTACTTGCTTCATGCTGTGGTAAATACATAATACACTCCATACCTCTTCTGGTATAAAGCAAACACTAAATATGATGATAAAATGATTTACTGAAAAAGAGAAACAACAAATATCCTCTGGAATTTATTCTGTAAGCATCTCCTCCAGTATTTCAAAACATGCAAGAAAAAAAGTGAAATGATATATTGTCTACGTCCTCCTTACCTCTTGAAATAAGAACAACGTAACTGGAGTAAATTCATCTTTACTGAATCAATGTAGTTACAACAGGAATTAAACTGGCCCATTTTTATTGTATTTTAATGGAATTACATCTTTATGGATTCTTAATAATAAGCATAAAACTACATCCCAGAAAAAAGACATTTGCCTGTTTTTTATTTATAATTAAAATTGCACTCTGGACTGAATATGTAACAGTTACAATTTTGAACTGATGTGAAAAGAGCTGACAATTAAATCTGGGTACCAATCTATCACCAATAAGATAAAACATTTTTCTTGCAAGAAGGCATATGTTTTTATAAGCTAACTAGAGGTGCAGCCTCAGCATTAATCTTTCCATCATTCACAGTAGTCACCTACCTCTATGCTGTAACAAATCTCACCCCCAGGACTGTCAAAAAATAGATGAGTTTAAATTCTTGCTACCTGTAAACAATCTGGTCTCCTATTAATGACATCCTTTGAAATAATGTATATTTGCGTATTTCACCACATGTACTGTGCAGCTCAATATGGGCCACTTCAAAATCATGATTTTCTAGGAAAAGCCCTGATATTTACACATGCACTCAAGATTGTACATACTTTGGTCTCATAGTATATGAGGGAGTTTCAATCTGGGTATTGAAATATTACAATGAAGATCTTAGCAGACCTATCCCATAAAAAAGTCACTAGACGCATCCAATTCCTTGCTAAAACTACCGCTGAAACTATTTAATATTATAATTCAATCCATTTTACTGTCTGGGCCCCAACCATAACCACATACAATGTAGAATGGCATAAAATATCAACAGAAATCCTTAACCCACAATTCTACAAACCAGTACCACTGTATGTACACATAAGGATTTTCCAAATAATGACTGCAGAGCAGAAGTAGGAAATTCACCTTATTGAAGGTAGTCACCACAAGGCAGAGGAACTACTTTAGTACTACTTAAATCCTATTTTGAAGACTCAGGTGATGTATAAGCATTTTGCTGCTCTTCTGATACAGGGGCAAAATTAACCTGATGTGCTCAGTGACACCCTGAGAAACTGTTCTTCAGTCTAGGAGGACAATTTTTGTTGTTAGTTTGGTTCTACAGTTAGACCAAAAATAAATGGGAAAGTTATACATACCTAATGAAGTTTTTTAAAAAAATTAAAAGAGAATAAATTGAAGATATTGTTGAGGAAAATTCATCCTGAAGAAAATATAGTGTGTAATACTGCCAAGTCAATGTCATTTTGGATTATTTGTAATGAAAGGGAGAGTTGTACAAATTTGATCTTTTCAGGGCCTAGTCTAATGCTGCTTTAGGGTTCTGGAAACAATGTGGTGGTATCATGTCATCATGCAAGCCTGGGATGATGAGCAGTGGCTTCAAAACTTTTGGATGAGGAAAGCCACTTTGGGTATGTCTACACTACTGCATAAGGTCAAATTAAAATACTCAACTTAAGCTACATTAATTGTACAGCTGAAGTTGAAGTAGTTTAAGTCAACTTTTGGCAGGAAGTCAAAGGGAGAACACTCTCCCTTCAACTTCTCTTACTCCTCGTGGAAGCAGGACTACTGGCATTGACTGGAGTGCCCCTCTCAGTTTGAATTAGTATGTCTTCACTAGACTCACTAATTTGAACCCTGGAAGATTGACATACCCTTTCATGGGACTGTGTGATGAGCTCATTCCCACCCTGTGGCACAAGGACATGAGAATGAGAGCTGCCCTGCCAGGAGAGAAGCGTGTGGTGATTGCATGGTGGAAGCTGGCTACTCCAGACTGTGAAAGACCATGACTCTGGGTAATGTGCAAGAAATTGTGGATGGCTTTGCACAGATGAGCTTCTCTAACTGTGGAGGAGCAAGGGCAATGGCACCATATTCCAGTTCTGGAACATATTCCAGGTCTGACATGAGGCCACCTAGCCTCCAAGTGGAAAGGTACATGATGCATAAATATTTCAGAACACTGGCTTGTTCAGGAAGCTTCAAGCAGGGACTTTCTTTCCAGACCAGGAGATCACTGTGAGAGAAGTCAAAATGCCCATTGTGATCTTAAGAGACCCCATCTACCTCTTAGTGCCATGGCTTATGAAACCATACACAGGGAGCCATAACAGCAGCAAGGAGTGGTTCAACAGCAGGCTGAACAGGTGCAGAATGACTATGGAGTGTGCTTTTGGATTTTTAAAATCCCGCTGGTGATGTCTGTACAGGAAGATGAAGCTGGAAAATGACAGCAACCCTGTGCTTAAAACTGCATGCTGTACCCTCCATAATATTTGTGAAGGGAAGGATGAAAGCTTCACTCTGGACTGCTGAGTTTCAGTGTCCGAAGGCTGAATTTGAACAGTTTAAGACCAGGGCTATTTCAGGAGCACAGCCCAGGGCCATGAGGATCAGGGATGTCTAGAGGCAGCAATTCGATGCTAAAAGCCAGTAATATTTGTTGCCATGTATAGGAATGCAGTGGCTGTGATGGTAGTAAGCAAGTGATTGGTCTGTACATTGCACTGATTAGAAAAGTGCGGTTGCTTTAATGGGGTATGGTTGCAAGCATACCCCATTAAAGCAACAGCACTTTTCTAATCAGTGCAATGTAATGGAATAAAGATTGCTTTCAAACCCAAGAATTTCATGTATTAAAAACAACAAGTGTAGGACACTTTGCCTCATGACATCTCTGCACTTTGTGGGAGGGAGGTGGGTAAGAGAGGAGGTGAGATCCCAGAATATTTACAGATTTGTATATGTCCAGGCATCATATTCAGCCCTGCTTTCTGATGTGCATGCTGCAGTTCAGCAAAGCCAAACCACACAGGAACTGGAATAAAATGCCAATGGGTGCTGGTTAGTGTAGGGGCAGGTGTGGAATGCAGTGGGTGCCAACAGGGGACAGGATGGTGGCCAATATGTGTTGGTGGTGACAGGAGGTGCATGGAAAACAGTTTTGGGGGCAGTCACTGAGCAGCTTCATCTTCAGTGCTAGCAGCACATGGAGCATGTCAGCTTGGCACTCCATAATGTTCAAGACTTGCTCCTTGGGCTTGTTCCGGCACATGGTAAGTGGATTTATTTTCTGGAAGTACACAGAAGTGAGTTGTTGGAGACAGCTCTACTGTTTGTGCTTCCCCAACCTCCAACGGCTGCAACTGGCTAGCCTCCTCTGGGGTAGAAAATAATTCCTGACAGAGTACATCTGTGGATGCCAAATCATCCTCTGCCTCTGGGTCCCCCTCAGCACCCTTGTCCATGATTTCCTCTTTCTGACCACTCTAAGGTGGCCATTAAGGCTCTGTCCACTCTGAGATGTCCATTAAGGCACCAAAGTATCCATGGGGGTCTTTGGAGCAGAGGTGGGGTTGCCTTCAAGTATGTCATCCAATTCTATGTAGAGCTTGTAGGCACAGCATTGGAGCAGCGCTTTGCCTCACACACTTATGACAGATGTTTCACAGCTCCTTCACTTTGACCCTGGACTGTAAACCATCCCAGTCATGGCACCGTTTGGTCATCCATCGTGATGTCTGATCATACATATCATAATTCCTATGGCTTGTGCGCAACTGGCACTGGACTACTTCCTCTCCCCAAATACTGATGAGGCCCACTGTAACACCAACAGGTGGAAGCGAACCTGGAACCTCTGGAGCTTATTGCACAAGCCTAAGACAGCTGATGCTCAGCTAAGGCTGTAGAGGAAACTTGTTCTTTCTCCCTGTAAGTAGTCTAAGTGCCACTAAATGGGACAGTACACACCACCCAGTAGTTGTGTCGGTTACATACTTCCCCTAGCTGAGGAAGTGTGTTTCAAGCTTCAGAGACATCCCAGTTGAAATCCCAGACAAGTCCTCACTTGCAAGACCTCCAACAGGTGGAACTGAACTTGAGATCTCTGGAATTTAGTGCATGAGCCACTACATTGACCAGTACACCACACCCAGTAGGTGTGTGGGTTACACCAGCACTTCAGCATTGTCCCAATTAGGTGATCGCCTGGTTCATAGAGCAGGCACAGTCATCTGGAAAGATACGCTGAGAGCACTCCACACATCGTCAAGCAAACAGGAAGAGGACTTTCAAAATTCCAAAGGAAAGTAAAGGGCAGGTCTGAAGGTTGGTCACCTGAGGGCAGGGCAGTAGAATTTAAATCAATGAACAGAGAGGCAAGAACAGGCATTATGGGATAGGTACCGAAGGCCAGTCACAGCGCTGTAGTATACCATGGTGTCCACACTGGCACCCCACCACTGTGGCCGTTGTGCAGAAAGCTTTATGCCTCTTGTCAAGATGGTTTCCCTAGATCGCAGCAGCTGTGGAGTAAGTACTTTGTCTATGTAGACACGTTGGGAGTTACAGCGCTGGGAGCTAATTTACTGTGTTAAAACTTGTAAGTATAGACAAGCCTAAGTACCTGCAGGTTTGGGCCCAGTGTCACTGGAGACTTGTATTTAGTCAAGATTGTGAAACCTTTCCTGGAAGAAGTTGAGACTGAGCAGAATCATTCCTTTGCACTTCACATGTAGATACGTTCACACAGTTCCTCTTGGGCCTAATCCTGCTAGGTGATGAGCACCTTCAGTTCCAATGAGCAAGTTGCAGTTGCTCAGCATCTTTAAGGTTCAGGGCTGTCATTGTCTATGAATGGGCATTATCACTTGAATTTAACTATTGTCTACTTTTCAGCTGTGCTACCTTCTTTCCCTGCTTAGGGCTATGGAACATTTTTTCTTTATTTTTTTATTTTGTCATCCAAGGTGCCCAGTTCATCAGTATTGCCTGAGCTGAGGCTGGCTCCAATCTAAGGGGGTGGAAAGGTCATTTTACATCACCTTTGCATCTCCCAAATTCTGGGGCTAGAAAATATTTGTATAAGCCCACAGCTTGAGGATCTGCCTTTCCCCTGCCTGATAGTCAAGGGCCCTAGGGAGAGATTGTGGCAGAAAGGATATTTTAGAGTGCAGCAGAACTTCAACCATAAACCCTTTCTTTGAAACACCTGCTTAGTTTAAGGTTAGAAGGGGACTGTTACTCTGTATGATCTAGGCTGCCACAGAATTAGAGAACTATAGGGCTGGAAGGAACCTCAAGAAAGTTCCCCTATACTAAGATACCCCTATACTAAGATAGGAGTCCTCCCACACCGAGGAATTCCCTGGTGTTCATTTACACCAGAACTATTACCCCTTTACACAGTTGGGCAAACATACATTGGACCTTGTCTATCTAGCCTTGAATGAGGCATAAACTTGTCTTTTGGAGGGTGAGGAAGAGGTTGTTTGCATGCCTGCGAGATGACAACAGTATGGATGATAGTCGTTTATATAAAATCCAGTTCTTCATTTATAAAAACAGACACCACTGCTTACTGTCATTCTAAAGAAATAAATCCTGGAAATATATTTCAGTTTGGAAACTTTCATCAGTTGTTTGTGTCATTTTCAAAATAGCCCTTCATTTTGACTCATTGACAAAACAATAAATGGAGATGAAAAGTTAATGAAATCGTAATGTCTCTTGTTTGCATGCTGAAAAAAAAAATCAAATGATATTATTAATCCTGACCTACTTCTCTGTCCGTTTAAGGATATGTACCAAGATACATCCTCTCTGGAGGATGTGTATATTTATTACCCATTTTACTTCTTCAGGAAAATTTCAGCTAAATTGGGGAGACAAAGGTCTGAATTTTCCTGCAGCACACGCTGTTTTCATTAATGATGGAAAGAGCCATGCTGCGTACATGCAGTGTTCAATTTGATGAAGTCTCAACACCCTAGGACCTATGATTAATGACAGAGGCGGAGCACTGAAGTGACAGTTAGAGTTTTGTCAGCTTGTACTGTATATACAGCTGTTGCTGCGTAGGGGAGGGAAATGTAAGGCCTGGCTGTCTATCCAAAACAAAAAGAAATGGCACATACTATTAGTTCCAGATCACTGGCATCCCTGCACCACCATCTGCTTGGGGTCAGAGCAGTTGTCCGGGTCGGCGTCAGTCATGCACAAACTAAATGCTTACCACTGAGCTGCACCCGGCAGTACATATTTACAAGAACAATAAAGCAAACCTGCTCCCTAGACACAGGCAACACAATTCTCTGTCACATTCCAAACAAAGGAACGCAACAAAAGTTGATATGCATCACAAAAGACATACTGGGGATCTCATCTTTGTAATTTCAGGCTGCTAACACAAATGGGGGTGGATGAAACTGTCATCAGTCAGCTGAAAAATAGTGATCATAGCACTGTATTTGTGTCAAACATAGAAACTGATTCAGAGACATGTGAACTTGAAGAAGATGCCTCAGGCAGCAAGCTCTCCATAAATCAAATAAAGAAAGAGACCTTTTCATGCATCTCTATATCTGTTTATGTATGTATGTATAGTCCAGTCTATGACTGTCTTTCTCTAAGTGCACAAAGAGTCTCTAAAAAGATTGATCTTTGATTATTTCACACTTTAACAAGCTCCAATAACTAATGGAGTAATAGAATTGGAGGATCCTTTGAGCTTCCCAGTTTACAATTTGCTTTACACAGACACTATGTCTAGACTATGGAGCTTTATCGAAAACAGGTACGTAAATTGTGCTCAGCAATTTGCGTACCTTTTTCCAATAGTTTTTTCGGAAGAGGCTTTTCTGAAATTTGGCCCATCTATACTGGGCCAAATTTCGGAAAAACCTCCTCTTTTGGAAGAGCCCTTCTTCCTCGGAAATGAAGAATACAGGGGCTTCCAAAAGAGCGCATCTGCTCTTCCGCAAAAAATGTTGGAAGAGCAAACGCATTCCCTGGACGCAGTGGAGTTTTTCCTTATCCTGGAAAAACTCCATAGTCTAAACGTAGCCTTAGTGAACTCTGAACTTAGAGACACACTCTGACCCTGTGTCTCTTTCTAATTTTCATGTCAGGCTTTTCCACTATGGTACCTCTAAGGCAGTGATGGGAAACTTTTTTGGGTCGAGGACCATTGACCCACAGAAAAAAAATCAGTTGAGGGCCACACATAAAAACCCCTCACTGACGTGGCAGCCGGCTGAGAAGGAGAAAGACACTCCCCACATTTCCTTTGCACATCAGAGCCTAGGAAACTCAGTCTGATAGATTTTGTGTGCTCCAGCCCCATTGTGGGGTATTGGGGGTGAGGGGGCTAGAACACCAGCACAGGCCCTGAGCCTTGGGGGTTGGATTCAGGCAAGCAGGGGGCCAGGTGAGGTTCCCTACCCTGTTATAAGGGATTTAAGAATCTAAGGCTATTGCTACACTGAAGGCCAACCCCAGTGGGTGTGGAGCCTAGGACAACCAGGGCCCAGGACAGCCCGCCCCCATGGCCCACCCCACCTCTTCCTGCCTCTGCTCTGCCTCCTGCTCACCCCCATTCCACCCCTTCCTAAGTCCTTCCCCAAGTGACACTGGCAGCCAATGGAGCAGAGCAGGCTGAAGCCAGGTCTCCCTGCTTCCTGTCACAGTTGGGTGCAGAGGTGGGTTTCATCCCAGCTGCCAGCACCAGGACCCTGCTAATCCCCTAGGCTGCCCATTGCCCCTGTACTTCTACATTCCCCTGAAGCCCCCCACTTCCCAAAGTGCAGAGCATGGGGTGGTTGAGCCAAACCGCCCGATGGACGGGATGGCTCAGGCTATCCTACAGTTTATGTTGACATAAATTATGTTACTTCGAGGTGTCACCCCTTCCCCCCAAAAATATAACTTATGCTGTCTTAAATGCTGACATAATGGGAGAGCTTCTCCCACCAACATAGCTATTGCTACTCATAGGGGCTGGAATAATTAAGCCAACAGGAGAGCTCTCTCCTTGGGCTTAAATTGGTTACACTGAAGAGCTTACAGCAGTGCAGCTGCATCCGTGTGGCTGTACTGCTCTTACCTCTCTGAGGTAGCCATAGCCTAAGCCCTTCAGGCAGCCAGTGAGAAACTGACACTCATGTAAAAAACCTCTCTGATGCAGGAATGGCAAGATGGCCCCCTAGACAGCATAGTAGTGGTTGATGCAAAACATACATAGAGGTTTTCCTGTGCCTCAGTACAAAAGCTATCATACCCACATACCCAGCCCTTGAGAATATATAGCAGTGCCTGTGGGAGTGGCTTTACTCTCTTGTGTTGCTACAGAGTTTTTCACATCCCACTACGTCCATGATCCTTGACGTTTCATCTGAGCTGCATGGTCTTGTTAGCAAGTCATTAGCATGGTCCCATGCAGGCCATATACTGACGGAGTCCTCCTTAGCTACCCTAGTATGTCCTTATAAACACCTGCCTGAGCTTTGGAAGAGTTAAGTCCACATATATCCTGTTTCACTTGTGCAAGAGCTATAAAGGCAGGTGCCTGTTGCTTCCACCATGCACTGGTTTTGCCTGGTATCTAATATACAGCAGTAGACCTACAGGCAGGCTGCACCTACTTTCCTGCCAAACTCCACCCACTTGGCCTTAAAAGCAGTGGTGCACACCAGACTGTGCAGGAGCCATGAAGCTGGTTCTGCAGCCTTTTGCTGAATGTGGAGAAGCACTTATACTCCACTCTGAAAATTTCATCAGAAGCAGTGGTAGTTGGCACTGCCTCAGAAGATGCACCGATGAAGCACCTGTATACTGTATTTCAGTCCTGAATTGGGCCCCACAAAATTAATATTCTATTTATACAGTTTTTAATTGAGTAGCCAGAGCTAAAGACAGAATTTGTTTTTAAAAAATTGATGTTATAAGGACTGATTGTGAAAAGAAAATCTCTGTGGGGTCAGAAAACTAGTTCCTTTGTAGATTGTATAGGACAGTGCTGAACATTTAAAGTGTAAATAGTGTGTCATTTAAATTAAAACAAAACAAAAGATGCTGAGAGACTGGATATCTCAGGGGACTACTAATAGGATAAAAGGAGGATGAGCCTTTCACCTCTAAATCAGTAATCTACATGTGTCTCTCCAAGTGTGAGAGACTGAAAGTCATGATAATCTGATGACTATCTAGTAGCCCATGAGACATTGTTTGTTGTTCTCTCAGTCTCGTTCCTAGAGAACAGGTGTCCACGTCATGGAAATTATCCCATTTGGCACTCACTTGCACTCTTTTTGGCAGCCTCAGCAGAGAAGCAAAGGACTCAATGAGCACAGAAAACAGATCACCTGCACAAGTGGTGCCTACGGATCGCAGTTCAGGCCCATTTGTCAGACAGATGCTGCTTTAGGAGCCGAGGACTACTGTTACATAAGAACATAAGAATGGCTGTACCGGGTCAGACCAAAGGTCCATCTAGCCCAGTATCCTGTCTGCCGACAGTGGCCAGCACCAGGTGCCCCGGAGGGGGTGGACCGAAGACAATGATCAAGCAATTTGTCTCCTGCCATCCCTCTCCAGCTTCTGACAAACAGAGGCCAGGGACACCATTTCATCCCCTGGCTAATAGCCTTTTATAGACCTAACCTCCATGAAATTATCTAGCTTCTCTTTAAACTCTATTATAGTCCTAGCCTTCACAGCCTCCTCTGGCAAGGAGTTCCACAGGTTGACTACACGCTCTGTGAAGAAGAACTTTCTTTTATTAGTTTTAAACCTTTTATTAGTTTTAAACCTTTTATTAGTTTTAATTTCATTTGGTGTCCTCTAGTTCTTCTATTATGGGAACTAATAAATAACTTTTCTTTATCCGCTCTCTCCACACCACTCATGATTTTATATATATGTTACTTGTACTGCAGATAAATGTAGGCCTTAACAATCCAGGAGTATTCACAAGTGTTAAATTAACTAACAGACTAAAAACAAGAATGCATTCTGGCCTCATAAAATAGTTTTAAGTATAAAAATTCAATTGTCTCCAAACAATAAACAGAAAGTATGTGTGAGCTCATGCACAGAGGTGTTTGGGGATGTTTGTGTGCACTTGTGCTAAACTGTGCTTTTTTTTCTTTTATGAGGTTTTCAATGAAATTCTTTTCCATCTTTGCCTGCTCTCATAAAATCATTTACAAAGGATCGCACTGTGGATGAACCATATGATAGTATTCCATTTTATAAATCTAGGGCTAGATTTTCAGAAGAGCTCCGAGCATAAAGTGTACATGCTATGAATTTTTGAAAATCTGACATAGAATAAATATTTTTACTGTTTTGGTGGCAAAACAACATCAGCCTTGAACACAGATTCTTTCTAACCACCTTTTGCCACTCTTGTGCCAGTCCTTCTGCACCCTCTCTGAACAAATTCAAAATTTCATTACCCCCATTCTTCACATCCCTTTAAAACTCACTTTTACCACAATGCCTACAGAAGAATGCTATCTGGTAAAGGCTTGGTAAATGGTCAATAGGAAATATTGAAATAACAAAACAAGAAAAAAATCATATGGCTTTCTTGTAATTTTAAAAACAGCCAAAGCGGGTTTTGAATAATTCAGAAAAGAGCACACTTTGTGTATAATATATAACCATGTACTACTCAGGGTTGTTCTTTCCAACTGTGTATTACACCCACTTGTTGCATCTTGTCTTAATTAAATGGAAAACTTTTCAGGAAAGATACCGCTTCTTACTTTGTGTGCTTGTACAACACTTAGCACAAAGAATTTCCCACCATAAGTGGGATCTCAGGATGCTTTAAAAAAAAAGTTCTGGTATGAAAAAAGGTTGTAGGGTATTAAATATATTAAAACAGCCATTCCCTAGTCAATACCTTAAAATAGTTTTATTCTCCATATTTTTTTAATTCCTCATTATAGAATCCTTTTGGGGGGAAAAAAACCCAGCTGTTTTGTTTTGATGAATTTTGTAATATTTTTCCTTGTGTGTAAAAATGGAACATAAGCCAATGCTAGTTTATTTACTTCCTTTTTCATGTACCACAATAACTGCTGTTAGCATGAACATACACAGCATTGGAATAAAATGTGCTCATCAGGGCTACGTCTAGACTGGCATGATTTTCCGAAAATGCTTTTAACGGAAA
>JANRFK010001234.1:94747590-94763783 GCA_030068395.1 Apalone spinifera
CTGGGAAGCTTGCTCCAGCATAGCTGGAGCTAGACGCAGCCTCCCTGGGCTGAGTGCAGGGCAGCCAAGCTGGAGAAAAGAAAAGTGGCTGCCCAGCCAGCTGGCCATGGCGCTTAGCCAGGGTGCACCAAACTCCACGTGGGCAGGTGCAGAGGAGAAGCCGCCGATCAGGTGGAGCACGGGGCAGCTGCTTTCAGCTGAAATCCAATGTCAGCTTGCTGGGGTGTTTCAGCCCTCCCAACCTCACACCATTCCTCACAGCTACTCACCTGTGTTGTTGCTCTGTGAGTAGCTGCTCCTCACATGAGCAAATCTAATGTAAATGTACTGCGCAGGCGCACAGTTCAGAGAGAGCTCAAGAGCTACTCTTAGAGCCCCTGAGATCTACCTGAGATCGCGATCTACTGGTTGGTGACCACAGTTTCAGATACTTTATCTACTTATCTGTGTGTCTGCCTGTCCCCGAGTTGCAGGACATGCAGCTCTCTCCCAGCTGTGCCCGCTGCCATAGACAGGTAATTCTCACCTGGCCCCAAGATGCTGAGGTGAGAGAGGGCTGGGGATGTTCTCTCTCTTCCCAGTGCAGACTGAGTACTGAATCCCTCATCGCTAGCCCTACCCCCAGAACAATGATTTAAATGAAGAAAAAACAAACAAATCTTAATTGAGTTAAGTACCCAAGCAATGTCAGGTAAATTTTGTAGTCCGCCAACAAAATGCATGTTTTCTTTCTGCACACTGTAAATAGATATTTAAGGATTTGCTCATCTTGATGTCTTATCTGTAGCAGATCTCTACAAGTACTGCTATGTGATTTATCAATTAGTATATTGCATTTCAGACCTTATCCTTCTGACTTTGTCAGAACCCTAAAATATATGATGATTTCATTAGAGAGCCACTCACTTCTGTTCATTATAAGAATATAACCCTATGGGAAGCATGGGAAGCAGAAATATTGTCAACATGATCACTGTGGTTATTCTCTTCTGAGAAGTTTCTAAAAAACGTAGGTGCTAAAACCTTTGATTCTTGTGGAGTTTTCCTTTGCATCACATATTTATCAAATGGCTTAGGAATGGCATTTAGGAGGCATCAACACTTTTGTGTCTTGATTTTTGCAAACTGCAGAAATAACTTTTCATGAATTTTTTTGGTTTGTATTCCTTACAGGCCAGCAAACTGTGGAAAGTTCTTCAAACTTAATAGGAAAAACTTAAAAAACAACAAATAGTCTAGTAGCACCTTAAATTATTATTATAATTATTCTTGGATCTGGACTTCCAGCAGTCTTGTCTTCTGAAGAAGTAGGATGTGCCCACAAAAGCTTATGATACCATCTACATGTTTTGTTAGTCTTTAAGGTGCTATTAGACTATTTGTTGTTTTTTAAGTTTTTCCTGTACAGACTAACTCAGCTACCCCTCTGAAGCTTTCATACTTAATCACTGTCAAGGCCCAGCTAGGCCATCTACTTTGAATCATCATACAGTCATGGAAGTCCTCAACATGTACTTTAAGGGGCAGCTTAAAAAAGTAACTTGTATTTTATAAAGTGATAGCTAGTGGGGTTCTTATATAATTAAATAAAAAGCTACAGTTTTCTATCAAGCTGTTTGGAGAAGAAACGGCAGTGTTGATTAAGGACTTTTATACAAATGCAATAAAAAGGGGTGGGAGTTGCCAAATCAGGAAATGCGAATAACTGTTTTCTGTCAAAGAATGAGATTTCGAAGAGACAGAGGGAGTGGAGAAGAAGAAATCTAATCTCTCTCTATTATATAAAAAAGTTTTTCTGACACATGACTGAATGACATCATCAGGTTCTCTGGCCGCAAAAGTGAAAGCGGACAAAAAGAGGGCAATTGGTGAACATAGTGAGCAGCGGGCGCAGCCTCCTAGTATTATATAAACTTAATTAAAACAAATTGAATTTTAAAAAGTAAAGTAATTTTAAATTAAGTGAATAACACACACTTGTCCCTTTCAGTCTGATGATTCCTTTATTTCATCAGGGAAATACAGAATTTGATTTGTCCAGTTTTAGAAGCAAAGGATTACGAGGAGATCCACAACTACTTTCTTGACTTCACTCGAGCTATGACAATTTGCATCAGCTGAAAATCTGCATTTATTACTATATTAATGGCACTCTTCAGAAAAAAAAACTACACATGTACAGCTAATAATACTTGGGTTTTGTGAAAGGCTGACATTTAAAAATTCAACTGCATGAAAAGTTCTCTTTTTGTTGCTTGGAACAAGGTTTCTGTTTCACATCTTAGATTTTATCACAGACTTCTGGTTTTATTTATGGTTTTAAGTAATGAAAACACTGTGTAAACAAATTTTAGAAGCTGAACAAAACAGGATGTTTTCTGTAATACACCCACTTAGCCTGGCATTTGAACCTGAAAAGTGAGTTGAAATATTGTAAGGCTCATGGAAAGTGTAAGTTAAATAGTATAAAATGTAGCACCTTAAAGACTAACAAAACATGTAGATTGTATCATGAGCTTTCCGGAGCACAACCCACTTCTTCAGATGACTAGAGTATTAAAAGTCCAGATCCAAAAATAAATAAGGGGATGCGGGAGGAGGAAAAAAAGATAGTGAATAAATAGATTGTTCAAATTACAAGAAGCTGATAAGAACAGTTAGCACCTCCAATGTTTGTTTGGTTGGTTAAGTCATTAGGATGTAAGTTCATGTAAGACCTCCATATCCACTGACATGCACCCACACACACCAGATGCAGCCTCAAGACACTGGATTTCAGATGATCATAGTTCAGGATTGTTCAGAATTACAGTTTTATTTCAATCCAGTAAAAAGACAAAGGGGCTCTTAGCAAAATTCAGATCCATATCTGGAATACCTGCAAGCTGGATGAGTGTGTGGATCCATAGTTTTATTTGAGCTTCTCTCTAGTCAAAAAAACCACAGAAAGGTAAAATGTCCTTGAACTGCAGTCATCACTTCATAATGGCAAGACCTACAGCAGCCGTGTACCTCATGTAGGCAGCAGCCAGTGTATTAAAGTGAGATTTGTAAAGTGGATGTACAACAAACGAGTAACCCAATAAGTCATTAAAATCAATGCTTTTTAATCACAAACATTGTGTGCTTTGCTTACATTATTGTGTGTGTGTGTGTATAGACACAGACAGGGAAAGAAAGAGCTGAATTTTAGTGTAGCACACACTAATTACAAAACAGGCCCAGTACTGCTTATGCCAAAAAAAAAAAAAAAAAAAAGTTCAAGGCATGAAAAATCCAAAAAGAATTACATCATTTCCTAGTATCTTCCCTAAGGGCAAGAGATTGGAGAGTATGAGTCAGTCCTCAGAAATTAAATGAAAACAGACTAACTTTACTGACTACTCTTATCTTATGGAGTAAAGTTGACTGTTTGAAGGCTTTTACAGCAATTGCTTATAGCATGCTAGGTTTTAAAATAAGTTTATACATGTAAAAAGTGTGGCTTTATGATGACGATTATGCAAAGAGAAAGCAAATGAAAAAATTTCATCAGTACATGGGACAGTGTGGCCTGCGCAATGTGTATGGGCCTGAGAGCCCGGACATTCTGAATACTGGCCATGGTTCCACCACGGTGTAACGTGGCTTGGGATAAAATTATTTTTGAAGTTGCCTAGAACTGTGGCTCTCAACCTTTCCAGGCTACTGAACCTCTTCTGAGGGTCCTGTGTACCCCCAAGGTTCACTTCACTTAAAAACTTACCAAATCAGACATAAAAATACACAAGTGTCACAGCACACTATTAGTGAAAACTCACTTACTTTCTCATTTTTACCATAGAGTTATAAAATAAATCAATTGAAATACAAATATTGTACTTACATTTCAGTGTATAGGATACAGAGCACTGTGAAACTGTAGTTTGTAATGACTTCTCCGGTGCTTTTTATGTAGCCTGTTGTAAAACTAGACAAATATCCAGATGAGTTGATGAACTACATGGATGACTTCTGAGTATTCCCAGGGGGACATGTACCCCTGCTTGAGAACCACTGGCCTAGAAAATATGGAAGCAACATCCATATCCTTTAGTTGGTAGTTTTAAAAAGCTTCGTCAATCTTTCTGTATCTCATCTTTCCCATCCACAGTATGGAGAGGGAGATGGCATAATATGTAAAAAATAATAAATGGCTGAATAATGCTTTGTAGATACAGAGACAATAACAATATTGCCTGTCCATCATGACAGCTGCACAATATTCTGCCATTTATCCACTCCACCCTCCAAACAATTTACAAGGTAAACAAATATTGTTTAAACCCCAACAGATTTCTAGGTAAGGACTTCTTTTCTGTTTAATTTACTCATTTGATGACATTCTGTGGATAAAGATTAATTTCTAACAAATGAGAATCAGGGCCGGATTAAGGCATGGGCGAGCCGGGCAGCTGCCTGGGGTGCGAACTGATGGGGGGCGCCTGATGGCAGCTGTAAGGGGTGCCGGCCAGCAGCCCCTCCCCCCTGCCCACGGCCGCGGGGCCCTGCACAGCCAGGCACTGCGCGCCAGCAGCAGTAGCTGGGCTGGGCCGGGCAGCGCATGCGCCGTGCTCCCTGGCGAGCGCGAGGGGGGGGCGGGCCCGCGCCCGGGCTGCCATAATGGCTTGGGCCGGCCCTGGTGAGAATGGTATTATTTTCCACTTTATCCAAAGTCCAATGCAGTGGATAATCAGGCTATGTGCAAATTAGACATTTCTCTATCACTGATATTGTTGGAGAAAAAAAGCTGGTAGACAAACACTATATTGTTTAACGTCCCCTGTTGTCTAATTAATTTACAGTTGGCCAACTAGCAGGGCTAATAACGGATATAAGGGGGTTAAGTTACAATGTTACGGTTGATGAGATATTTTAGAAAGGATGAATTTTCTGCCTTAATGTGAACTCTGTTTTTCACCAGTAGTTTCTACTATCCCCATATGTCTATTTTGACTCTTTATACCATACTTTCCTTTCTAATTATTGTGTCAGATTCAGCTGTCATGTACCTTGCACTGATTTGGCTTTTCTTTCACATTGGTACAGAAGCAAGGGCAAGAAGATCCAAGGGAGTCTAACCACGTGTATGAAGAGGGATGGAGGGTGGGAAGTAGGCTAACATGCCATCTTACTCATCATTTCCTATAAAAGACTGAGCACAAGACTAGAAGCCATTATCTCGTAAGGAAAACTATGGCTCCTGGAGTCATGTGAGTATATCACATCTTAGTTTTCACTGAAGAATAAATAGTAAGTCTTGGTGAAGAGAAGTTTGGGAGCATGGTAAATATAACCAAAACAGTGATCCCTGCCTGAGCCTGAGGAGAGCTTAAAACAATAGCTCTGAGAGGTTTGAACTGTACAGTGCTTCTCAATGATGTATTAAGTCCTAGTCCCACTTCTATGAAGGTCCCAGCAAAACCATCCTTCAAAGGAATCCATGTGGCCAGAACAGAAGAATGAAAAGGACCTGGCCCACCCAAATACAACCTGGTTGCTGGGATAGTTATTGTGGGGGCCCACTGCTGCCGCTACCACATAGGGTGACCAGGTGTCTGGTTTCTTACCAGAACACCCGGTCAAAATGGGACCCTGGCAGCTCCAGTAGCACTGTTGACTAGGTCATTCTGTTCCCAGTCTGTTTGTTGGTCCTGTGGAGCCGAGGCAGACTAGTCCCTACCTGTCCTGGGGCACCACACTTTGCCCTGGAAGTGGCCAGCAGGTCCAGCTCCTAGGTGCTGTGAGGCTCCTCGTGCTGCCCCGCCCTGAGCACCGGCTCCACACTCTTTGCCATTTCCTGGTTAATTAGCTGAGGTGGGTGGGTGTGTGGGGGTGATCTTGTGGGTCAGAACAGCATGTTCAATGTGCCACAGATCCCACTTCCCCACTCCCAGCCTTGAAGCCAGATCTGCTGCCTGCTCCTGGGTGCAGTAATGCTGCAGACCATGAGCTGCCCAGATAAACCCAAGCCTCACCCCAATCCCAGAGCCCAATAACCTCTCATGTACCCCAATCTTCAGCCCAGAGCCCCTCCTCAAACCTGAAGCCCCCTATTGGATCTCAGACCCTTCGTCCCCTGGCTCCAGTCCTGAGCCCTCACCTCCTCCTGCACCCTACCCCCATGCCTCAACCTGCAGCCCCCTCCTGTATTCTGAATCTCTCCACCACACCCTGCAGCCTGGAGCTCTCTCCTACACCCCAAACCCTTTCATCCCCAGCCTCACTCCAGAGTCCACACCCTGGTCAGAGCACTTACTCCCTCCTACATCCTAATTGCCTGCCCCAGCACAGAACCCCATTTAGAGCCCACCTCACCTCAACCCCTTGCCCCAGCCAGTGAAAATGAGAGTGGGGGGAGAGCGATCCACTGAGAGACGGGGAATATAGTGAGTGGGGAGCGGGGCCTGAGGGAAGGGGTGGGGCTAGAGTAGTCTGTTTTGTGCTAATAGAAATTTGGCAACAGCCACACTATGAAAAGGAGGCCTGAAGGCCATGTCATAGGATTGTATCACGGGATGGAGCCACATGGCTCAACATGTCATGAGGTGTCTGTGACACCAGATTGCTTTAACCAAACTCTGTCCTCAGCACCTCATTTGCAACTAGTTCTGCATGTCACCAAGCAGCATCCTCACCATCCCAATGCAAGTCATGTGATTAGAAAAATGACTTGTGTTTTGTGGAACAGGTTTCATCATTCTCAGTGGTACTAGAGGTTCTACTTAAGTAAGAGAGAGACCTTATGAAGTATTCTACTAATTGTTTATATACACCTTACCAGAGAAAGAGAGAGGAAAGGAAAATAGGTTGCCCCAGCAGCCATGGCTTCTGGTAGAACAACAGTCACATTATGATAATTTCCAGTGAATAGGCTTTGTTTTTAATTGCATAATAAGCACTCTAAAAGGTTAACATCAGTCTTGCTAGCAGCATAATCATTCCTGCAGAAAAGTGACAAACAGAGAATGTATATAATTTCTCCTGAATTTAGAAACAAAGCAAACAATATTGTGACACATTTTCAGACAGAAAATAGAAGGTGTGGCTTTGCATAGGAGCAGTTTCTGGTTGGAGTGCTTTATACAAATGTAAAGTAAATAATAGTGTATCTGGTTGTAATGACAGTTCAGGGTTGAAGTAGTTCTTTACAGAGTATGACATGTGGAGACTAGTGATGCAAACCACAACCAATCCCAAAATAAGAAGGGAAGTGTCTATTTAACATGTGATGGAGGCCCACTGGGGTTGAGGTTTCAGAAAAAACTATTACTCAAGCTTCTTGAGACTTTCATATGGTCTCTTCCTTTGTGAAAACATGTATTGTGACTCTTAATTTTGTATTTTGATTACTAGATAACATGGCATGGGGCACTTTGGAAATATTTTTGTAATCAGGCTGCAGGAATGTTCTTTGGTGTTTTGCCCATCACTGTGCCCTGATTATGAATGTAAGTATTTTAAAATCGGGATTTTAATTATTTAATCCAGAGACACCAATTGCCTCACGGAGCTGAGGATTGCTGGGGTGGAGAAATGCCCCTTGTTTCCAGGTCAGATCCACTGTAGAACCACAGCAGTTCTCTAGCACTCAGTGACTGCTACTGGGCAGGCAGTGGGACAGACAGCCAACTGTGAGCTCTGTGGCAAGATGTGTGTGTGTTGGGGGGCAGCTCCGCACGCTCAGAAGGGACAGAGCCTAGGGAAGAAGGGGTAGGGCCGAAGCAGCTAGCCCTCCCTCACCTTCAGGCCCACATGGAACAGTGGCTTAGTGCTCTGGTAGCAATTCAAAGGAGGCCAGCGCTCTGGTCGCCGTAGTAGTAGCAATGCCGTCCAGGCGCCCCAGATCCTGCAGAACTGTCAGACCCCAAGGCAATTGTCCTCTGTCTCCCCACATCAGTGAGCCTGCTGGCAGGGGTTATCCTCCATTGGCCAATTAAATTAGCATTACCATTGTTTTACACAGCTGAAACTGAAGTGATAGCAGGAAGCCAGAATCCAACCCAAACCAAATTGTATCAAGTGATCAAGACCTTAGATGCAGCACAGACTTTATCTATTCTGTCACTCACAAACAAATGATTACGGCAAAGTTGTAGACACTTACAAGTTGTCTGAGTACGTATTACATTCCAAGAGTTTGGAGTTACATAAAACCTCAAATGCTGGAAATCCAGCTAGTATAGAGTTAAAGCCCTGACTCACTAAAGTACTTAAGTTCACTTCAAAGCTCAGAATATGCATGTGCTTAAGCATCTTGCTGAACTGGCATCTAAGGTTCTCAAAGATGACTCATACTCAGAACCACATTTACTCTGTCCCAGAAAGTGCAATAGGTGCAAAATCTCAGTGACAGACATTAATATCAGCATTCCCTTAGACAAAATGCTCATCAAGCAAATAGAGCAGCTGTAATGCTACAGTAGAAATGGTGCTATTATAAATTACTTCCCATAGAAGTCTGTTGCAATGTCAGTTTCTGCACTGTAAGAGGGCATAAATTCACTGCTGCAGCACCTCCTGCTGGTTGCTCTGGGAATGAGCTCCCTCAGCAGGGCACCATCTAGCTCAATGCA
Source organism: Apalone spinifera (assembly GCA_030068395.1). Classification (NCBI taxonomy): domain Eukaryota; kingdom Metazoa; phylum Chordata; order Testudines; family Trionychidae; genus Apalone; species Apalone spinifera. Next base: position 94,756,185 of record JANRFK010001234.1, read on the forward strand.
ACCATCTTCACAGTTGGACCCACTTCGCTGCCAGATCGCAGCATCCTCCTCAGGGCTCAGCATTCCGCTCTGCCTGCTTTCTCCCCTTCTGGAGGACTGGCAGCTTCTGGTTCTCCAGTCTCCCACTCACCTCAGTGGTTCACTGCTGTCCTCAGTCTAGCCCTCTCCTCCAAGGACAAATTTCAGTCAACCTTAGTCACTCTCATCTTTGGCAAGTGGACAGATGGGGGGGGGGTGCAGGTCCACCCACTACCCTGATCCCCAACCCACGGATCCTTCAGTGGCAGCCACCTGCTGCTATTTTCCACTTCTTCTTATAGCCTGCTTCCCTGGGCCACTTTCCTCAGCCCCAGTACCTTCTTTGCCCTTTGTATCAGGGCCTCAGTCTGGCAGTCAGCCTAGACCCCTCCCTACCTCTGCTGAGCCTGCCCAGCACTGCTCTGTCTTAGGTGCTCATAAGCAACCAGACCTTCTCCCTAGCAGGCCAGAGAGAGACTGCCCTGTACTCTGCTGAGTAGCCTTTCATATATGGGATGCTCTAGAAAGATTTTTTTTTATTTGCTTCCAATAAGCCCTTCCCTGATTGGCTAGGGTTCTTCACAGCCTCTCTGGCCTGTTTTAACCAGTTCCATGCCAAAGTGGGGGCAACTTCCCTACTACAATATGAAAATCAAAAATTTGAATTTATCTTCTGTCATTGTGGGCACAAGAAAAGTAATGTTTAAGATAATTCACACTGTTGCTGTTTCAAGAATCAGAAGTTTAGTCAGAAGCATTATGAATCTTTACTTAAAAGAGTCCATATTATGTTAGAATGCAATAAAACTAAACAAAAACCACATAGTTTTAAAGACCTCTAATTTTAAAAGGCATTTTCCAGACATAAAAACTAAAAATCCAGCTTTTCTGAAATTGTGAACAGTAGGGAAACGAAGGGAAATCATCATACTGTAAGTGAATTTAGAAACTTTGGCTGAGTGCCTGCAGATTTAGGTGTAGCTGGAATGAGATCGTGTCTGGATATATGGATTGAGCCTGTTCCCAACTGTCAATAGAGGAGAATTGAATCAAATCTGAGCTGCTGCAGATGGCAGCACTCAGGGTATGTCTACACTACAGGGTTTTGTCTGAAAAATGTCCATTTTCCCAACAAAACTTGAGGAATATCCACATTGCAATTGCGTTCTTCCACAAGAAAACTGAAAGAACAGAGGGGTTTTTCCAGCATTGGTAATACTCATTCTATGAGGAAGAAGCCTTTTTGTGAAAGTGCTCTTTCGCAAAAAGGCGCGTGTGGATGGGGAAGAGGGAGTTCTTTCAGAAGAAGAGGAAAGAGGAAAAAGCAAACAGGTGCTCTGGTGGCCATTCCATCCATAGCAATTACAGCTTGCATGTGAGAGAGCGTCTATTCAGTCTGGATGCTCTCTTTCGAAAAAGCGATCTGCTTTTTCGATGCACTTTTGCAGTGTGGACGCTGCCTTTTGGAAGAAGTTTTTTCGGAAGATCTCTTCCGAAGAAAGCTTCTTCCGAAAGAAGCCTGAAGTCTAGACATAGCCTCATTCAGGTCACCTGTGTCCATGGAGACACCAAGACATAGGGGTTTACAAACCAGGAATATGTAAGATGTCAAATGAGCCAGCTCTGGATGGGGGAGTATCCTCATTACCCTCATTAAATTATCTGAGGTTCTCTCTCCTTCCATAGTCCCTCTATGGGTATTTCTATGAGAGGAGTTAAATGGGACCAATGTAATTAATATTTCTCAGAAAAACCATCTCTTATCTTCTTTCCACTCACAACTCCCATGGGGGGGACAAACAGAATTTTCCTAAGGAGAGGACCAAAGCACGCAATCTCTTCTACCCACCACCCTCTCTCCCCTTCACTCTCCCCAGCCCATGCCCCACCTGCTGCCTCTGCACCCAGCTTTGAGTTCTTCACTGCACCCAATTCTGAAGTCTCCTGCTACCACGCCCATCCTCACGCTCCTCCGCCCATTGCCCCATAACCTGTCAGCACCTGAGCTAATCCCCAGCAGCTCTCCATACTCTGTCCTGAACTCTCTGATACTCCAGACCCAACACTCTTTCCTTTGTTCCACACATACTCCCCTCCTACTGCTCAATCCCCTACTGGCACTCTATCCCCACATTCATAAATAGTATCAAAGGGACAGAGTTGGTTCACTAAAGTGAGGGATGTTAGATTCTGAAATTCTTTGCATTTGAATCTGTAGTTGCTCTAGCCAGATAAGATCACAGGATTACCAAATGTGCTTAGGAAATAAGATGAGTGCCTCTTAGGTTTGGAGTGGGAAAAAATTCCTTCTAATGTTATAGCAATCTGGTTTTGCCTTTTTTCAGGGATAAGATACTGGGTAAATGGACTAGACCAAAGGCAGGCAATAAATGGCCTACAGACCTGACATTGTTCATCAGTATTAGCCCCAGGTGGGCCTCTGGTACTTTTATTACCCATGCGTCCACAGAAATGGATGCTTACAATCGCTGTTGGCTGTAGAGCATCGTTCCCACGGTTAGGGTCTGGCTGCCTCCTGTCCCTAAATGGTAGGGTCTGGGGTCAGTGGTCCCCTTGCAGTGGGTCCAGAGTTGGGGTCCTTGCCATGTGTCCCACAGCTGGTATGCTAATCCTGGCCCCCTCTGCGGAGAGGTCTCTGGGCAGATGGTGCTGGGAATAGGGGTTGTGGAAGGGTTAGGTGGGGGGCACTATGGTTCTCAACCTTCAGCCTAGATAACACTTTGTGGGCTGCATATGCGGCCCAGAATGATAATCAGGTTGAGAACCATTGATCTGGTCATTATTTAGATGATGCTTTGCTCTTTAGTAAAAATTCAGGTCTGATTTAGTTGGACACTTCTTCACTGAAATAAACAGCTTTTCACCTCAGGTAAAATCCTGTCCCCACTGAAGTCAGTGGCAAAACTCTCATGGACTTCAATAGGACTAGGACAGGGCTACTCAACTTTGGAAGCTCTGGGGGCCACAGTGATACTCACAGCACATGCCGAGGGCCACAACCTAAGTGTGGTTGCAAATACATGCAAATATACTTGCAAATATATGCAAATAGCTTATTTCACACCGATGGGCATGAATACAAAGGCTAAGGCAAAACTACACAACATGCAGGCCCACTTAAGTCAGTTCTGGTGATATTAACGCAATGCAATATTTACCTGATTTCCACTCATATGACAGCACTTTTAATGAACAATGACAGTCCAGGAATTTAACTACTAAAACACACATCAACAGAAGACCATTATGTTGACTACTTTTTTGTTTTGGCTCCCAACTGCAGGCTGTGTGTTGAGCCCTGCATAAACCCAAGCTGCACCGCAAGCCGCAAACAAACGGGCCGTGGGCTGCATGTGGCCTACAGGCCATGTGTTGAGTAGCCCTGGACTAGGATGTTCCCTCTCCTTGAATAGTCTACGTTTGGTCATATCATGTCTGTGCATGTGCTGAGACAGAATTATCTGAGATACATCTCAATCTCTACCCCACAATGATAATTAAGATCAGCTGGGCATGTTTCAATTCCACTTCCTGGGATTAGAATCAATAGGTTTGGTGTCAGGGCTTTCATAGATGAGCTCCCAGCTCTTTGGCTCTGAAAGGCCACGGAGAGAAGCAAATTCATGATAGGAAGTAAGATGTATTATTTGTTTGATTTGGGCTGTTTGTGTTTATTCCTGACTGATATACAAACTCAGGCTTTATAGTCTTCTTATACAGTCTGTACTAGTGGTTCTTTTAGGAATAGGCCCATCAAGCCAAAGAGCAGCATAGGCCTTGAGCAAAATCCCAACAGGAGATTCAGTCCCAACTGAGGGTATCTCCCTGGGATGTAGCAGTCAGGTGCAGCTAAAGGGTCCTTCTATAGATGGAGAGGCAGAGGTTTTCTGACCAGAAGACAGGGCATAGAGCTTCAAAGACATTTGAGGTACCTTTTTATGTTTGGAGTTTATAGATAGTTACATGAAGGGAATGTAGACAGAGACTTTGCTGGTTTGTGCGCTCTCAGCTGAATAAACTGGAAACTCAGAGACTTTGCTGCTTAACTTGGGCCTCCCGTGAACTTTCTTTTCATACTGGCCCTCTCAGAAGGACAAAATAGTAACATGGTTACAGACATTTCTGGAAGCAGCCACAGTAATTTTTAATACTATTCACTGGGGGATAGTTCAGTGCCATATTTGATTTTTAAACTTGTATCAAATGCCTCACGGCTACATCAATAAGTACCCAATCAATCTATAATCCAAAAAATAAAAATCCACAGCTTCCTGATTCTTAAACTTCCTGTGCGTATATAGCTGAACAATATAGAATTGTGTTGAGAAAGAAGGAAAGTTTCCACTGGTACCTGTCTGAGTTAAAGATTACTCTGTATCTTGAGACTATGCCAGGCAGCCCAAGTGTAGTTCTAGAAATATCAAATTTTGCAAAGCTAACATTTGGCTCTCTCATCCAGTATTCATTTGTTAGTGCTGCTTTGTCTTTCTTACATCTTGCATTTAAAAAAAAACAATATATTTTTAGCATCTTTGATTCTTGGGCTTTCTGGAGTTCAAAAACAGGAAGTCTCTGTAGTCAGTATAGTATGCCAGACCCCCAGAAAATAAAGAGCAAACCATCACTATTTTGTAATTACAATATTTTTCTGCAGTGGGCTTTGACAGTTTTCTAAAATAGTTTCCTGCCTCAGCAGGAAACATCCTGTTATTCATAGAGCACTCTTTGCTACCTAATGTGAAGGTGTCGCATTTTCAAGTTTATATAGAAATTATGTTATTTACAACTCCATTGACCTCATCAGGGATTACAAAGGCCTAACAGACTGCAAAGTTAGACCTACTGAATTAGGTTTTTTTAAAACAGGATCTTTTCTTTTTTCCATAGATAGGTCCAAAATTCCTTTAGAAAAAGTGTCCTCTGCATCTGCAACAGCACAGTATTTGTGTTACCTATGTGACTTCCACATATTGTACATCTTTTCAGCCTTCTATACACAGTGGGCCAACAGACTTGCTAAGCCCCTGGGCAAAGTGTGGGGGGGGGGAGGCGGGGCCGGAGGAGGAGAAACAGCTCCATGCTCCAGAAAGGGTGGGGTTTCAGGCAGAAGGCATGGGAAAGGGGCTAACTTCCTCCAGGCAACCTCAGTGCTGCCTTGAGCATGCTGTGCCTACCCCAGGCAGCCCTGAGCACTGCCTTTTGAATTGCCAGCCCCCAGGGTAGAACACAGTTTACATTCCAGAAACAGAATACGCCATTGCCCATTTCTCCTCCCCCATCCCCGTTCAGCAGGTCTGTCTGTACTTTATCTCAGATAGAGCCTTAATAGAAGGTACCTTCAAATATGTGGATATTCAGCATGTCAGAACTACAAACAGATTTCAGATTCTGTTCTCATTTGCGCTTGGGCACTTTGGACATGTAATAGAGCAGAACTGGGCCCTGCAAGATCATGGGACTGGAAGAGAGAAAAATTCTGTCACTGGCTCTGCCATGTAGTCGTTGCATTTTCTTATAAAGTGCTTTGAGACTAATGAAAAGTTCTATATAGCTTAAATTCTGCTCTGTCACTCCAAAGTCAATTCTGCATTGACTTCTACAACTTCCAGATTTACACCAATGTCAGCGATAAGGGAATTTTTGCCCCATGTGCAAAATATTATTTTATTATCACTGATGGCTGGCAGCACAGGCCCATACGCAGGAATTTCTGTGGAGGGGGCTTTTTGTGTATGTGTGGACCACAATTTACAGCATGGGCAAGGCTTTTGGGCCTGGGCTTGGGCTGCTCCTCATGGCTAGCAGGCTCCGTTCCCCCTGCCCTGCCGGGCTACCACCAACCCCGCACACTCATCCCCCCAAAACACAAAACTCTCCCCTACCCCTAACACAGTGTTTCTCAAACTTTTTGGCCTGTGGTCCATCTGGCTCAATGCAAACCTTTCCACAAACCATCAATTGCTAATGGAAACTCACCATTAATTACATAATTATGTCCAAGACATTTTGCTAGTGTTGCAGCTAGGGAGAATGGTTTAATAATTTAACCAGTAAGAAAGGAAATACTAATTTAAATGATTAAACAGACTAAATGCTTTAAATTTTTCATATTAGTTTATCCAACTTGATTTTAAATAAAGTAAAATATTAATTTATGATAATAACACAAAAGGTTCTCATGTTTTCTTTATTTATGGCAGGGATGTGGGTTGAGGAGCCATTGACCCACAGAAAAATCATTTGGGGAACAGCACGAGAAGTGCAAAAAAAAAAAAAAAAAAAAAAAAAAAGCCCTCCAAAACCCCTCACTGATGTGGCGCCCAAAGGAGACACTTCACTCTTCTGGTGCTCCAGCCCCACTGAGGTTCAGGGCTCCCTATACGCCAGATTTGTTCTTCTGGGGCTCCAGGGTTAGTGGATTTTATGGACACCCCCCAAGGCTCTCGGGGTGGGACAAAAATGGGGGTTTCAGTCTGTGGGATGGGGCTGCCAGCGAACGGAATCACAGAACCATAGAGCTCGAAGAGACCACAGAAGGTCATCAAGTCCAGCCGCCTGCTCTAGGCAGGACCAATCCCAACTAAATCAACCCAGCCAGGGCTTGGTCAAACCAAGACTTAAACACCTCTAGGGATGGAGACTCCACTACTTCCCTAGGTAACCCATTCCAGTGCTTCACTACCCTCTTAGTGAAATAGTTTTTCCTAATATCCAACCTGGACCTTTCCCACCACAACTTGAGACCATTGCTCCTTGTTCTGCCATCTGTCACTACTGAGAACTGCCTCTCTCCATCCTCTTTGGAACCTCCCTGCAGGAAGTTGAAGGCTGCTATCAAATCCCCCCTCACTCTTTGCTTCTGCAGACTAAACAGACCCAACTCCCTCAGCCTCTCCTCATAAGTCATATGCTCCAGCACCATAATCATTTTGGTTGCCTTCTGCTGGACACTCTCCAATGCGTCCACATCCTTTTTGTAGTGGGGGCTCCAGAACTGGACACAATACTCCAGATGTGGCCTCACCAAAGCTGACTAAAGGGAAATAATGACATCTCTGGATCTGCTGGCAATGCAACCTAATTCTGCTGGCAATGCAACCTAATTCTCTTAATGCAACCTAATATGCCATTAGCCTTCTTGGCTACAAGAGCACACTGTTGACTCATATCCAGCTTCTCATCCACTGTAACCCCCATGTCCTTTTCTGTAGAACTACTACTTAACTTATTGGTCCCCAGCTTGTAACTATGCTTGGGATTCTTCCGTCCCAAGTGCAGGACTCTGCACTTGTCCTTGTTGAACTTCATCAGATTTCTTGTGGCCCAATCCTCCCATTTGTCTAAGTCACTCTGGACCCTCTCTCTGCCCTCAAGCGTATCTACCTCTCCCCCTAGCTTAGTGTCATCCGCAAACTTGCTGAGGGTGCAATCCATCCCCTCATCCAAGTCATTAATAAAGATATTGAACAAAACCGGTCCTAGAACTGATCCTTCGGGCAAACTCCACTAGAAACTGACCGCCATCCTGACATCGAGCCATTGATCACTACCCACTGGGCC
>JANRFK010001234.1:94763883-94790566 GCA_030068395.1 Apalone spinifera
GAATACTAGGACTGGAAGGGACCTCGAGAGGTCATCGAGTCCAGTCCCCAATAATGGCCAAAGTCTCCTCAATGACATTTGCCAGCTCCCTCAGTACCCTCAGATGCATTAAGTCCGGACCCATGGATTTGTGTACATTTAGCTTTTCTAAATAGTTCCTAACCTGTTCCTTACCCACCATGGGCTGTCCATCTTCATCCCATGTTACGTCACTTAGCGCAGAAGTCCAGGAGCCGACCTTGTCCAGAATGAGGGTGCAGGATCTGGAGCGCAGAATGGGATAAGAGTATGAGGCCTGGATGGGAGGAAGGGTGCAGGAGCAGTCTGGGAGTAGGGTGTCTGGCCAAGGAGAGGAGGCAAGAACAAAGGAAGGTACAGTGTGTGGCCAGGACAGAGAGTGCAGGAGCAAGGGTGGATGCAGGAGTGGGCCGGGGGTAGGGTGTCTGGCCAGTGAGGAGAGTGCAGGTGCCATGGAAGATGCAGTGTGTGGCCAGGAGGGAGGGAGCAGGAGCAAGAGTGGGTTCAGGAGCAGGCTGGGGGTAGTTGTCTGGCCAGGAGGGAGGATGGAGGAGCAAGGGAGAATGGGTTACGAAACAGGCTGAAGGTGTGGGGTCTCGGCAGGGTGGTTGTGCGTGAGGGAGCTGGGAGTACCAGGGTCTGGGCATGAGGGGATGGGGGCACTTACTTGCCTTAGCATCCTGCACTGGTGCCAGGCACTGCCTCCCACTGCTCCCATTGGCCGGATTCCATTGGAGTGCCAGACTGGCTTTCCGTGGAGTAGCGGGGGAGAGAAGGCCCTGAGCCTTGCTGTGCAATCTGGCTTGCAGAGATGAAGCGCTCCTCCTCTCCTTCCTCCCTTCCCTGGCTGGGGGAGTGCACTTGTGGAGTGAACCACAAGCCAGATCATGCAATGAGGCTCAGGGCTTTCTCTCTCTGCCCCCAGCAGTAAGCCAGCACTGGGTGCTCCAACCATGCGGAAGGGAGGCAGGAGGGTGAGGCTGCAGTGCCAGTGCGGGCTGTCCACTGCGGAGGGGAAGGAGGGGAGCTGAACTTGAGTCACAGACCACCAGGAAGTCCGCCATGGAACCACTGCGCACTGACTTGTGGTATCATGGGGAGGTGTTCGCTCTTCACACACACCCTGTGTGCGGGTCTGCAGCATAATCTAGTAGTTTATGGAGTACAGGACTCAGAATAGGGATTCCATTTCCACCTCAGTCACTGATTCTGTAAAACTGAGCAAGTGACTTAATCTCAGAGTTCCTTCTGGATCATCCATCATTGTGGCACAGTAGCATGCAGCCCAGAGATATTGTGATCCTTGCTGCAGGGATCATATTTTGCTATGTAACTGTAAAGTGGCCAGTACAGTGGGATTCAGACTGGAGTATTTCATTATAGGACACCTCCTGCCCCCCCGCCCCATTTTCCTGACTTACATTATCATGCTTGGTTTGAAGTTTGTAGATAGTGGGACAAATTCTTAGTAATTGAAAATCCATGTGTTACATTGACAAGTAAGTGAAAGGTAACAGAGATATCTTTCCTCTTGGCCCAATAATACAGAACTAGGAATGGCATCAAACTCAGTAAAAGAAAAATATAGGTTGTAAATCAGGAAAAAACGGTCCCTGATAGTAGGGTCTATTAGTGGAATAGTTGCAGAAATAAAGCAGTACAAGACCAATTGTTTGGGTCATGTAGAACAAGATTGGACAACGTATTTGGAAATATACAATAGGGAACTGTCCTACATTAACAAGAATAAATGAGTAAAAGTTTCTAATTTTTATGTTTGGTCAGTTTGACAATATTCCTTAACATCCGCGAAATGCAAAGACAGACATCATTCTATTTCCTTGAAAATTTTTGCCATGTTCTTCTTTGTACTTGAGCTCCAAATTCTTGAAATTAGCAAGTAGGCCATATAGAGGATTCTCTATCACTTGAAGTCTTTAAATCAATTTTGGATGTCTAATAGAGATGCTGTAGTTCAACCACAAGTTATTGGGTTCGGGACAGAAATCACTGGGGGAAATTCTAAGGCCTGAGTCATACAGTAGGTCAGACTAAAGCATCATAATCATCTCTCCTAGCCTTCAAGTGTGTAGCTCTGTGAAAATGGCTCTTGTGGTCTGCAAAATGTAGACAAAAGGGATCACACTGAAGGAATGGAATCCTCAGCTCCAACAAGCAGTGAGCAATGTGCAACAGGGTGGTGCTACTGAGGGGTATGAGGCTAAGGATACAGAACTGTCCATTGTGCCCTTCACCATAAGAGGCTTGACTTTTGTTTAATGGATAAATGCTGTGCGCAGTCTCAGACCTTCTGTCTATGGCACGTGTAGCACCCTCAACAAATCCATTCCTCCCATTTTTCCATATCCTACGTGGATCGAAGTACTCCAGCATGAAGGGGGTGCAGAGTCTATTTCAGGGCCTTCTTTCTTCCTCTTCCCAAACAGTGGGATAGGATGTTTTTACTGCTTGGGAAGAGTGGGGAGATGTCATATACAACTGAGAGTATCTGCTATGATTCAGCCCTACTTGTTTTATTTTGTTTTTCATTTGCTAGTGCCAGTATATCTATGTGGCTGTTTAGTTAATGATACACAGGACTGATTTTATCACATTTTCAGAAAGAACACTGCATCCATTCAGAAAAGTCAAAATCACTGAGATACAGTTTTAAAACATCAGAATTCATTGTATATTTTATCCTCAAAATAACCTCAAGTCTCTTCATTTTAAAGGGCAAGTAACACGAACAATTTTGGTCACTGGGTTTTCAACCAGCTCCACCGTATTTACAAGAAAATTTCCAAGCTCTACATAGAGCAGGCAGGAATGAAATCTTCTGATTCCATTACAGAATTAAGTTTTGCACTAAAACCATAATCCAGCAAAACACACAAGCATCTTTAAGACTCTGAATGGCTGAGTTAGCCTATCAGTTAAGCATATGTTTAAATGTTGTGCTTAATCAGGGTCTAAAAATGTATTGGTTTGTTTTTTTAATCTCATGATTTTGACGAACTCATTCTTTGTATGAGCTTCCCATGCTACCTAGGTTTTAAATTTGCAACACACAGTGAAGTTTACTCACTCAAATCCCCAAATGAGAAAAAGAACATGTTTTTTTCTTTCCTCTGCAACATGAGGCCTGGGTCGCTTTCACTTTAAACTAAAATAAATGGTGCATTCTTTGTAACGTTGAAGTCTTCAAAACATGATTTGATAACTTCAGTAACTCAGCCAAAGGTTAGGGGTCTATTATGGGATGGATGGGTGATGTTCTGAGTCCTGCGATGTGCAGGAGGTCAGACTAGAATATCACAATGGTCCCTTCTGGCCATAAAGTCTGTAAGTCTATGAATCAGTTTTTGAAAAAAGACATGAAGCTCTGACATACATCAAATACTGATGACACAATAGGATGTAACAGGATTCCTAGTTATGACAAATATGGTTAAAATGATGCAGGCATAGATTAATCTGGAAAGTAAAAATCACAAGTAAAGTTTCTCCCCAAATTTAAAAACACATAGCAAGAGAACCAAAAGGCTATGTGTCTAGACAGTGGGACTATTTCAGGATACCAGAAGTATCCCAAAATAGCAATTCTGTGTCTTTAAACATGTCCGTTATTTTGAAATATATTTCGAAATAACAGGCATGCTATTCTGGAATCCCTGTAACCCTCGTCAGCACTTCATTTCAAAATTACCTTGAATTAAGCTACACAATTCGCTGCCTGCAGTATTACCCAAAAAGTGCAACCACGGCTAACCAACAGTGTTAAAGAAACAGTCAGAGGCAAAAAGGCATACTTTAAAAAGTGTAAGTGACATGCTAGTGAGGAAAATAAAACAGAGAATAAATTCTGGCAAGGAAAGTGTAAAAAAATATCATTAGGAAGGCCAAAAAGAATGTGAAGAACAGCCAAAGTCTCAAAAAATAATACAGGTTGGGACCTTCCTGGTAGGCACCTTTGGGATCTGACTGGTCCCAGATGAGGGATTTTGCCAAGCCAGAAGTCATTTCTGGCCCCCCTGCTGTTGGCCCTACCCACTGTCCTGCTGCCCCAAAAGCTCTGTCAGGAATCTCAGCAGGGTCTTGAGCAGGGCTTCATGCTTTCCCTTCTCACCCCCACCAGCCGGCTGAGCCATGTGGCTCCCCCCACTACAGTCCAGCAGAGCCACGTGGCTCCCCCCCCCCCCCCAGCCCAGTTATTCTGTACGCCTGCTCCCAGGCCCTTCTCCTAGCCCAGTTGAGCTGCACGCCTTTCTCCCACCTCCCCCCTCGCCCCCCCCCGCACCTCTCATCATGCCAGGCTTCTGCTCCCACTCTTATGAGGGAGGGACCCTCATAAGACTGGCTCCACAATGGGCCATCCTCCCAGTCCCCCCTACCTCCCGCAGTACACTGGGACACTCTGATCCTAGAATATCCATGGTCCCTAAGGACCTGGATGTTGCTGGGGCACAGAGTCCCAGTTTATAAAGGTGCAACATGCAGCAATTATTTTAAGTACATCAGAAGTAGGAAGCCTGGAAAACAACCAGTGGGCCCACTGGACAATAGAAATGCTGAAGGAGCACTCAAGGATGATAAGGCCATTACAGAGACACTTAATGAACTCTTTGCATTAATTTTCACAACTATGGAGGAAGATTCCCAAACCTGAGCCATTCTTTTTAGCTGACAAATCTGAGAACCTGTCCCAAATTGAGGTGACAATAAAGGAGATTATGGAACAAAATCATCAATTGAACAGTAATAAGTCACCAGGACCAGATGGTATCCACCCAAGAGTTCTGAAGGAACTCAAATGAGAAATTACAGAATTAACTTGGTTTAAGTCAGTTTCTGTGCAAAATGACTGGAGGATAGCTATCCTGATGTCAATGTTTAACAAGGGCTCCAGAGTTTATCCCAGCAATTAGAAGCTGGTAACCCTGACTTCAGTACCGGGCAAGCTGGTTGAAACTACAGGAAAAAACAGAATTGTCATACATAGTTGAACATAACTTGTTGGGGGAAGAGTCCACATAGTTTTTGTAAAGGGAAACCACACCCCACCAGTCTGCTAGAATTCTTTGAGGGAATCAACAAGCATGTTGACAAGGGGAATCCAATGGATACGGTGTACTTACATTTTCAGAAAGCCTTTGACAATGTTCTTCATCAAAGGCTCTTGACAAATATAAGCTGTTTTGAGATAATAGGGAAGGCCCTCTCACGGATCAGTAACTGGTTAAAAGATAGGAAACAAAGGGTAGGAATAAATGGTCAGTTTTCAGAATGGAGAGAGGTAAATAGGTGTCTGTACAGGGACCAGTACTGAAAAACAGGAGTATTATAATGTATACACAAAAGTAAAACAATTCATAGAACCACTATAATCAGGGAGTTCTGGGCACTTCATTTCAGGAAAGATGCGGAGAAATTGAAGAAGGTCCAGAGAATAGCAACACAAATGATTAAAGGTCTGGAAAACAGGACCTATGAGGAAAGACTGAAAGAACTGGGTTTGTTTAGTTTGGAAAAGAGAAGACAGAGAGGGGATATTGATAGCAGCTTTCGAACACCTAAAAGGGCGTTATAAGGAGGAGGAAGAAAAATTATTCTCCTTAACCTCTGATGAAAGGACAAGACGCCATGGGCTTAAATTGCAGCAAAGGAGGTTTAGGTTGGACATTAAGAAATACTTCCTAACTGCCAGGGTGGTTAAGCAATGGAATAAATTACCTAGAGAGGTTGTGGAATCTCCATTACTGGAGATATTTAAAAGCTGGTTAGACAGACATCCATCAGGAATGGGTTTGGATCTGCCAATGGCTCCTGGCCACGGGCGAGGTCTTCCGCTGGCTCCCAGCCCCATGCTGGGGCTAGAAGCCGGCAGCCCTGCACTGTGGCAGGCCATGAGTGGGGAGCTGCTCCCAGGGACCGGTTAATTGTTACCTGGTAAGCATCACCCAGTAAGTTAATCTGTTACCGGTTCACATCCCTACCTGCCACACCATCCCTTTAGAAGTTACTCCATGTGCTGTGAGCTCCATAGCTAGACAAGGAGCTCACAGCCACATAAGGACATGTCTTTACTAGTTGGAGTGGAGGAGGTTGGGTCAATAGGCCCCATCCCTTTTGAAAATGCTAACACCTAGAGTAGAACTGGCATAGAGGAGGAGGGACTACAAACACTAAGCAGCCCTTCCTCTGGTTTTATGGAGAATAAAATACAAGTCACCTCTAACAAAGGAAAGATAATCCACAATAAGTAATAGGAGCATATTACTCTATGTCCACTCACATTAAAGCACTCATTAACAGGGTTACGCTACTGAAATTGTCCTCTAGCTCTAAAATGATGGATTTTAGGTAGAAAGGGATTGGAGACTCACGTACAGGGAAATCAGTTCTCTGTTGTACAAATAATAAAAATAACATCATGAAATTTAGGCCTCACAGATTCCATGCTGGAACTATTAAAACCCAAAAGTTAAAATCCAGTCTACTGTGTGACCACAATTACACACAATTTATGAAAAACGAAGAGCTATTTTCTGTGTATGTTTAGCAGTAAACAGCACAATTTCTCATTTTTCTATTTAAAATAGGCCCTTGAGACTAACATATTTTTAAAAGGCGACACCCTTTCACACTTTGCATTGTATTCCCATTCAGTAATACATTAGATTTTTCATATTTGCATCCTGGTTACTAAGACTATAGGTTAGTTAAGTATATTTTAAGATAGAAAATTTTAAAGGACTTTAATGGACCTAGTTGAATTTAGGAGTAAATCTAAAGAAATAGTGCTCGCATTTTGGCACAGGAAGAGCCACATCTACTTCATTGAAAATAAACTAGATTTGAATACCTGTAATCAGATTTTGCATCCCCCTTAGACACTATAGGTCACAGCATGCAGTGTTTCATTTTGACCCAAGCAGCCACATAGATATAGGGATACATTGTTTAGGGATAATCTCATTTTTTATTCTCTAGCTGGACTAGATGGAATCCCTCACCCCTTGGCCACATGTGGGTGCACATATGCACACAAACAGAGAAAAAGTGTTGCAATTCTGTAAGAACTGTCTTGGGCCTTTGGAACAGGAGACTATAGGGTGAATGGAAATACTATGCCAACTCAGTACAACTAGGAATAGAGAGAGTCTTCATCAAATGTGTATGTGGGCTGGTGTCTGGTATTAACATTGCAAATGGTGGCTGATTCCAGCCACTTCATCCTCAAGTTGGCAATGCAAAATCCCAAATCCTAGAACAGCAACAAAGCTGGTGCTTTTAAATGAGGAATCCCATATATCAGTTATAAATTGAACTTCCTGGCATTAGGTTGGACATTAGGAAAAAGTTCCTAACTGTCAGGGTGGTTAAACACTGGAATAAATTGCCTCGGGAGGTTGTGGAATCTCCATCTCTGGAGATATTTAAGAGTAGGTTAGATAAATGTCTATCAGGGATAGACAGTACTGGGTCCTGCCAAGAGGGCAGGGGACTGGACTCAATGACCTCTCGAGGTTCCTTCCAGTCCTAGTATTCTGTGATTCTATGGTACCTCTCATTTCCAGCAGTTGAATAAGCAATATAAAATAATCTGGTTGAGCACAAATAGGTGGGCAAGAAGCATTGTAACTATTTAATGCTTTTCCAACGCAGGGCAATGGAAATGTCTGTTTTCTAAAGGGACTCTCTCTTAATGCTGTTAGGAATATACAATATCATTCAAAACTGATTTTAGCACCAGTTCCCCTTAAGCCCCTAATAATGCCCCAGAGAATTAATAAATGCATTGGCACTTTGCCATGCAGCCTAAATGCGGATGTAGGGTCCAGAGCTTGTTTAGCAGCTGACACTTATCTAAATGGAGGCTGAATACAGAAACCAACGCTTGGTTTCAAATGGGAAGATTCTTTATATCCTTTAAGCAAATAAAACCATCAGCATCTCCGTGTTTAATTTTGTGGGTTTGTCTATTTTTGGTTGTGTACTGTAATCATGACACAGACAATGCAGCAGCTGACCTGATAGTGTGGACACACACTGTACAGGAAAAGCTAATATAAATATCATGGTTCTGAAATGAATCCATGGATTTACAATTACAATATAGATATCCAAGATCATAGACTTCTATATCCAACAATGAATTATTCTGCTGGCGTGGAACAGCAGACATTTATCAGTATCTCATAGATCCAGCAAATGTCATTTAATCCTACATACAACTCTCTTTCCTTAGATTCAAAAACTATCCAATGATGAAAGTTTTAGCAGCTTTTTGGGACATAAATGCAGTGTGTTCCACACAGTTTCTATAGGAAGTATTCAGACACATTTTCTAATGATTTTCAGTATCCACTGAGACTGAAAACAAGCCAGGGTTTTTTGGAAATCTAATCCTTTCTTTTTTTAATATAGTTTTGCAAATCCTTGGAGTTTAGCTTTGAACTTTAACCAAGAAAAGTTATATCTTCTAAACAATGGCATTTGTTGATTGGATGAAGGACTAGATCAGTGTTGGTTTTGGCAATAGGCTGTGTTTGCCTACAGAAATATGCAGGTTGTGGTGTTAAAAAAATTACGTTAGTTCCTCAGCTTATACTTATTTTTCTTGGAGCTATGCCCGAAAGTTTCCAAAGTTACTTCTGAAAGTTAATCTAGAGTCTGGCCCCTTCAGCAAAGGAAGTTACGCATCAAATATTGGAATTTAATCCACTATTGGGAACCAAAGGCAGCCTTTCCTCAGCCTGTTTTCATAATATTATCACATATGAAATTAAACTGTATGAGAAGGAAGATAATCAAAGAGACTTCATAACATAACTGATCTCTATATAACAGAAGTATTACAAGTTGAAATTCTCTAGTTTAGCACCCTCAGGACCTAACTGGTACTGAACCAGAGAATTTTCCAGACCATGGGATGTCAAGATTGTCTAGCATCATTACTTACACACACTTACACTGCTTATTGGACTCTTAGAAGACATTTATGAATAAATTAAAGCTAACTAACAGCACAGAACACTGAGATCCAAGACTAGTGGCTGTAAACAAATTTTATGGGACTGCAGGAAACTTTGTCACACCCATGATCAGCAGTCATCTGGCTAATTAAAATCATGCTGGACCACAGAACACCGGACTACAGAGTTTCAACCTATAACAAGCATAACGCCTGCTTCTCACTTATGATAAATCTGATTTAAGCCACTGTGGAAGTCTAAAAGGCCCTTCAGGTGTAAATATAGGTTCATATATATTGTCATCATCTTGTCTGAACTCCACCATAACATAGGCCAGAGAACTTCTCTGAATTAATTCCTTCAGTAAGTCCAATTGTATTAGTTGAACTAGGACAGGCATGGCAAACTGGCATTTGGAGGGCTGCATGCAGCCTGATTGAAATTTTTTGTGGCCTGCCAGAACATTTTTATAAAAGAATGAAGTTCAGCCCGCTGGCTGCTCGAAGCGCATGGCCGAATGCCTGCTCACAGCCGGCCAGGCCGCTCTGCGCCACAGCAACTGCTCATGGCCAGCTGGGCTGCTCTGCACACGCACTCACAGCTGGCTGAGCGCTTTGCGCTGGGTGCTCCAGCAGGCGCTCACAGCTGGCCACTGTGCTCATGCTGCCCCAGCACCTCAAGCGGCAATGTCAATGCCAGGACCCAGGTATTAGGTGTGGGGGGGGAGGGGGGAGGGAGGGGGAAGAGGAGGGGGAGAGTCTGGGAGAGCCTGGCTCTGGGGGAATGGGGAGGCATTAGGTTTGGGGGGCCTGGCTCTGGGGGAGTGAAGGGGGATTGGGTTAAAACAGGGGTATGGGAGTGCCTGGCTCTGGGGGAGAGGAAGAGGTTATTTTGTTAATATTTTATTTTGTATTTATTTATTCCCAAATAAAATGACAAAATGTATATTAATTTTATATCAATAAATATGTCAATTTTTTGTATTTGCATGAATAATTATATCTTTATGCAAAATTTCAAACTTACAAAGTATCTGAAATTTTCACAGAAGCCTGTTCTATTTGATTAACCATGGTCTATACTTGTTTTGTTGAAATAAAAACAAGTTATGTATTATATACAAAATGTAAAAGTACCTTAAATGTATATTTAAATTAAAAATTATGTAAAATTAATTTAAAATTTTTTTAATATGAACAAATAATGATTTTACACATACAATTATTGTAATATTATAAAATATACCTGAAACATAATCTATAATAATAAATAACTATGACTTTCCAACAAAGTACATCTTCTTTGCCAGGTGTCCGGTATCAGTGCCTTCTGCCTGACAGCTAGGTGTTTGTGCGGCCCTCAGTAGGCTTCAAGTTTGACATGCCTGAACTAGGGCGTATCACTTATTTTGAGTCTGAATTTGTCTAGCTTCAGCTTCCTGTCATTGGATCATGTTGTTACTTTGCTAGATTGAAGAGCCCTCTACAATCATATTTCTGTTCAATATACAGGTTCTTATTCTCGATTGTGATCAAGTCACTCCTTTACCTTTTCTGATAAGCTAAACAAATTGAATCCCTCGAGTCTATTGCTATCAAGCATGTTTTCCAATCTTTTATTCGTGGCTCTTTACATAACCGTCCCAGTTTGTCAACATCCCTTTCAAACTGTGGACACCAGAACTGGACACAGTATTCCAATAATGGTCACACTGGTGCCAAATCCAGAAACAACTCTATCATTATCATTGATGGGTCAGTCATTCAGAGACTTCAAACGGAAGGTCTGATCAAAGACTCAAAGTCCACACCACACACTCCTAACAAAGATACAAACAAACAGAACACTGTTACTGGTCCTGCTCAAGGGCCCAAAACCTGACCCACATAGGGACAATCAACAGGTGGGCCAACCATGCCACTCACCAAGACCTTTATCTGCAAACACAGAGGCCACAACTGTGCCCTCTGAAACTTCTCTGTTTGTTGATAATTGACTTTTTTATAGCAGAAGCATTTCCTTATAAGCAGATCTTCTCTAACCCAAACATCATTGTCTAAATTGCACTGCACTGAAGCTGTTTGGGACTATTCTTGCAATTCTCTATAAAAAGAATTTAACTAATTCCCTGAAACAAGGAAAAATATTTAAATACTGTATATTGAAAACATTAAAAATAAGGCATTAAAGAGAAAACAACTAAAGAAGTTTGTGTTATACCAAAGAAGCAGAAATCTAAAAGGATGTCACAAGGAGGAGCGGGGAAATTGTTCTCCTTGGCCTTTGACGATAGAACAAGAAGCAATGGGCTTAAACTGCATGAAGGGAGGTTTAGGTTGGACATTAGGAAAAACTTCCTAACCGTCAGGGTGGTTAAACACTAGAATAGACTGCCTGGAGAGGTTGTGGAATCTCCATCACTGGAGATATTTAAGAGCGGGTTAGACAGACATCGATCAGAGATTATCTAACCCAATGTTTCTGAAAGTGTTCCGCAGAATCACTCAGAAACACATTAACTAGCCGCCCCAGTTTGTTTATTCACTGGTGCCGCAGCCACAGAACCTTGCATCTCTCATTGGCTCCGTTTTGTCCTTTGCAGCCACGGGGAGCTGCGGGAAGCTTCATGTGGCTCCCCTTGGCTGCAAAGGACAAAACGACACGAATGGGAGCCGCAAGGCTCCGTAGCTGCGGCGCCAGTAAACAAACAAACCAGGGCAGCCAGTTAATGAGTTTCTGAGAGTGATTCCACGGAACACTTTCAGAAACACTGATCTAGATGGTGCTTGCTCCTGCCATGAGGGCAGGGGACTGGACTTGATGTAAAATGTGTGTTTTACTAATTTCCTCCACTAATCTTTTGAATGCTATGACACTTGCTATAATTTAAGGCAAACACCTTCTACAATCATTTGATTTTGTGTATATATACCCATACTTTACTTTGATCATTTACCCCCTAGTGTGGATCAGAGGGTCATCTACACACCTCATTTTGGGACAAACACTGTACTTTGTGAAGCATCACATAGTTTAACTGGTTTTTAATTAATTATTATTATTATTATTATTATTATGAGTACAGCTAAGCAATTTTTTCATGGAATATTCAAGTTTATAGGCAGGACACAGTAAAGAGACTGCAGCTACTATAATATATCGTAAGAATCTCAGGAGCCTTCTGATTGAAGAAATGGGTCAATACTGTGATTTTATTCAAATCACTTCTTCACTTAGAACTTCTGAAAAGTACTGGTTAAGCCCATGAAAGTATTATTCACATAAATTAATTGTACCTTAGATTAATTTGCTGCATTTACTCCTTCAGGGAAAACAATGCACTATGCCTTCTGGAGCTGGTTCCCTAGGCATATCAATTCCCACCTGCCCCCTCTCCCCAATCCCGCACTGCTGCCTCTCTGTCAGAGGCAGCAGAGTAGGGTTGGGGGGGACACTGGCTTCTGCCTCCCCCCACCTTTGCTGCCTCTGATACAGAAGCAGTGGAATGCATGTAGTTGACAGGATTAACCGATAAGCCCAGGCTTATCGGTTAATCGTGCACTTATCTTCACGTTTACATCAATATTTCAAGACTGCCAACATTATTAACTGAGCAGAAAAAACTGGCATATGAGAGTCTGTATAGATCCGAGTTAAAATGTCACAGTAGAGAGATGTTCAAGCAGTTTGCAGACCACCTGAACCATGAAGTCTGTGTTTCTCCTGCATTCCCCTTCCCAAACATACCCCAGGAAGGCTGGCATCATTGGTTGAGATACGTTGTTATTAGTTTAAAGTGGGAAATGGGAGGCGATTTACATTTTCCATTTGAAAGGCTAAATGAAACTCACTAGATCAACGTAACAGTTTAGACTTCCTGGTTCATGTCTTGAGTTAGTTATATTCCTCTTTCACTATGACTATCACATTTGTAAAATAACCTTTCACAAAGCTACTGCTGAGAAATCCAAACCAACTTTAGAGAATTAATCTACTTTCATTAAACATAAAATGCCAGGGATCTGCTATTAAAGTGCTTTATTACAGGATGATTTTGGTTTGAAAAAGTGAGGTTAGTAAAGAGAGAAAAATGAGTCAGTAATTTGTGGAAGCTGCAGTAGGCATAAAAAATCTTAACCACGAAAGGGGTGGGGGGAACACAGTGAGGAGTTTTGCTTATGTTTCTAAAAATATCATCCCAAAGATTTTGTCACGTAGTATTATAGGCACACAGTTTCTCTGCCACCCCATATATAATATCCAGAAGACAGTTCATTTAAAAAAACCTCTGCAGCCAGATCCTCCCCTGTAATCTGGTTGTTCTGAGCTGCTTTGGCCAAGGGAGAATCACACCAATGTAAAGTGATACTCCAATAGCTTAGATACAGCATAGGGTCTCTTACACCACTCACCCTGCTGTAAGCAGAGGAAAAGGAAAGTGGCTGGAATGCCACAGATTCTGCCAATTTTCTGCTGCATTTTCAACCCTCCAATAGTCATGACATAAATTAGAGCAACACTCAGATTCTCTGAACCCAAAGAATTTAGTCTACATTTAGTCTAGACACAACTGAGACAGCAAGAGTACAGAAAGAGACAGAAAGAGAGGAAGAACTATAGAAACATATTAGAAGATCATATTATTACTTAGAGATCTGCTCCAATTTCCATAGAAGTCAATGGAAAGACTAAGTTACCTAGCTATGTGCCCTCCATTACCACAGTGTGACAGAGATCACATTCACAGGGAATATTTTATGAGGCTTTATTATATTAAGTTTACAAATCACTGTGGGCCTGGGATTGTATGCAACTCCCAAGCTAGAGTTATCACAGCACCTCAGAGGAACTAAAAACAGAGGTGGATGAGTAAGGTGAATGACATAGGTTGTAAACACCTCAGAGGTACTACCCACTGGGTACACTTGCATGTTTTAGCTCAAACTGGGTTTTCGAGAAACCAATGCAGCAGGAGTGGGGAACCTCAGGCCCAGAAGCCAAATGCAGCCCCCCGGCTTGCTTGGATCCAGCACCCTGAGACTCAGCAATGAGGAGCCCTCACTGGCACTCTGGCCCCCCTGCCACCCACCCGCAGGGCTGGAGCACACAAAATCTACTAGCCTGGAAGGGGAATGTGGGGAGTATCTTTCTCCTTCTCAGTCAAGGGCTTCTCACTTTGCTTCTCACTTGTGTGTGGCCCCCGACTGATTTGTCTGTGGGTCAGCAGCCCCTTACCCAAAAAAGGTTCTCCACCCCTGCAATACAGAAAGGACTTTTGCTATAAAAAGGCAGGGTTTAAACTGACTTGTGGCCTTCTTTCAGATCTAGCAATCTGTTATGAGTCTGTCCAAAGACAGCCCCCAGCCCTTGTAGAAGGGTTGGAAGGGATAATGATTCCTTATGGAGAAAATGGGCAATTTTCGGTATGTTTAGTGTGGGTTTAAATCTGTATATTTTTATATATTTTCTCTGTAATGCTTTACATGAAGAATACATGTGGCTGCTCTAAAAGACCTGTGTGATTACTTGTGATTCCTGGCTTTGGACTACAAAGCGCATAGCCCTGGGAAAAAAGCACACCACAGGCACTGGCTTTTAGGCAGACTCTCTATCTAGGACATCACATTGTAATGGAGGGGTCTGAAGAGCCTTAAAACCCTCATCAGGGGAGAGAGAGAGATGCAGGGCTTCACCCAAGAGAGGTTACAGCTGGGAACTAGAAACTTTACCTGGGTGCCCTCAAGTGATCATGGAGGAAGAATACAGGTGCTTTTATCTTGAAACTGTTGCACATAGAATCAGAGGGCCTCACAATCTTTTACCCCTCAAGACAGTGTGGGCAGGCACTCATCTGAGAGTATGTCTACACTGCATTTAGGCACTCAAAGCGGGCCCATTCCAGCTCACTCAAGCTAAAGAGCTATTTAATTGTGGGGGATTCAGGTTGCAGCCCAAGCACTGGGACCCTCCCTCCTTGCAGGATGCAAGAGCTCAGGCCTGAATATTTACACTGCAATTGAACGCTCCTTACCTATATCAGCTGGCTCAGCCTAGCTGCAAGTTTTTAACTGCAATGGGGACACACCTTCAGTGACTCACCCAAGACCACAAAAGCAGAGAACTGAATTGGGGTTTTCTGACTGGAAGGCTCACCTCTCAACTACTAGGCCAGCCTTCCTTCCACCGAAGCCCTGAGTTTTGGCATGTTGATGATTCCATTAAAGTTATTTAATTGTAAGCTGTTTATTTCACACGAGCACTTTGGAAAAAGCTAGATTTTAGAAGAGACTTAAATAGAGTATTGTGGTTTGGCACTATTATTCCAAAATTAAACAGTATTTTTCCCTCTGTTTTCCCTTATAAAGTTCTGTTGTCCTGCAGTAAAAACTCGCTTTATTTATGGAGTTGATTCAGGGAAAATCCTACTGGCTTCAGTATTTGGCCCTAAAAAATTGCTATTCAATATCCCCTAGGAAGATTCAACTTAAAAATATTCTATGTTGATTTATTTTTAAATCTGTCCAGATGTAAACTGGATATAAATTTACTTCATTTTATGAGCTCACAGTGGTGCTCAGGAAGGGGAGATGTTTTTTAATTAAACAAGCTAAGTTCTGCTTAGATTTGGAAGTCTTTTCTGGCTGTTGATATATAATCCAGAGTTTCTCAATTTTTTTTTAAGTACCCCTTTTAAAAAAAATTATAAGTACCCCCAGTACCTACAGTTTTCAGACACACAATTTTTTTTCTATCATTGCAACACATTTGTTTAAACAACTTAATCATAGCCGGGCAGGCAATGGCATTTTTGGGTGTAAAAAGTACAAAAATAATAAAGTGCTGTAAAACTTAAAACAAAAATTTAGTTTTCTCCAAATTTCAGTTGTATTGACGTAACCCCCCCCCCCCCCAGACTTCTCTTGAGTACCCCTAAGGGTACTCGAACCACTGATTGAGAAACACAGATCTAACCCATATAATTAATCTCCTTTCTTTATGTCAAGGGTTAATTTGTAATTAAAGAAATCCTGGGGGTTAAAGGAACCAAAGCTCAAGCATCTTTTTTTTCCCCATTCATAACTGATGCAGTTAATCCAGAGGTGCTGGGTATGAACAGCCAACCCTAGAAGTGCTGAGGCTCAGTCCTGGAACTAATTGAGCACTGCAGTTGAGGGAAAACCAGGGTTTATAAAAGAATGGACCTTCACAGATGTAAAAGTTAGCACATCCTCTATAACACAAATACTCCCTCCCCATAGATTCTACCCCATAGATCCAACTTCCCTCCTGGAATTCCTATTTCCTTAACAGTTTTGAAGAGTAGGGATGAGTGACATGGCCAATATCCAGATTCAGATTTATATTTGTATTTTAAAGCTGGGAAATGGCTGAGAAACTTTAGGTTTAGTTTGGGTACAAGTATAAAGGAAATAATGGTTTGAAATGTAATCACCACATTGCAGGAGAGGCAAAAGATACCATAGCTCACATTTCAGAGGGAAATGCGAAGCACAAGAATGAAGTGTGGCTGTTACCACAACAGAAAGTTGAAAAATGCCAAGAAATTGAAATTTTTGTGGCAGATTTCAAACTCATTTTCATTCTGTCGGATTCTCAGAGGATTTTTTTTTTTTGGTGAAAATTTTCACTGAAAATATTTGTTTTTCAGAAGTTCTTAAAATAATGTCTTGCTTTGGCTTTAGTTCCACCCCCATCTTTTTTGCCATCCCTAATTTTCCTTTCTTCTCTCCTTCTTTCCTTGTTTTTATTGACTGCAAAAGGAGAAAAAAACAGCAAGATACAAAATATAAAATATATTTTGCAAAATTCTTCATTAAAAAGCACCTTTTTTGTTCAAAAATTATTTTGTATAAAAATGTTAGCCATCTCTAATTGCTATCTTTAGCTTCTTAAACTGTCTCTCCTCTATGGTCATTAAGGACCAGCTGATGTGATTTTGAACATGACTGGTCTCTGTATACACTAATACACTCTATAACTTTTATAGGCAGAGCTTATTGAACTCATCAGGGGCTCCATGCATCCCTCCATAAGCTTTCACATGTACCGGTTTCCATCACCCTTTTCAGGAACTCACTTCAACTTTTCCCTATTCCCCTTTACCAACAATTCTGTGCGTCTCCCATTATTTCCTCCTGCAATACCAACCCCCCTTCCATCTCCTCACCATACCAGCAACTTTATGTGCATCCTGATTACCCCCTTCCTCCTCATGTTAGGGATCTGGTATGCCCTCTTCCTCTCCTCACACCAGGTGCCCATTCGTCCCTCCTTGTGAAGGGCTGTGCAGATGCCTCACAATTCCCCTAACAAATCCTCTCCCTCTGTGACCCTCTTTTCCTCTTCCTCCCAACCCCTCAGTCCTGGAACTAATTGAGCACTGCATTTGAGGGAAAACCAGGGTTTATAAAAGAATGGACCTTCACAGATGTAAAAGTTAGCACATCCTCTATAACACAAATACTCCCTCCCCATAGATTCTACCCCATAGATCCAACTTCCCTCCTGGAATTCCTATTTCCTTAACAGTTTTGAAGACTAGGGATGAGTGACATGGCCAATATCCAGATTCAGATTTATATTTCCATCATCATGCAGAAGTGGGAAGGTGCATTGTTATGCAGGAATAAGTTAACAGGTATCAACCACCAGTTATTAGCTCCGTAGACAATTGCAAAGGTGCCAGAGGCTGTGACTGTACTTAAGAGCTGACCAAAAGCTTCATGTGTTCCCTCATTTTACCCTTTTTGGTTTTCCAATTCTCTGCCCTCTTCCCCCAAATCAATATGGTTCTGGCCACTGATAGTTAATCCTGAAAACTGAGAATTTATCAGATGCAGGCAGCATTCAAAAGTTCTTATTACATACCGACAGACAGAGAAATCCCACAGACAGAGACAAATACCTACAGGATCTCTATCTGGCATTCTTAAAACTTAAATGCCTACCTGGGGAAGTGAAAAAACATCTTGACAGAGCCAGAGGAGTACCCAGGCATCAGCTTCTTCAAGACAGTCCCAACAAACAAAAGTAACAGAACACCACTGGTCATGACCTACGGCCCCCAACTTAATTCCCTCCAATGCATCATTAACAATCTACAACCTATCCTGGAAAATGATCCCGCACTCTCACAGGTCTTGGGGGATGGGCCAATCTTCACCTACAGACAACCTCCTAACTTGAAACAAATTCTTTCCAGCAATCACATAGCACACCTCCATCATAATCACCCAGGAACCCACCCCTGCAATCAACTCCGATGCCAACTCTGTCCACACATCTATACGAGTGACATCATCACAGGACCTAACCACGTAAGCCATCACATCAGAGGCCGATATAGCTACACATCCACTAATGTGATATTTGCCATCAACTAACAGCAATGCCCCTCAAACTGGACAGTCTCTATGACAAAGGATTAATGGTCACAAATCAGATATTCAAAATGGTAACACAGAAACCTGTTGGGGAACATTTTAGCCTTTCCAGGCACTCACTAATGGATCTTAAAGTGACTATACTATCACAAAGCAATTTGAAAAACCAGCTGGAAAGAGAAGCTGTGCAAATTTGACACCTTTAAATCAAGGTTTAAACAAAGACATGAACTGGATGAGCAGCTATATTCAACATCTTAATGCCATCAAAAGTTAAGTAACGGGCACTTACAGCCCACTCTATTAGCCTCATTTAGCACAGATACTCTAATTGACAAGATTTTTTTCCTTCTCTTTCCCTCCCCCATTCTCCTCTTTTTCTGATATTTATTTCTAACTCTGGACCCCTGGCTCCATTCACCTGAAGAAGTGGCTGGTGCCCATAAAAGCTCATGATACCATCTACATTTTTTGTTTGTCTCTAAGGTGCTGCAGGACCACTTGTTGTTTTTTAAGTTTTTTTTCTGAGTTATATATAAGACTTACATAAGTTCAAGCAGTGATGATAAAACCTTGGTCAACATGCAATTAGTAATGACTTCAAGGTCATGTTCTATCTCAATGTAATCTTCAAGTGAAAACATGTCCCATGCTCTTTCTATCCATCAGTCAGAGAAGTAAAGTTCACATCCTTAATCTCCAATATAATTTTGTGGAGTACCTGATTGTAATGAAAAACTGCACATATTTACTCACCCACTGCATGTTTAAAGTTCTTTAGAACTCTTGGGCACATACCATGGAGTCCTGATGACATTTTGCTTGTAAACATATCAGTACATTCCAACTCTCCCTATTTTGACCTCTCAGTATCTTGACAGTCATCATCATTAGACTGTCATTCCAAAATCAGAGCCAGGATGTGCCTGTGTCACTTACCATGCATAGTTTCTCAGGAGTACAGAGTATTCACAAATTCCAAGACCATGAGTGATTCTCTAGTGACCTACTATATACACTGGCCAGAGGATTTCTCCTATGTAATTTCCAGAGCATAATAATTCCTACAGCTGTTCCATGGTGGGCTGGAGGTGCTGGGAGGAGCTGATCAGCGGGGCTGCCTTATAGGTGCTGAGCACCCCCTATTTTTTTCCTGTGGTGCTCAACCCTGGCGCATGCCCAGAGTCAGTGCCTATGACAAGTTAGCATAAATGTGATTAAATAGGCCATAACCCTTGGTATACATAAGTGGCCTAACAGTTACCTTTATATTTTGGGGACTAAGGAGACTTTGCTCAATGGTAGGAGTTAAACTGTAGCAGTAAATGCTATTGCAAGGAACATGAATGTAATAACTGCAAGTCTGCTTATGTAAAGGGTGACAGGTATGATAATGCACTAAGATGGCAACTGCACATATCAGTAAGTACACCCTCAATAGTATGTGGGTGAAAAGGCTAAATTTGGGCATGGAGGACTGAGCATGAGCAGGTGTTGATCAGGGCCTATAAAGACAGCCATCATATGGTCTGAAGTTTGTTCTTTTCTGGTCATCTTCTGTCACACAGATAACTCCAATATTGTATTATCTCTATCTTTTTATATAGCTTGGGTCCTCTCTTGCTTTATTCATTATTTTAATAAAGTTAAGATTTTACTTAGCCCTCAGTGTGTGTCTATGTCTTCCACCTGAAACTTCTCACAAGATATTGAATTCTGTAGTGTTGGTTTTGAGTACACAATTCATGAAGTTCACTTTCTTTTTAAACCTGATTGTGGGTGTAAGAACCTTATCCCAGTGAGATCAATTGGCCATCAATCCAGATATTATTTACCATAAAAGGGTCAGGCAATACCCTCTAGACCAGGGCAGTTTTTTTTAACCAGTATGGTCTTCTTCCTTGATTGTGGCTGTTTGGGCAGCTAATAAAGTTTTCTTATACAATTCCCAATTATCATTCACATTTTCTTAATTGTTTGTATCTTTGTGAAATTGGCCCTTTTCAAGCACCGTGTGTGTGTATGTGCGTGTGTGTAACCAGTCTGGACTATATGTGATCAAGTCATGATCACCTGTACTAAAACTACCATTAATTTTTTGTTCTGTGATTAATTCCTCTTCATCCCTCAAGGTAAGGCCTAACATATGCTAGGTGTTGACAAGGAACACTGCATCAGGCAATACTCAAATGTTGACATTGGCTCTCACTATTCACATGTGGGGTAATTCCTCTTGTACATACTATCTTCAGTACTTGCCACCCTGTTTTTCCTCAATTTAGTTTACACCAGTGTCCAACGTTAGTGGCTGAAGGGAGTTGTTCTAAAGGACCCAGGTTCTCTGACATCATTGGCATTTCCCCCCATTTTCTTATTCAGCAGCCAACATGGATCTGTGAGGTTAAGGGATTATCAGAAGTGAATTTGATTTTCTAGATTTCAGTCTCTTGGGCAGTGGAAAGTATCCTTACAATGGATGTCTTAAAATCATGCATCTGTTTTTGTCTCTTTTCTTTACTGCCAACATTCCATCCCTTTGGCGGTAGTACATTTCTTGCAAGGCTATATAGAGACAGTGTGGGGGACAGATTTAAAATCCCTGTGATCATCTCACAGGATTGATTGAATTCAGTATCAATTGTGTGTGCATGGCTTGGGCATGATCTTACAGGAACAGATTATTCTGCAGCTGAGTAATAAAGGCAAGACTAGATGCATGAAGTGTTTTGGTTCAGTTCCCCATTTTGTAGTAGCCAGTTTCTGGAGTACACAATTCATGAAGTTCACTTTCTTTTTAAACTTCTTGATGTGTTCTTTGAATGTCAGTATTTGAGCTAATGTGATCCAAAAGTATACCCAATGTTCACATTGCTCAAGGATGGTACTTTTTTACTATCCCACTATATTTAGAGTTTTTGCTTCGCCTGATGTACAGATGGAAGGCACACACTTTTGTCTTGATAAGATTGGCATCCAGGAACCATGTGCCTTAGCATTTTCCAGGTACACTCAGGCTATTAGTTAAAATGTGCATGGTGTCCTCAAATCTTTTCAACTGAGTGATGATACAAAAACCATCTTCATAAATGAATCTCTGTACATGGGGAAGTTCAGATTGGGCAGTTCTTTAGCTGTTAAATAGGAAAGGTGATAGTACTGAACCATTGAGAATGCTACTGATTTTTCTGATCATCCATCTCAAAAAAGAAATATTGATGCTCGAGCAGGGAGGAGGTGTCTTATACCATCTTGGTATCTCAGATTTCTTGCAAGTTTCAACAAAAACTGTACGATGGTTCACTGTGTCATAAGTGGCCCACAGATCAATAAATATATCTTCTGTAATATTGTAGGTTTCAAAGTTTCAGTGTACTAAGTTCAGTTTACAATTTGACCACAGCATGAACTTCCTGAGCAGCACCTGGCTTGATCATCTGTCAGCTGTACTGTCTCCAGCAGTGTTTCATCTTTATTATGTGTAGGTATCTACTCTGTAATGAAGGCTGAGGCAAAGAAACCTCTGTAGTGAAGAAATGTCACCTTTTCCCTTACTTCTATGGTACTCTAGCAGCCTAGCTGATTCCTTCCAAAGCTTCCTAATATGCTGAAATAATTTCATATCTGCTTTGATATATTTGTATATTGGCTCTTCAAAATCCCTCTTAGTCACATTACATTTTTTATCTGTCGTATATTGCTGACTATTGGCTAGGGCTATATTTCTAATGTTTATTTACATGTTTGACATGAAACTTCTTTAAAAATTGATAATCAGTTCTATTTTAGTTTCTTGCCTTCTTGCTTCCTCTTTAGTTAGTGGACATGCATGCCTTTTGTGACTTACTGTTCCCTTCAGTCTGTATCTGGGGATTTTAATTGTGTCACTTTTTGCTTAATCCCTTCAATTTTAAAGCCGCTCTTCCTTTCTTAAATGTAGTTTCACCACACCTGTGGCTGTCAAAGACTGCCTCAGATTTTTTTAAATGTTATGTGCTCCTGTGACAGCCTCAAAGTTGTTTTAGTGAGACATTTGCTTTTGAATGGGAAGAGAGATGCCCAGATGTAGAATGGGGACAGATTTTTAAAACATTATTGTTTGTTTACTGGTTGCTGTGTAGTGTGTTTAACTATTTTCCCCCTTGGTTTGAGTTGGTGGTTGTTGAATCGAACAGCCTTAGCCGTTACATAGTGATTCCATGGTGGAATTCATTCAGTAAAGAAAATTATTTCCTATTAATATGAGAAAAAGTTCAAAGCTACATCTGTCTCAGATGAAAAAATATAAATGATGGAGATTAATTTCTCAGTTCATTTATGAATCCAAATCCATAGAAGTATTCCAACTTTCACAAATTCTTATGTTTTAGTTTTGCAAATGGATCTTTTATTAAATCAAAAAGTAAGAGAATGTAAATCAAGTAGAGGGCTCCCTCTAGAATGTACATTTGAGGAGATTCAATAATATTCCTTCTAAAGTCACTTGAAGTTTATGCTCACTCAACGGGCTTTAAACTTTTTCAGAAAGTAGCTAGAAATAATTTGCAGAACATAGTTGTCTATTAGTCCAGCGGTTCTCAAACTTTTTGGGCTCTGGAGCCCTTTACATACATAAAAATGTATGTGGAACCCCAGTGGTCCACTGATTGTATGTGTTGTACCTATTGATGTTTCCAGTTTGTCAACTTCGCGGAGCCCCTGGAGATGTCTCATGGAGCCCAGGGGCTCCACAGAGCACAGTTTGAGAAACACTGTATTAGTCAATTAATATTTAGTGTCAGACAGAGTAACTAAAAGTAGGTCTACAAGTGTTTGAGGAAATTATGATGTTGCTATATGGAAAAATTATATATGTAACATCTCAACAAGATTACTCAAAGCTGAACAGATAAGTTAAACTCCATAATTTTCTTTGTCTAACAAGTTTTAGTATTGTTTCCATAGTTCAGGCAGAGGGTGTTGCACAATTTGCAATCTCTGTGTCATCAGAAGATATTTTAAGTCCCATTCTCTACAGCAGTTCTTTGGTCATTGTCTCAGTTTTAGCCATGTAGAGGAACCGAAGACTTTTTTTTTACTAGACCGGCAAAAACTGAAACATAGGTCAACAAATACTTTATCAACATATTATTATGCTCAGATTTGCATACTTCCTCAAAAAGCATTTATAAATTATCTAAATTATGTGATTTAGTATGTAAAAGTATTTTGAAATCAGTAAAACATTGCAGTTCATTTAATTTTCATGATCAATTGTCATAAAAGCACATGTATTGAAGCTGTTTTCTTACAAAGATAACAACAGTAATTAGTTTTAATACTTACAACTAACCTGCTAGGGATGACATTACATTTTACATAGCACCTTTAATATCAGAATTCTGGGCAAAGGTAACAAGAAAAAACAGCAACAAAAATAAGCAGTTTTAACAAATTCTACTTAGACAGTACAGTGAAAAATTTAACATAGACTAGCTTTACCAATAAAGCTATTATGTTGGGCTATAAAAAAGAAAGGTGTGTCAGAACACAAGAGTAGACACAGTAGGTGCCATCAAAACAGGATGTACCAAGTCCAGTGGTAAATATCACAATGCAATAAATAACCATTTGAGTGTTTACAATTAGAGTATTAAGAGGACGAAGAGCAAGATATTTGCAGATTAATTTTAATGACTAATTGAATGAAAAGAGAGACCATTCCAGAAAGCAGGAGCTAGAAGGGAAATAAATATAAAGAAAAGAGAACTGTTGATGAAACAACCATTTCCCTATTTTGTTCTTCTCTTGATTCCCTTTTTATTGCACTAGTTCCATCAGCAAGATGGAACATCAGATTAACTAAAGAAAAGATGAGACTTGTGAACACTCTTGAAATGGAATGGATCCTATATACCCATGGCAACATAGCATTCTACACCATATTGAGGAAATGTACTCTGGCGGGTAAAGATTTCCTTTTAATAGCTGACTTTGTTACTAAGAATGGCAAATAGTGTCATGAAACAGAACATTGCACTTTGATGAAATGCCGAGTTTCAAAGAATCAAACTTCAAAAGAATTTTTTGGTTGCTTTTTCTTGAATGCTGAAATTTAAAATAAAAAAATAAAAAAATTGATGGCTACATTTTATACTGGTAAAATAATTGCTGCTCAGTTTTCCCTGCAATAATCCTGCATTATTTTATTGTTTCTTATCATACATGTCAATTGAAAACTGCATCTAGTTAATGAGCAACTCTTACAAATCAACCACATATAACAATGATGACACTTCTATAATGACTTCCCTCAGTGATTGCAAGGCACTTCACAAATCAGTCTAACACATCTGTTGTAGGACAGAACCTTAAACAGAAATTGCCATTCTATATCAGATAACTGGTCCATCAAAATAACTGCCATCCAATGTCAGATCACTGATCCATCAAAATCCAATATCCTGTTTCTGACAGGCTAATATCAGAAGCTTCAAAGAAAGACTGAAGAATTGTCAGTTCTGGAATTTTTCAAAAAGCAGCAAATAGTAAATAAGTTCCCAGACCAAGTGCCCAAACTTGGAATTTATACAATGTGTGCTCGTTACCACACAGCTCATTTTGCTTGTATGTTTTGTGTTGCATATTTCCCCTCCCCCTTTCTTCTGTGTTTGTTTGTTTAGATTGTAAACTCTTATGGCATGAATTGTGACTTCCTGCTATTTGCCTGTATGGTACCTAGGACATTTTACTATTAATAAAAACAGTAAAATGCCTATGAGTAAGGTTTCTTCTTCAACACAGTTCATGGTAGGATTCTGTCCAATGACGCAGATAGCTAGTATCACAGCATATAATCTTCTATGCCCCAGGGCATCTAATGCTTGTTTGAATCCTTCTCAGCTCTTTGCCTCGGTTATATTGTCCCTGTGTATATCTTGTGGCAAGGACAATGACACATTAATTACATGTTGTATTTAAACATAATTTCCTTTGACCAATGTAAAATGTGTTATCTTTAAAATCACCCCTTGTTTGACGCATGACAAAACATAAGTAGCAGGCCTAACAAGAAGCCAGGAGTTTCACTTCACAAAAAGTTGAGGTTACAGATTTGTTCTGTGTCACACTGGAAATTAGACCTTTTGAAGGTTTTTTTTGGTAAAAACATGTTAAATGGCCTAGAATAGCCAAAAGTAGGTGGTCATGGCACTCTCTAGGGAACAAGGAGACCCTAATTCAAGTACTCACTCTGCCTGATGGTCACACACACCAGCTGAGTGTCCTAACCACCAGCCGATTGGCTGTGCTAGGGTCAAATGCACTCTTGCCTTCCCTCCTCTCTCCCTCAGGCCTGGCAAACTATTTACTCAAGGCAAATTTTTCTGAGAATACGTTTAATTTCAACACCTCTGCATTCTTCCAGGAAAAAAAAAAAGATTCCTGTCCTGCTCTAGTAAATATACATGTCCAAATAATATTCTCTATATTATTCATTACTTTTTACATCCGTGTCCTCTCCCTGAACAAATAATCCCCTATTTTCATCTCTCTTCAAATATAGTTAGGCCAACACTTTCAAATTTTGGGGTCTAAAATTAGGCCCCTGATCCATGTTTAGAAACCTGAGAATCAGATCGCTTTCACTTAAGGATGTTAAGAATTCACAATGTACACCTATTGAAGGAGTGAAATCACTGCAATCACTACACAACATTTAAGAAACATGCACCATATATCACATGCTGAGGAAAACTAGAATAGCTTTTTCTGAATCTTAACAGTTTTCTTTAGAGTTAGGTACATCATATCACCCACATTTCTCAGCACTGGATGGGAGGGGACTCAGGGAGGAGAACAAATAGCTGATCTATAGATCTCGCTATAACCAATAGCAGTGCAAGGGAGCTGTGTGCTGCAGTTGGATTCACAGAGATGCTAGCTGTCTCTTGTGGCCAAATATCTACCACCTAATGAATGATGATTGCTCCAGATAAAATCAGTAGCAGTCATGTGGAGTTAAGTGACAAAATTGGGCAGTTGGAGAACTTAATTTTTATGCCAGTTAATCCTCTAGGAATCTACTCACCAGTAGACAGAAAGTATATTGGGAATGTCCTGAGAAAGTGCATTTCTCTGAAACATATAGGGTTGCCAAGTGTCCAGTTTTGAACAGGACGGTCTGCTATTTGAGCTTTCTGTCCAGGAAACAAATTGAGAAAATACCGGACATACAAATGTCTGGTATTTTCAAAGTAAATTTTATTATTATCATGAGTATCAGTACGTAGTTGCGTACTGCCTGGC
>JANRFK010001234.1:94797757-94856731 GCA_030068395.1 Apalone spinifera
CAATCTTACATTAGATCGTCAGTGTTCTTGCGCAAATTCAAGCAGCCAGTGTAGGCAGCTGGCAAGTTTTTATGCAAAAGCGGCCGCTTTTGCGCAAAAACTTGCCAGTCTAGACGCAGCCCTAGTGTTTACACACAATCAGGGGTTCAGTGCAGTTGGTACAAGCACACAGTGAATCCTGTGTACCTATTCAGGTTGCTGGCCCTCCTCTGTTGCTACTATACTGCTGTTTTTAAACCATGCCACTGCAGGTACTGCAATCACACATCAGATTGCACTCTAGACATAGCCATAGAATAATGGCCTTATCATCCTTCTCAACCTGCCATTCCAGAAATGCATGACAAAAACTCACAGAGAGAGACAAAATAATTATGCTTTGGGCATCATTCCTTTAATTTACAGAACATGCCCTCAACTTTAGTTGCATCATTTTTTATTTCTGATGTAAACCATAAGAGGGAGGAGAGACAGTCAACGTGAAAAACGCACTTACCTTTAGGATTAGAATGTATGATAGGTGAAAGGTATGTCATTTACAACTAAGTGATAGTTATTAGTATCTGGTAGGAAGACTCTAATTCAATTAAAGACCTATGCACTGTGGAATCAGAGTGATTCTACCCAACATAGGGAGTGGTGTGTGGGGAACTCCTGTATACAAAATTTCAGCTCCCATTTTTCCACATGGATTCGATGGAAGAAATATTTGGGAATTAGAACAAGCTGGGAAAGAAAAGTGGAGTGGCTCTGGTGGATTCATATCTCTCACAGACCATGAGTGAACTGTCCATAAATACACAAAGATACAGACCATGAGTGAACTGTCCATAAATACACAAAGGCATCCAGTCAATTTATTGTTGACAAAGCACAGTGATAACACCTGGCAGACATTATGAGGCTAATAAGACATGCCCAAGACATGTTATGCCCATACAGCTCAGTGAATGGTGAGACTTTCCATTCCCCTGCTCAGCTGGCCAAAAGTAGAATCATAGAATACTAGGACTGAAAAGGACCTCGAGAGGTCATCGAGTTCAGTCCCCTGCCCTCATGGCAGGACCAAATACTGTCTAGACCATCCCTGATACACATTTATCTAACCTACTCTTAAATATTTCCAGAGATGGAGATTCCACAATGTCCCTGGGCAATTTAACTACCCTGTTTAACTACCCTGACAGTTAGGAACTTTTTCCTAATGTCCAACCTAAACCTCCCTTGTTGCAGTTTAAGCCCATTGCTTCTTGTTCTATCCTCAGAGGCCAAGATGAACAAGTTTTCTCCCTCCTCCTTATGATACCCTTTTAGATAGCAGTTTTCAGGTATCAAGTCCCCCCTGAATCTTCTCTTTTCTAAACTAAACAAACCCAATTCTTTCAGCCTTTCTTCATAGGTCATGTTCTGTAGACCTTTAATCATTCTTGTTGCTCTTCTCTGGACCCTCTCCAATTTCTCCACATCCTTCTTGAAATGCGGTGCCCAGAACTGGACACAATACTCCAACTGAGGCCTAACTAGTGCAGAGTACTCCCTCCAAGACTCTGTATTATACACCAACACAAACAACTCTGCTCATCTCACATAGCTTGTGACTGTCTCCAACTTGGGTGTAGCATAGGTTTAGCTACGCATTATAGGTAGTATTGATAAATATAGTACCAATCACTTGTTTAGTCAAGTCACATATATAAGTAACGTACTGAATACATGAAAGGAAAATAAGGAGTCAATGATAGAAATGTCTTCCTAATTTCGACATGTTCCCTGATGCTAGATTAATTGGAACGGTGAGATGTAAAACTTTAGTTGAATACTTGAGTTAGAGAGGGTGAAACAATTACATGATGGCAGAAACTGTACATAGACAATGTTAAAACAGTAATTTTATAGGACTAATCCACAAAATGGCAGAACAGTGATACAGGAGAAACACATGGGGGGAGGGATAGTTCAGTGGTTTGAGCATTGACCTGCTAAACCCACGGTTGTGAGCTCAATCCTTGAGGGGGCCATTTAGAGATCTGGGGCAAATCTGTCGGGGACAGTATTTGGTCCTGCCATGAGAGCAGGGGACTGGACTTGATGACCTCTCAAGGTCCCTTCCAGCTCTATGAGATAGGTATATCTCCATTTATTATTATTATTATCCTTTTCATAAAGAAACTGATGAGCTGCTCTGGCTTCAGGTGTTATATTTAGGCCCTGCGGGCCACAAGCTGCTAGAATGATAGGAACATAGGAATTACCATACAGGATCAGAACAGTGGACTGTGTAGTCTGACACCTTGTCTGACAGTGCTCAATGAAGGCTGCTTCGGAGGAAAATGCAAGAAATGATCAGGTAGACAATTATGGAATAAACATCCCCAGGAAAAATTTCTTCCTAACCGTTCTTAGTAGACATAGAGATTGGCCACAAGATAAGTAGCTGTACATTTTCAGGCCCTCAGATGATATTATGATGGTCCTCAGGTACCATTATGGTGGTCACCATAACAGAATCCAAGTAAATATATTCTGCAGTCTGTGGAATAAGCTGTGGTCTTCTATCTTTATTGGATGTAGGAGTCTAGCTCTGGGTCCTGGGATCAAATAGTTGGATGGTATTTTGAAGATAAATCAGATTAAGCCATTTGTTTATTTAGTCTCCTCACAAATAATAATGCAGCCTACTTCCCTTGGCGTCAGACTCACATTTGGTCAGCACTCAGACCCTGTGCTCCGTCTCTTTCAACCCAAGATTTGTCTTCAAGGTACCCAGACTTCCATCTGTTTACACATACAGAAAAGATTATTTGAGTTAAAGATGCCATTTTTGTAGAGTGGGACCATGTTTGTAGCCCTAACGCAAAATCCTGGATTAGAAAAGGACTGCAAGACAAAGCCTTTTGTTTTTAGAGGTTATAAGAGTTGTGCAGTGATTACTGCAGAGCCTCGTCTTTGTATGTGGAGTCCTCTGTCATCATACATGCACTGAAAGTGCAGTTGCACTCATGATCTGCATGATTTATTTGGCATTTTAGTTGCTTGTTCTCGCAGTTATTAGTCGCACATTTCCCACATGTGAATCATTAGACTGCTTCAGGAAGCACTGCCTTTCTGTAGACTTGCACTATGTAAGAAGCTATTTTGAAATATAAGGCTCTGAATCAAAAGTCCTTTCAAAATAATTTAGGAATAAATTCTGCATGCATTTGCATCCATCTAGCTGGAGCAACCAGCAGAGATACTGCCAATCTATACTGGAATAAGCCTTTCTGTGCTGGTTTAAATTAATATGTTTTCAGATTGTCAGACAACAAATGACTCATCAAAAACAAAGGATGCTCTGGGTTGTTCATAGGGGTTAATGTCTCATTGGGAGGAGTTGATGACTCAAAGCATCACTGTTGGCCCATTAATCCCAATCAGTCAAACCTTAGGAAACGCCCTGTACCAACATCATCATTCTTATTAATTGTTATTTAAAATGTGCATGGATGTTTACATGTGTAAGACAGTTATGGTTGGTACATATATGACATTTCTTGATCATTAATGCCCTATATAGACAGATTGTTTAAAATCACCTCACCCTTATTCTTATTTTATAATCCATTTTATTCTGGATGATGGATTATAGGTATTTTGTTCTTCCAAAGAAGGACATTTTAAATCACTGTTCTTTCTTTTTTACATAGTCAGGTAGCTGAACTCATATAACCATGCCAGACATGACTCCAGTAAAAGTCAAGAGAATGAATTATAGGTAAATTACAAATGAATTAAATGGTTTTCAGGATGTTGCAAGGTAATTACATGTCAAGCAGTAGAACTAGGTAAATAAAAGTGTTGCAAATTGCTAAGAACAGAAATATGTACAAGGTCTTTTAAATCCAATACAAACTCAAAATACTTTAAAATGGGTACAGAGCTGTTGAAAATATGTAAGTGACGTTCTTAAAGAAAAATGGCTAGTTTGGGAGATTGACACTGTGATACAAGCTTTATTCTATGGTTATTGTCCCCAGCTCAAATCTTGCCAGGTCAGTAGTAATCAAAGTCATTATCTGACTAAGTGGGAATGAAGCATGGGCTATCCTCTTGATCTTGGCTGTGGTCACTTCCAGTCATGGTAGAGATACCGTGACAGTGCAGTGAAGAGACTGTGCTACCCAGGTGGGATCCAACTTGAGTCTGTCTGCACATGCCTGTTTAGTACCTGTCACAACTTCTATACTCACTTCATGAAGCATTTAAAAAATGAAGACGTCATTGGGTTTCTGAGTACTACTGCTGAGGTTTACAGTGAACGGCCCATCAGCATCTGCAATCTAATCCTCTGAAAGACCTAGGATGAGGATCTCTTCCTGTCCCTCTAGGGCTACCAGAGGATATCTATTCTTCTCTCTCTGCTCCTCCCCCATCCTGTTTAATCCTCCCTCATGCCTTCCTATGAAATCTGTTCCTTTTTCCCTATCCCTCAACTCGTCCTTTTTTCTGAATAATGAAATAAAGCCTCAACTAAGTTTAATAGATTCTTAAATCAGAAGGGACCATTGTGATCATCTAGAGTGTGATTACTTGAATAGGTCAGGCCAAAGAATTTCCCTGAAATAATTCCTACAGCATAACTTTTAGCAACATATCCAATCTTGATTTCAAAATTGGAGATTTCATCATGACTCTTGCTAAATTGTTCCAATGGTTAATTCATCTCACCATTAAAAATTACACCTTATTTTCAATCTGAATTTGTGTAGCTTCAGCTTTCAGCATGGGGTCACATTATACCTTTCTCTGATAAACTGAAGAGCTCATTATAAAATATTTTCCCCATGTATGTACTCACAGACTAATCAAGTCACCCCTTAACCTTCTCTTTAGTAAGCTAAATGGGTTGAGCCCCACTGAAGTTATCATTAAAAGGCAGGTTATCTAATCCTTTAAGAATCCAGTATACCAGGCAAGTAAGTAAACTCTGAGTCAGTGATCTGTTCTCTTCATTATTTACCACACTTCCAGTTCTTGGGTCATCTACACATTTTGTTAGTGAAGATTTTATATTTACTTCCATTGATAAAAATGTTAAACATGGAGCTAAGAACCAGACCTTACAGGACCCCACTAGAAACATGTACAAGGTATTTTATACCTTGCTTGATGAGGAGTCTCATTTTACCGTTACATCTTGAAACTTCTCCATTAGCCAGTTTGTAATCCATTTAATGTGTGTCATGTTAATTTTATAGCTTTCTAGTTTTTTAATCAACATGTCATATGGCACCAAGTTCAATGGTTAGAGAAAGGTGAATGTATTATATCAATACAATTACATTTATCAAACATAAAAAATGATAGCCGGTTAGTTTAACAGGATCTATTTTCCACAAACCCATGTTGATCGCATTAATTATATTCCCTTCCTTTAATTATCAAATCCTGCATTAGCTGTTCTATCTTGCAAGGGATTGATGTTAGACTGACAGGCCTATAATTACCTGGGTCATCCCATTTATCCAGCACTTTCAAAAGTCTTAGATGCAAGTTATATGGATCTGGGAATTTAAAAATGTTGAGCTTCAGTAGCTTCTGTTTATCATCCCACCAGAGCTCCTACTGGAATGGAAAGCATGTTATCACCATCTGATGAGACTAGATCATCTCCCCTCCCTCCCCCAATAATATAGAAGATAAATCTTTA
The DNA here is from genome assembly GCA_030068395.1 of Apalone spinifera. NCBI lineage: Eukaryota > Metazoa > Chordata > Testudines > Trionychidae > Apalone > Apalone spinifera. Next base: position 94,803,447 of record JANRFK010001234.1, read on the forward strand.
CTGAATACTTCTATCTTCTTTGCATGATTATTAATAATTCTACCATTTCCATCTAGTAACAGATCAAAAGCAATGTTAGGGTCCCTGTTGTTCCTAATATATTTTAAAATATTCCTTCTTGTCCTCTGTGGCACCTTCAAACACCAAAGGTCTATACAAACACACTAGCTACCATCCCAGTGGCAAAATAGACCTTCGGGCAATTTCACAAAGGTCATCAATTACATTGCAATGACAAATTAATCTATATTCTCAATATGGAGGAAGGCCAGGAAGAATAAGTATATCCAAGCAAGAGTAAAATTTTCAAATTAAATAGGCACCTAAGTTGTGCCTATAGTACTTAGATATATCAATTTTGCGTAGATGTCAGCATGTGCTAAAATAGAAAAATTGCCCAATCTACAGGTGCCAATGTTTGGTTAGTTGTTTGGTTGGTTTCTTTTGTCATGGTCACATGTTCATGTGCACAAAGTTTAGAGCTCTAGTCCTACAATGAACTCTGCTGGGCCCCACATACTTGTTTTTGGTGAGACAGCCCTTAAATGCCTTTTCAGAATAATTGAAATTTCCATGAACTTTGCTCAGAAATGTGCAAAAAGATTTCCAAGTAATAAACATGCTTTTGTAATTTACTGAAACTTCGCCCTTGTGTTCCTGAGAAGCAATGTCCCCATTACTCACCAGAGGGGCACGCGAGCCAAGGAAGGAAGGAAAGGGAATCAGCTAATAAAAACAGGCAATTCCCTCCTTCAGTGTCTACAGTTAAACAAACAAACCAAAAAATAGAAATGAAATCCAGACTTTTTCCAAATGTGTCAATACCTAGATTAGGATTGTTTTAATTTGTGCCTTGGCCATAATCAGCGTGTTATGCAATTAGTTACCAGGCTAAAATAATAATGCTACCACATCTGCTATCATCCGAACTGTTCAACCTTTAAGGCACTATGGATCTTCCAAAGAAATACACTCTCCTGCATTTTACACTTCTCTTTTTATACTTCTTGTGGTAATCAATGAAAAATATTCCCCATTAAGCATTTTTGCCAGATTATAATTTTACTCAAATGTGAACTGAATTCAATGCATAAAGTTTAGATCCAAGCCAAATCAAATCCAAATTCAAGGGTATTTGAGTCTCATGTCATTCAGAATAATGGGGGAGCCTAGATTCTAGGGGAAGCCTAGATTCTAACTTTCAGTGTTCAAAGATGTTTGGACCTGGAGTTCTGGTTCATGTTTCTCACCAGGGAATTATTGAGTGATGTTCTATGGCTTATTTTAGGCAAGAGGCCAGACTAGATTGTCATAATGGTCCCTTTTGGCCTTACAATTTAGGAATCTAATAGAAAAACTGAACTTTCAATGTAAACTTTCATATTGGTTTCATCAAATATGTGATTAAACCTTTACTAGCTTCACATTTCAGAGCCACAAGCAAGCATTCAGTTTTTCATTCTGCAAGGAAGCACTCTGTAAAGTACTGAGTAGCATATATTATATACCTGTAACTGGAGAAACAATTTCTAGAAAGTTTTCCAACTGGGGTAAAGTGAGTGGGAGATATTGAAAACAAGAAAAAAAACCTAGTTGTTCTTTTTATTTATACTTAGCCTGAATTCCTTCATCTCAAAAATACTGGAAAGATTTTTTGGCATCTCCTATTTGCTTTCCACATACAAAATTGTCATAGCATGTGCGTTCATAATAAAGTGAACTTTCCAAATCTCACATGTGCAGGGAGCAGTTTCCATTTGTTAGGGAGAAAGAAAGTGCAGCAAGATTTCTTGGTGCCAAGACAACAATCACTCAAATGATAGTGGGCTAATAATGAGCACCACTGAAAGCTGTAAATTCTACTGCTTGTCAGCTGCAGATAAAGACGTATAAGTTTTTTTGAATCTGTGAAAACAGAAATAATTTCCAATGTATGCTTAACAATTCTAGCCTACACTGAACTGTACATTTGTAAGAATGTTGATATCCATTTCAGGTCCTGTGTTTTGGATGGCAGACAGACCTTGCTTCTTAGTTCCCCTCCTTCCTCATCTAACTGTTCACAGTCAATCTACTCTGAAATAAACTCACCATCACAGTTATGGATGTGCTTAAATAACAGGGCCAAAGCAAGCAGCTTGCTCCAAGTCACTGATACCAATGTTTTAAGCTCAGTATTAGTAGCACACTCAGCAGCAGGAATCCCAGCATGAGTACTTATAGCAGTAAAGTGAAGCACTGCATGAGGATTAATCCTCTAACTCCTATATAACAGCCATGCTGCAGAAAGCTATTCTAATGTGAATAGCGTTTATCAACATGTTGGTTTCCCTCACACCCCAGAGCCAATCAGCAGTTTGTTTTCTTGGTGGATCTACGTGTGTTCAAATACATGAGTTCCCAGATGAATATTGACAGTTTAGTGAAGGGATGGGCAGAGGGCTCACTTCCTCCTCCGCTAGTTACAGAGGGAGGTGTCAATCAAGTATCTTAATTTACTACCCAGCTGATGTTCTAAGGGGACAAGTGACTCAGGAGGTGAATGCAGGCCTGCATCTGTCCTCATATGTAGGTATGTCTACTCGATGCACCAAGCCCAGGGTCTGGTTCAGCTTTAAGCCAAAGACTCCTTCTGTCTATGCAGAAATTAGTCTGCCTTGGGCCAGAAACCCCACTTGACTCAGGTCAATGGACCCACTGGAGGATGGAGTCAGATCTCAGGCATTTTGCAGTATGGATGCTGTGCTTCCCAGTCCTTCAACTCCAAAACTTGCCACTCACTTCCCAGGAACAGAAAGCATCCTCTAAGTTCAAATGCAGCTGCCCAATGTTTAACCCTTCATTTCCACAGTCAGCTCACCAGGAAACCACAGTCAAAGCTAACACATATTAGCTATGATCGACAGCAAGAGGAAGTTCTGACTCAAGCACACTGCTAGTAAGTAGCCAGAAGAACATAGCCAGATTTTGGTTCACCTCTGGTATGATGTGAGCAAGATGCTAGCCTTAAAGAAAAACTTGAGAAACGATCATAGGAATGTAAGAATGACCATGCTGGGTAAGAACAATGATCCATATTGCCCGGTATCCTGTCTTCTAATGGTGGCTGATGCTTCAGAGGGAATGACCAGAACAAGGCAATCTATCCCATCATCCACTCCCAGCATCTGGCAGTCAGAGGCTTAGTGACACCCATAACATGGAGTTGCAATCCTGACCATCTTGGCTAATAGCCATGGATGGACTGATCCTCCTTGAACTCATTTAATTATTTTTTAAATCCACTTATACTTGTGGCCTCCATAGCATTCCTTGGTAGTGAGGTTGACTCTGCACTGCGTGAAGAAATATTTCCTTTTGTTTGTTTTAAATCTGCAGCCTATTAATTTCACTGGATGACTCCTGCCTCTTATGCTATGTGAAGGGGTAAATAGCGCTTCCTTATTCACTTTCTCCACAGCATTCATGATTTTGTAGGCGTTTATCTTATCCACCTTTAGTCATCTCTTTTCTAAATGGAAGAGTCCTGTCTTATAAATCTCTCCTCATGTGGAAGCTGTTCCACCCCCAAATCATTGTTGTTGCCTCTACTTTTTCCAGTTCCAATACATCTTTTTTGAGATGGAGTAACCAGAACTTCAGGCAGTGTTCAAGGGGTGGCCCTGCTACCAATATATATAATGCCATCATCTTTTCTGTTTTATCTATCCCTTTCCTAATGGTTCCTAATATTCTTTAGCTTTTTTGACTGCTGCTGCAAAATGAGCAGATGTTTTCAGAGAAATATCCACAAGGAATCTAAGATCTTTTTCTTGAGTGGTATTATGGTTTCCAGTGTACATCACTTTGCATTTATCCACATCGAATGTCATCTGCATTTTGTTGTCTAGTTACTCAGGTTAGTGTGATGCCTTTGCTACTCTTCAGAGTCAACTTTGGGCTTAGCTACCTGGAGTAGTTTTGTAACATCTGGAAGATTTGCCACCTCACTGTTTACTCCTTTTCCTAGATCATTTCTGAATATGTTGAACAGCAGTGATGCCACTACAGATCCTAGGGGGCCCCTATTATTCACATCTGTTCATTTTGGGTACATCTACACTCCAGCATTATTTCAAAATAACTCACGTTATTTAAAAATAACAAGGCAAGCGTCCACACAGCAAGCCTGTTATTTCAAAATGATTTCAAAATAACGGGCTTCTTATTTCAAAATAACCCTCATTTCATGTGGAATAACGATTATTTCGAAATTGCTATTTGAAATAGCAGCAGTGTGGATGTTCCACTGCTACCATTTCAAAATAGCTCCTCTCCAGGGCCATTCAAAGTAATAACTCCCCAGTGCTTCCTGGGGCTCCAATCGAGGTAACGCGTCCATATTAGGGGAACATGCCTCGGACTAATTTTGAGGCTTCCCTGTAGTGCGGATGTGCTATTTCAAAATAGTTATTTGGGGAGTAGTTATTCCGAAATAGCTTATTTTGAAATAAATGCATAGGATAGATATACCCTTTGAAAGCTGACCATTTATCTCCTATTTTTAACTCCATGAAGACCTTCCTCTTATCCCATGACTCCTCACTTTGTGTAAGAGCTTTTGGTGAGGGACCTTGTCAAAGACTGAGAGTCCATGTACACTATATCCACTGAATCACCTTTGTCTGTGTGTATTTGTTGATATTCTCAATATTCTTTTAGGGATTCTTTACCATGCATATTAAATGGTATGTGAACAGCAGCAAACATTGGGGATCTGCATAGTAAATCAATGCAGAGAGTGGATCAAGTGGCTGAAGACAGAATACTGAAGAGGCAAGGATGCTGATGGTACCTCAGATAACTACCCATCTTCTTGCAGATTTTACAAGGAATTTGTCTGGATAATGGGAACTGGATGAAACTTTCAGCTGTACATGCTTCTGCTGAGCTAGAACTGTAACCTTATAATTTCTCCCCTCCCCTCCCCTGCACGTGCGCACGCACGCGTTCACACACACACACACACACACACACACACACACACACACACACACACACACACACACACACACACACACACAACCAGAGGAGAGCTAGCTGCCAGATGAAGGGCAAGAAGTGACCATGGAATTCAAGTCGGTAACCAAGGAATCTGTGATGATGGTACACCATACCACACTCTGGGTCTGTAGTCAAGAGGTTCTTGTCATATAAGAAGCAATATACGGGGCCTGCAGCTCAGCAGGCAAAGTTTCCATCCTTGCTATACACAGCTTAATACAGCCTTGAACCCTGCAAACGCAAACACCAGCTGGTCCTTATCAGCTTTAACCCATGCACTTGAGCTGGGAAACTACTAAAGAGGTAAACAAATGTGACCTCAGTCTCAGCTCATAAGAGTGATAAGAATCGTGTTGAGCCAGTATGCGCACACCGAGTAAAGAACTGTAATATAACTAGTATAGGGAGTCCCGTGCCTAGTGAGTTTCACCAGGGACCTAGACCTCAGAGGGTGCCCTGGTTTCCACCAGCTGGAGCCATGTCGACCCAGCCCTTGAAGCAAGGATCAGGGATGGGACTCCTGGCGGTAGAAGGCACGTAAGCATTACAAGTGCCTTTTACCCTTACATGCATTTCTCTGTAGTGCTTGTAATGTGAACTCTGTAATAGCTGTATAACAACAATTCAGCAACAATAAAACAAATTATCCCTAATTGACTTTGTGTTGAAGCAAATCCATAACCCTGTTTGTCCATGATCCTGTGAGTTGACAGTTCTATATGGAGAAGACATTAAGGAGCAACTCACAGAAGGATGTATGCTATGATCTGTAATGGTATGCTAAATTATATTCTATTGTTCAGCTACTATGTAGTATCATAATATACCTTATCTGAACTAGTCAAACAGAACTAGCCACTACAATTCAGATTCTTACAATGAACAGATCTCTGGTGTATCTCTCTGCAAAAGAAGCTCTGAAGCCAATCCATATCTAGTACAGAAGCCTGACTTGCTAGTAGAGACATAAAGTCTACCATGTACAGAAAAAAACATGACATTATGTCAGAAGTAAAGGAGTGGGAGAGGCAAATAGAAAGAAAAGGAAAGCAGCAACAAAGGTTGCAGGATCAATCTACCAACATGTCATTCTTCAGTCATAGAATACTAGAACTGGAAGAGTCCTCGAGAGGTCATCAAGTCGAATCCCCTGCCCTCATGGCTGGTCCAACAACCATCTAGATCATCCCTGATAGATGTCTATCCAACCTGCTCTTAAATATCCCCAGAGATGGAGATTCCACAACCCCCGTAGGCAATTTATGAAAGTGTTTAACCACCCTGACAGTGAGGAAGTTTTTCCTAATGTCCAACCTAAACCTCCCTTGCTGCAATTTATGCCCATGCTTCTTTAAGCCATGGCTTCATAGGCCAAGGCGAACATTTTTTCTCCCTCTGCCTTGTAACACCCTTTTAGATACTTGAAAACTGCTACTATGTCCCCTTCAGTCTTCTCTTCTCTAAACTAAACAAGTCCAATTCTTTCAGTCTTCCCTCATAGGTCATGTTATCTAAACCTTTAATAATTTTTGTTGCTCTTTTACTAAAGCTACAGAAGGCCGAACTGGAAACATTTTGCAAGATTCTGCATTGCAAACAAACTCCACAAGGAAACAGGAGACATTCAGCTATCAGTCAAAGAAAAGCCTGGTCTTGTTCAGAACACACTCACTTTTTACCCCTCCCACAAGCTACCGAAGGGGTGGGATGAAGACCCCAGACTCACAACCCTCCAAAATGAAATGTGACTATAAGTTGTAAGAGGTGGGATTACAGGCATGTATGGCAGGTATGGGTGGGCCTGCTATGAAGGAGGAGGGGAAGGGAGAATGGGGATACATGCAAGGCTCTGAAGTGTCAGAGCTGAGATGAGGGATATGGGGTTAACGCGCTGTGGCATCAGAACTGGGAACAGAACACTGGGAAACAGTCTCTGCCGGCATGTAAAAGTATGGATACACTTGCTTGGAATTAACCCCAATAAATATCACATTGTCTGCATGACAAGAACCAGGGGAGATGGTGAAGGGAAAGCCCTCTAACAATGAACACATTCTAGAGCTGATCTATCAGTTTAAGGCCATGAAAGATGACCGAGCTTCTCAAAGAAGGAAGGAGCTGAATTGGAAGACAGAGTCACAGTGCTAGAGACTGACTTCAGAGAAGCAAGTAAGAAAGAAACAGAGCTGCATTGCTCCATCACTGCCAAGAGACTAAGAGAAAGATGCAGGTTAAAACTTAATGATGCAGAAAATAGATCAAGAAGACCACCACCAGAATTAAGGGACTGCCTGAAAACACTGAAGGAGGAAACCTAGATTGGTATGTAAAAACTGATTGTGGAGTTGTTATAGCTGAGCTTTCCGGAAGAGGTGAAAGTGGAGCAAGAGCTACGAGCGCTGCTCCCCCTGACCTGGGCCTCAATAATAATCAACCCAGAGACCTCACTGATTATCAGCAAAAAATTTTAAATTAAAAAAAAAGCCAGCGAGCTTGACAAGTTCATACTGAAAAGCCACACGCTTCAAATTTTCCATGACCTCTTTGCTCTATTTTTTTTTTAAGAGAAGAGTACTGGAGAAATTCACAGCAGCACTCAGGATGAACAGATACCTGCTACAGATGGGTATTTCCATTCAAACTCTCATTCAGCTCCCAAAAATCAAGTATTATACAATACTGTTAACAAAGAAAAAAAAAACACACACACACGAGGAATATGGGATAGAAAGCACAAACTCAGATGTACAAGAAGACTCTCCAGAGTTACAAATAAAAGACTGGAAAACTCTTGGCAAATGGGGAAACCCAAGAAAAAGACAACAGGAAAATAAAAAGACAGACAAAACACTCTAATGACTATACTGGCGATGTCAGAAGTGAAAGAGAGCAAGACAACTCAGATACCCAAGTAGTCATCCAAAAACTAACTAGAAAGGGACTTTTTGGGAGTCACTAGGAACGAGCAATTGGACAAGTAACCATGTTCATGTTATAAAGAGAATAATACAAAATGTACTTAAATTGAGGCAATCGGGTCTTTATTTTAAAATGTGGAGGAAATAAAGGCCCATTGGAAGGCTTATTTCAAGGTTGCAAAAGACTGTAGAAAAACAGAAAAGGGAAAAGAAGGAGCCTGTAGACATTCTATATATATCCAAATGATCACATAGCAATCAATCCTTAGGATCAAGGCCAATAAGTAGAAAATATATGTCCCTTGGATTGTAAGAGCTGTCAAGTGCTCATTGGGAGAGTAGCAGGGCTTAGTTTTCAGCAAAGCACAGTAAATTGGAACTGTGTTACATATTAAGTTGGTATGTCATTTGTGGATTTAGAGTAAAAGCGATGTAAAAGAAGGGAGGAATGGGGAAGGCTGGGAAGAATTAATACAAGAAGCAGATATGGAAGTTTACAATCAGAAAGCAAGACATATTTAGGCATACAATAGTGACTGCAACATAGTTAAAAACTAGGGAAATATTGGCAACACCAGGGTTCATGCCATCAAACAGCTAGACAATCACAGTAATTTCAGGTTTTTCAGTAAGTCAAATAGTTACTCTCAGTGTCTCTTCCTTTGAAAGTAACAATTTTGAATGTCAAAGGACTAAATAATGTCATTGAAAGGGGGGAAAAAAAGTCTTCCTAGAACTAATCTAAGAGTGGTTTTTGTTTTAATTCTACTTCAAGAAACTCATTTTCAGTGGGAGTTAATTATGGGCATGAAGGTAACTAGTTTCATCAGACATATTTTGCTTCAACTAAAGGAAAGACAAGACAAGACAAGACAAGACAAGAAGATAGGTACACGTTTAGCAAATATGCCCATTCAGACTAAAGATTAGTTTAAAAGATAAGGAGGGATGAGTTATATTGTTGTTAAAGGGCACAATTGCTGGGTTATTAATAACAGTGGGCTCAGTCTAAGCTCCTAGGAATAGTTACCAATTCCATGGATGCTCCGTAGTTGGAGAACCCATGGAAAAAAATTACCGGGTGCTGAGCACTCACTGGCAACCCCCTATCAGTTCTTCCCCTTCCTCCTCAGCACCTCCCTGCACTGGCAGTCCTGCTAATGATCTCCTCCTCCACCCTCTCAGCATTTCTGACCTGTGGCAATCAGCATTTCTGTGGCACGCAGGAGGCACTGGAAGAGAGCAGGAGGAATAGAGAAAGGGTGTACTTATAGGAGGTGGTGGAACTGGGTGTGAAGACGCAGGATTGGACAGAAAGAGGGAGGCAGGGGTGAGGGCTTAGGGAAGGGGTGGAATGAAGGTAGGGCATTGTGCAGAGTGGGAGTTAAGCACCCCGGGGGCAAGAAGGAAGCTGCACGCCAAAAAAAAAATCTTTAATGACTTCTTTACAACATGGCAAGACTTTGGGGAAGGGCAAATTACAGTGCTTGGAGGAAACTCCTTACTGGGACAGAGTTGGAAAAAAGAGCCATGGCGGAAGTTGATTCAGTCTCTCATTGCTGGCAAGAATTGCATCTGGGAATTGCAAGAATCATCAGTTGTATACTAGAACAGAATTAATGGTCATCTCTAAATCTTTAATGAAGCAGACTAAAAATCATGCACCAGCAGAAATAATATTTGATGGCCAAGCTGGGTTAGAAAGATCACTTTATTGGAAAATGAATGGCTTGTTTTGGCAAGCCAGAGATCAGGTTGCAGCAATTAGAGAGATTGTTCACTACTTCTAAATAAATTGTACTGACAATATAAATAGAGCCCTTCTCTAAAAGCCAGGTAAAGCAGTATTAGGGGTTAGTTGATAAACACAGCTTCAACTGAAAAAAAAGAAAGAGCTCGAGACAAAGTAGAACTAGAACAGGACATTTTAAAAAATTACAAGACGGTCATAAAAACACATAGGTTCAAAAAACCCACTGCAAAAATTTACTAATATTGGAGGGAAATTGAATACGTTGATGACAGATGCCACTGAAAAAGCCCTTAGGCGTACCAAACAGATGTCCTATGAAAAAGAAAATAAAAGTGATTGGCTATTGGCTCAAATGCTTAAAGTGGATTCAAAGGCAACGTACATACAAGCAAAAAGAACAGTCACCAAAATCACCATAATGAAATATGTGCAACTTCTGCTGCTGATTATAAAGATCTCTAGGACCTCAGATACTTTGAAGCTATTTTGAAGTATTTGGAAGTGGAAGGCTTGTCAAAGGTAAGCAAAATGTATAAAGATACTTTGGGTAAAGAAATAACAGAAGTAGAAATCTTAGAGGCCATGTGGAGTATGAAATTGGGTAAGACTCTAGGACCTAATTGCTTTCCATTTGATTTTTATAAGATATTTAAGGAGGTATTGGTGGGTCCTTTGAGAAGTGTCTTCAATACTATTCTATTTGAGGGGCAAACGTCCACAACCTATGGTAAAAGTTACTGTAGTTGTTCTCCCTAGAGATGGAAGAGATTTTAGCTTATGCAGTTCCTATAAGCCCATCATTCCTAATGACATATTTAAAAAGATCAATTCTACTTGTCAGCCATAGATCTAGAGAAAGCATTGATAGAATAGAGTGGAACTTTATGTTTCAAGTCTTGTCCCATATGTACTTTGACCCCCAGCTCCTTGAATGGAGAACTGCTTTTTTAACCAGTCCAAAAGCATCTGTGCAAGTTAACAGGGATAAATCTCTCTCTTTTTTAATTACCCTCAGGGACTAGGTGGGTATATCTTCTACCTGCTTTAACTTTTTTGCAATGACTATGGAGCCTTTTGCACAGAGGACAAGGAATAACAAGTTCCTCACAGGAATTAAACTTGCAGGAACACATTAGAAACTACAAATAATATTCTATCACCTGCATATAATGCAACTAAACCAAATATTTCCTAAAAGTTAGTTTTTAAAGAAACCCAAGATTTTAGGAAAGCATCTGGATTTAACGTAAATTATCCTAAATCTGAAATATTAGCTATAAACTTTCCAGACTTTGAAAAGTCACTGCTATAGAGAACATCAGTAAAAAACGGGCAACAAATTCCATAAGATAGCTGAGAATTCAAATCTCAAACAATCTAGAAGAGCTCTATAATTCAGATGTCATACCTCTACTTCAGTAAATAAAATAAGAGAGAGGGGGTTGTGGAGAGTAGGCCATTTCTTGATTGGGAAGAGCAGCCACAGTCAAAATGATTATTCTGCCAATGATGTCCATATAAAACCTTAGCAGGAATACAGAGGATGGTTTTAGAATTTAAAAGGAACAAGAAAAACCAAGAGTGATAACAGATACCATGCAAACCAGCCATCTGGAAGAAGTAGCAGGGCTAGTGGTGTTGTAACCCAGCCAAATACCGATTCTCTATTGAACAAGAAAATTGCATCAGTTTAAACATTTCTAGGCTACCATTGATTAATAATAATAATAAAAAAAATCACATCCACCAGAAAATGTACACACCCCCTTTAGCAACAGCTACTCTATGGGTTTGGGACAGAATGAGAGATAAGATCAGTTATTTTCCCTCACAATGACACCCATTGAAAATAAGCCAGATCTTAACCTAAATTTTGAACCAGAGAGCTTCAAGGACTGGGAGAGTGATGGAATACACAGTTGGCCAGCTATTCTGTAAAGAAACTTTTCTAACTTATTTAGAGAGCCAAGCTAACTTTGAACTAGCCAACTCTCCCCTGATATCAGTAGTTTCAAGGAAAGTACATTATTACTCAACTTTCTAGAAAACCTGCTTTATATAAAAGCTAACTTCAACAGAAGTGGTGGCATCTGGTCAATTAGGAAACAAAAAAAATATAAATCATTTATATCAGTCTTTGCAGACAACTTTCCTCATAAAAATGTGTCAATTTATGATGTGTTAGGAAAAGGATGCAGATAGACAAATTGTCCCAGAAGAATGGGGGTTGATCTAGAAAAGATGATCATAAATTTCTTTAAGATACTGTTTCAACAGTACCTTATAGCAATCAAGTTTAAAAAAAAGTGTGAGACTGAATGGAATAAGTGTTGGAAAAGCTGTGGTGAAGGAGGATATTTTACCCAAATATTGTGGAAGTATTCAGTCATTAGCAAGTACTGGAATGCAATCTGTAACCAAATATCAGAAATTGTTGTATATTTAGTATTAGTAGCCTCTCATTGCAAAAAGAAAAACAGCTGACCTAGTGAAGAATGGTTCGAAAATATGAGAGGTTGTGGTTATAGAAAAATTAACACACTAATTGCATACCCTGCAAAACAGAAGATTGGCACTTAGATATGTTTTATCTTTTATTCAATACTCAAAGCACCTTCACCTGAAAAAAAAAAGCACACCTGTCCACCTTTAAAAATATTGGTCTTTGCTAGACATATAAGTCTATCAAAATTATATTGCCTTTGGATTTATTTTCACTAGAAATGACATTGATGTTGTAATGATTCTCACTCTCTAATATGATCACTCCCTGTTAAATAGACATCTAATGACTATGTTCCTGTATAATGCCTCTTTAAACATTGTTGTAATGATTGTTGAGTTTCTGATATTTACATGGCAAGGATTTATAAACCTGTTAAAACACACACACACACACACACACACACACACACACTATTTTATATGTATATGAAATAATGGATTTGAGGGACCTACCATGGTACGGTATTGTTGAGAAACTGAATGCACTTTTCTCATTTCAGTATTCTAGGATAGACAATGGACTATAATTAACTGCAGCAGAATTTAAATCATTCCAAAGGAAATATGATCTTGATCACATTATTAGCAGCCCACAATATCCACCAGACATTGGAGATTAAGGGTATGTTTACACTTGTACCCTCTTTCGAGAGAGGGATGCAAATGAAGACATTTGAAATTTCAAATGAAGCCGGGATTTAAATGTCCCATGCTTCATTTGCATATTAGCATTATGGTGCTATTTTGAAATAGCGCTATTTCAAAATAAGATACTGTTAAGACACAGTTATTTTGAGAGAAAACCTTTCTCTCAAAAGAACCCTTATTCCTCATACAATGAAGTTTACCAGTTATTTCGAGAGAAGGGTTTTCTCTCGAAATAACTGCATCTTAACATCTTCACCACATAAATAGCACTATTTCAAAATAGCACCATAACGCAAATATGCAAATGAAGTGAGGGATATTTAAATCCCAGCTTCATTTGCAATTTTGAATGTCTTCATTTTCATATCTCTCTCGAAAGAGGGTGCAAGTGTAGACATCCCCTAAGAGAGCTTTACCAACAACCCAAAAAGTCCTACAGCAGGAAGATCAATTCCCTGTTCTTCTGAGTTATAGATCAACACCAATAGCAGCTACTGGATATAGCCCAGCACAACTCCTGATAGAAAGACACTCAGAACTACTTTCCAGATTCTTTCCCAAAGGTACCTCCAAAGTGGCCAGACATGAAGAAAATAGCCAAACAACATAAAAAGGTAACAGGAGTTTACGAACACTTTTAAAGCAGACAGAGCACCATCAGTAAGCTGACAACTTGTTTGTATCAATCTGGATGAGGAAAAAGAATGGACAATCCAGCTGTTAGAGAAAAATAATTCAGTATGCAGAGTATATGACAGTGGATACTTCAACAGAAACCATCAACACCTAGAGTTTGTTCTTCAGAAAGAACAATCAACAGAGCAAACTCCACAAATGTCGTCATTGTGCCCTGCGGGCTGCCAACAATAAGATTCCAAACCAACAAGAGACAGTCATTGCAATTAATGGACAGTCAGATGTCCAACTTCCTATGCCTGTGGGTCATGTGATTAGAAAACCAGTCTGATTCAGAGACACCTAACAAATTGATACATACTGAAGTTTAAAGATAGCATAATCGTGAACATTTTGTAAAATATCATAAGTGGAAGAAATGGAATGCTTAAAGGAGAGGACTACTCGTTGTTTTTAAAGTTACAGACTAACATGGCTCCCCCTCTGAGACTTATCTGAGATGGTTACTGCTAGAACCAACCACTGCATTAAAGGATCTTATAGCTAATGCATCTCTGGTGTAGCTCTCTGGCAAGGAAGTTTTATAGCCAGCCCATATCTGTTACAAACAGCCCTACTTGTACAAGTAGTACGCAACAGAACCAGAGCCTGGTAAGCTTCTTTTGTCTTATTTCTCACTGAAATACAGATAGGAGGGATTTCTGGATATTGGGCCTGTTTGTTAATACAGCCCAGGATTTCTGGGTGCTTCCATTCTAGACAGGATCCATGGCATTTTCCGAACACCCACTCTTTCTCCCTGATACCATATGGGATTCAGAATAGATACTAGAAAGAAAGGGAAAAGGGTAAACATAAATAAGCAATACAAATTTTAGTACTTACTTGATAGTGGTATATATATTAGAGATGTTAGATATCTAATATTCAGTTACATGACTATTCAATAGTCATGTGACCACATTACATCTTAGTGGTTACACTACTATTTGATAGTCCTGAGGGGAGGGGCTGGCAGCCAGTGAGCTCCGGCTCCATTGCCGGGGAACCCCCTGCAATCTCTCGCTGCTGCCTCTGTATCAGACAGCAGTCTTGGACAATACACATGAAAGTAGGTTGGCTTGGGGATTTTTGCCTAGTTTCTGGTTTCAGATTAATGCTCTCTGTGTCTTTTGGAAATTCTGCATTATAGAAGAGACACATTTCCAACTAATCTGTGCGCTGTATTTAGGAATAATGCTTTAGAAATGTATACCTGGTTATCCTTTTCCTTCTTTGCAATGTGCCCCGAGACAGAAATGTAACTTTTAACCTGTTTCTGTGCAATCACATATGTTGTCCCTGACCCTCCTCTCCTCAGTCTCTAGGGGTATGTCTACACTGACACCCTAGTTTGAACTAGGGTGGCTAATGTAGGCATTCAAACTTGCAAATGAAGCCCGGGATTTAAATATCCCGGGCTTTATTTGCATGTTCCCGGGCGCCGCCATTTTTAAATGCCCCGTAGTTCGAACTACCTGCCCGTGGCTACACGCGGCACGGACTAGGTAGTTCGAATTAAAGCTCCTAATTCGAACTACTGTTACTCCTCCTGCAATGAATTCGAATTAGGGTGGCAGTGTAGACATACCCTAGTTGCTCTGTATTGAAAGTTTAATCTAGTCTATTATAACACACCAAAAAGTACTTCGTCTTGTGAATTTTCTCTTCAAACACTTCACAGAACCATATACTCTGGAAGTGGGTTGAAGCATGAGCAATGAAGGAAGAACTTGGACAATTATTGGTCTCAATAGTTGCTCTCCACAGATACTGCAGAAGCACCCTTCTACCACTTTATAAGTATCATGCAAAAGCTTCCACAGAAACATCTCTTGCCAAGTAGGAGCTAAGCACTCTTCCTGGCCTCCATTTAGTGAGGAGACTTAGGAAATAGCATCAACACTGGGACCTTGAAAGAATTCTCCCAAGGAATTATCGAAGTTTCCCAAAAAAATGGGACTTTTAAACTCTTCACACATCATTTCCCTAAGTCCCCCAAAACCTACCATTAATTGTTCCTTAAAGAAGTTGTGCAAGGAACTCTGAGACAGGTCTCCAGGGGCAATGTGACTATAGTAATAGAGATACACGAAGTGGGTGAGGCAGTATCTTTTATTGGACTAACGTCAGTCACTGAATGTAACAGAAGGTGTTTTTACTACTTTTCTTTTTAGTCCATTTTGCCACTCTAACTTTTCCAAAAGTAGAGGAAGTTTTTAACAGTGACAGAATGACAAAAGGGAAATTGAAACTTTGCCACAGTATCTTTGAAAAGCTAGAGGGAAGGGAAAAGGAAAATAGGGATGGGGCGGAACACTGGGCAGTATTCATTTTAGTAAGTTCAGAGGCAAAAAGAAAAAAGTGGAGAAAAGTTATAAATCCTTTATTTTTAAATAAAAAATGTTTCTTTTCAAATCCATTAGTAAAAACATGAAAGGAAGATTTTTTTCTGGGTATTTTTAACCTGGTCTGCCTTTCAGAGCCCTTAAAGCAGGGAACTTAAGTTTGCTCCTCATACTAGTAAGAGTTTAGAAAATGACATGAGTAAGAGGTGCTGACATCCATGAGCCACAGAAGAGCTTATTTACTGTATAAGAATGTCACTTTGGAACCAAGAAGAAGTGTGCTTGAGGAAATTTGACCATCTTGCTATAGGAAGTTGAATTATCTGGTGAATAGTGAATCCTCTGTTTTTATTTCATATCCCGATCACCTCCACTCCCTTTACCTCAGTTCTTCCTTCTTTGCCCTCACCTCACTTTTCCTGTGGTTGGTTTATCTTTTCTCAGGTTTGCTTCCCCTTTCCCCATTTTATCCTTTTTCTTTCTCCATTTCTTCTCCCCTCCCCACACTGATTACTGTTATCATTCCTCCTTTTTATCGGTCCTTTGCCTTCAATTCAATACCACTTGATACCACAGGAATCTGTATTTGAAAACAGCTGGAGTAAAAACAGCAGAGAGGCTCTTTGCTGGCTGGGGCATACAGAAAGCTGTTCCTGTGAAGTCCTTGCTGTGGGTCTGTGTCATGCAGTGTTTGCTATTTTATTTAGTATCAGGTCTCTTCAGAGTTATTGCTGCAGGAACTCTACCGAGGATAATTTATTAATCCACTGCCCATGTTCACTTATTTCTCTCCTAAAAAGGGAATAACTTTTATTATTATTATTATTAATAATAATAATAGCAGGTGATTTTCAGAGACCCAAGATTCCTGATCATCCTGCAGTCATGGCAAATTTAACCGTGGGGAGGACAAATGGCTTCGCAGTTGCCAAAATAAAGATGAAAATACTGTAATAGTGGTAATAGGCTTCAAAGAAATGCTGAGTGGTGAATGTCACAAGTTAGGTACTTATTTTTTTGTTTGTTTGTTTTGATTAATCAAGCCCATGATTCCTCAGGGTCAATCGAGAATTAATCATCACACAGTCCAAAAACATTCTTCCTTATTCAAGTAACATCACTTCAATATGACAAACCCATCTTTTTAATGGGAAGATAAGGTAAAATAATCAAGACTACTTTAAAAATGGTCTTATTACTTAGATTCTATGGAGGATAAAGTCAGAAGAGACCATTAGAAAATCTAGCCTGACCTCCCATATATCATATGCTTCACCCAGCTACCTCCAAAGTGAGCCCAATTACTTCAGTTAGACTAAAGTATTTCAATTTGCAGACAATTAAACTACAGGCAGAGAACAGGAGAGACTGAATACCATTAATGCCCTACAGCACTTCAATCAAGGCATGGGACTGTTACATGCCAAGATGATTTTAGCAGGTGATCCCCCATCCCTGTACTGCTATGAATAGTGAAATCATTAATGTCCTTGCCAGTCAAAGGGAAAAATCCCTTCCCAACCTCAAAGAAGAATGGTCATGCTGGCTCAGACCAATGGTCCACCTAGTCCAGTATCTTGTCTTCTGACAGTGGCTAATGCCTGGTGCTTCAGAGGGCACAAACATAACAGGTAATCATCAAGTGATCAGTCCCCTGTTGCCCATTCCCAGCTTCTGGCAAACAGAGGCTTGACCTCAAGCCTGGAAATCAAATTGACACTGATCGCACAAGCAAGACACACCAAGCATCTACGGATTTTTTGTATCACCTGAAAGCTTTTCAAATACTTCTAGTCAATTTTGCCTTGGAGTGGGGGAGAGAAGCCTACTTGAGTCCTATAGGCGACTGGCTGAAGCCCTGAAGTTTGAGATTTGATTATAGTTATGGTCTTAATTCAGAGCTGCAAGTGTTATGAACATGTGGAAGCAATGCAGAGCTGCCTGTACTCCCCATGTTCCATGGAGAAACCAAATGAGCAGGTGATTCATAGGTTCTAAGGTCAGAAGGGAGTACAACAACTTAATCTATGTATAGCCTAAGCATACACAGGTTGTAGAATTTCTCCTAGAAATTGGATTGAGGCATGTGTTTTAGAAAGATATCTAATCTCACTTTAAAAGCTCCAAGTTGTAGTGCACCCTGGTAAGCTATTTCAATGTTTAGTTACTTTTACAGAGAAGAAGGTACTTCTTATTTCAAGAATGCATTTATCTGACATCCATTGCCTGCCACTGGACCTCTTATACATTTGTCAGCAAAACTAATGAGTCCTCCTGCCCCACCTGTATTCCACTATTAGGCAGGTTTTCCACATGGGTCAATACATGTGGTAAACTGAATTACTAGGGTTTTTAACCCTTGTCTCATGAGACTTGATTTCTAGTTCTTGGATCACTTCAGTGGCCCTCCCTTTGAACTCTCTTCAGTCTATCCACATCTTTTTTTAAAAGTGTGCATATCAGAACTGGACACAGATGTTCTAGAACTGATCTTACCAATCATGTGTATAATGAGGAAGATCACTTCCCTACTTTTTCTGGATATTCCTATTCTATACATCCAAGAACCGTGTTAACCATTTTTGCCACAGCATTGCACCGAGAGCTCATCTTGAGAAAATTATCTACAGTGACCCTGAAGTCACTTCTTTCTGACACAGACAGAGCTTATATATTTTTAAATTCTCAAACATAATATCTTACATTTGGATACACTAAAATGCATTTTGTTGAAAGGTGACCATTTGACTAAGTGATTCAGAACAGTAGCCTGTCCTCATTTTTACTTTGTGTCATCTAGAAACTTTGAGCAAAGATTTTATCTTATCACTTACATCATTGATGAGAAGTTTAAATAACATTGGTTCTAAGAATTGATCCCTGGGAAACCCCAGTAGAAGCCGCTCCCACTCGTTATTGAGATCTCCCCATTAACAGCTATGTAACTGGATAGTGTAAGCCACAAGAATGAGGGCAAAAACAGCATCTGACTTACGTGAAAACTTCCAAGCTGCTTCTTGTTCAACAATGGTTTGTGGTCTAACCACCATTTTCCACACTCATTGCCTAATGAATAGGCTACACTGAGCTCTGGGATCTCTTACCCCTTCACAGCACTTAATGCATTACTGCTTGTGAGGTAGGTATGTTTCTTGGAACCAGCCCCTAGGAGGTGTTGAGCACTGAGCATTCTAATTGACTTCAGCTGGGGACCGGCATGCTCAGCTCTTTTGCTTCCCACCCACCAATCCAGATAAAATCAAGATTTAACAGGATACAATCTGCTGTTGACAAGGCAGGCAGGCAGGCTGCCTGGCTGAGGACTGATACTTCCCACCCCCAAATTTACTATCCTATTAATCTTCCCAGTTTAAGAAACTGAACTTGGAGTCCTTCACCAGCTTCCCGTTCAATTTCTTAAACTACAAAGTGTAGGAGAGGAATGAGTCCAGAGGGAGATAGTGGGAGAAAGAGAAAGAAAAGGGAGAAGAGAGGTTATGACAGTTTTGAGAGGAAACTGCAGGAATCCAGTAGCTTTTGAAATGAAATGCACATTATAGAGAAGGGGAGAAATTTTTTGCCCATATTTTCATTTTTGTATTATATTAATATAATAGGCAAAGAGATTTTCCCTTGGGTTTAAGCTGAGGGATCAGCTATGCATTGCTGGAAACCCGCACACACACCTATCACCTAGAGAATCATCCCTACATGAGAACATAAATGTTCAACTTGTCATACAATACCTCTCAACCCCTGCTGCCAGCAGATGTCTACAGGTAGCCAAGCCTGATGTTAGTGGTCCCGGCATAGCTTTGCTTTTGCTAGTTGATGGCTTGGAAAGGAGGATTTATCCAAAACTTGCACGTTCCCCAGAAATGGGTCTCCCAGTTATCATATCCCTGTTCAACAGTCATATTTTTACCAGCTCCAACAGAAGTTTAGTTCTGCTATGCTTCCCTTTAGAAGGGGATTACAAGAATAAAAAAAGCAATGTACACATCATCTTACCTACACTTAACATTTCCCTCAAGATTATGGTAGGCCCATATTTTCCCAGCATCTAGGAACAGAGTCCCGTCTGCTTAGCACCACATCTTATCTCCCCCTCAGTTTCAGGGCTGAGATCTTTTCATAGTTTCCAAGTTCTTTGTTCCAATGTCCTCCTTTCCTTTGCCAAAGGCACCTGGTGAACATGCCAAGGTACCAAGGCAGACCATCAAGGTGACTGAGCTATCTACAATCATTGTCTGACTTCCTGCAGACTTGTAAAACTACCCATAAGAGTATTAACTCTTTGCACTCACATAGCAGATAGTAAAGAAATAGTAAGAAAATATAATACACATTACGTAAAATATATACGCCTATTCTATCCACCCACATCTTTAATCTATGGCAAATTTCATACAACATTGAAGTGGCTGTGATGTACTAGCAAAGGAGGGATTAAGGAACACCTTATCCAGGAACGGTACTATAAGATAATATTACTGCTTTTATCTTCTTGCCTACGTTACTAGCGTATAGAGAACACATTGCAGAATGTTTCTGCATGAATCTTGTCAGTGATTGAATACTGGATTTCCTGTTTATTTGACTCTAACTTCAAATACAATGTGTTTACTCAATTATGAAGTAGATGTTATACTGGGGAAAATACTCTCAGAAAGAACTGGACTGATCCAACAACCATAGAAAGTAGTGCAAAACTTCTCATAAACTTCACTGAACGTTGGCTCAGACCTATAGAGAGACATACAATACAGAGGTGCGTGTACATACTAGTCATGGGGAGAGAGCGAGAGACATGCTGCCTTTGCACTAGACAGTGTTTTGAAGATAACTGTGGACATTGTGGATGCAGAGAGTTAATGTATTGTAAAGTGATACTGAATGAAATTAAAACAACAGGATGCTGCGTTTCATCTACTCATACTCATCAGCGCTGAGCGCTAAGGTGACGGAGCACATTTTCTGGGAGGCTCAGAACCTCAGAGCAAATCCTTCTGGTGTTTTACTTTTCTCTGGGTTTTGTTGTGTTTCAAGGTTCAGGTCACACGTGTGTGTGCACCACATGAGGACCACACTCTCCTCTAAAGCACTGGGCCCTCTGAGGCAGTGTGCTGAGCGATGGTTCTGTTCCACTAAAGCACTTCATGCATTCCGCTTATTCCTGATTTGAAAACCATTCCTAATTTCAGGCTTGAGATTTAAGACTGAACTAAAATATAGCTCAGCCTAATCATGTCAAACTTTGAACTGGAGCATCTATTAGCCTATGCTATTGTATTTCATTTCTGAAGGCAAGTGGGAAGTGCAATCAAGCAAGCCATAAATCAGATGCATACTTTTGGTGAGTGCAGGAAATCCTTTAAATACATTAACCTTTACATTTCACAACCCTGTTTAGAACAACATGGATTTATTGGCATTGACAAAGTTTTCTGAAGGACCATCCGTGAAGGCATTTTCAGAAGTAGAATTGCCAAAAGGAAAGATAGGTGTGTGCATGTGCTCATGCACGTGCCTAAAAACAGTAACAAATCTTTGTCTCCTAACCCATTTGGTGCCTTTAAAAAAGAAAACTGGTGATTATTTATGTATGGACTGCTTGAGAAGATTCACATTGTGATGATGGAAACATTAGAAATGTAACTTAGCACAAATCATGTGTGAGCATGTCCATTTGGAAGCAATCTGTTTTTTGTGACTAACTCTGTGGAGAAAGCTTGGCAAGTTGCCAAAATGGAAATATCCCTGCATCTATGCAGGAAATCGTTTTTAGCAAACCAGAGCTGATCTGGGAGATTGTAAACTTTGCACATAACATTACATTCTTATTGGAACAGATTACAGAAAATGCAAGGCAGCACATTATAGATGATGCCGAAGAGAAATTAAGAATGCAACAAAATAGTGAAGCAATTCATTAAAACAAATTTTTAGCCTTTGCACAATGTAGTGTTTTAAAACTCCCATGCTTTTTTACAATAATATGGAGAAGGACTGCTTAGAAAAACAACCTGGCTTGGAAAGGACATTCCTTCAGTTCCTCTTGAAAGTTTGACAAACCCCTTGATAGGAAAATACTATTGAGCAGCCAATGCTTTCCACATTTGGCTAAATGTGATACCCAAAATACACAGAACACTACTTCACTCTGAAAGGATTTCAATACTCCTATCTGAGTCATCTGAAAACAAATAAAATGAGACCTAAACAAATAAACCTAGTTGTGCATGAAAACATAGCCAGCTCTCCAGCTTGGCTGATGTTCTGTTTTTGTTAGTTTAAAGCCAACACATGCAATTTTAGTGGCATCGGGAGTTATACAAATATTGACAACAAATTGCCAAATGTGCTTTTTCCCCCCATAGGTGACTGTCAAGAAGACTAGGTGGTGCTTCTAAGCACCTTCTGCATTGGACAATTTTCAGAATCCCGTGGGATTAGGGTCAATTTCAGGAACTTTCTATAGAGCATATTTTCAACATAGCAATTATGTGATTTAAGATATTTATGATTGCTATCCTCTGGGACTTTATTTTTCATCCAGGAATTTTAGCTGAAGTCAAACCAAACTTTCGAATCATATTTCACATATTTGCACTGGATCCAGGGCTGTTGTCACATGTTTATGCCTCATGATTGGTTGCTAGTTTGTGTCTTCTTTAATCTGCTTTTGGTGGTTGGACTGACCAAGAGAAATTTCATAGTGAAAAGTGAGAAAATCAAGCTGTGCTCTGATATTGTAACATTTCTGCCATTAAAATTTTGTCACTAACTTATTCCACTGAGAGGCAAAATAAAAATCTCATTTTCCTACAATCCAGAAGCAATTAATCATAAAGAAAAAACAGATACTGATCAAATTCATTTGAATTCTTTATTGTCCGCATGGAAGAGGGATGAACTTGTCAAATCTGGACTTGCTGTGAGCTAAAGAAGAAATTAGTGAGTGAGGTAGAATGATTTTGCACTTTATTGTTAAAGGCATGGGTTTGCACAGAATCATTATTATAAAGTTTCTTCTTTCTCTCAGAATCATAAGACATAGCCATCATCATAATGTCAGCTATTTTTACACTCCACTCGTCTGCCATTGCATTAGTGCTCTTCAGATTTAGGGCTTGATCTTGCAATTTATCGACATGTCCAATCAGGGAGCATTTGAAGCATGGGTTGTGATATTTAATGCAGATAAAGGCATTTATGTACTACATTCATCACCATTGTGTCTGAGCACTTCACAGAGAAGAATGGAACATTAAATTAGAGAAACCATAAGGGAAAACACTGTGACCTGCGATCCTGTAGGGAAAAACAAACAAACCCCACACTGTGTCATTAGAACTCAACCTGCATAAAACCCAGATTGCTAGGCAGTGTCCATGCTGTGGGAAAACAGGGAAATATGACAAGTCAGGGTAGCTCCCCCCTCGAGCCATGCCAAGTTACATGATATTTTAACAGCTGCCATAAATTGCAATTCAAATCTACCAACTGGCGAGAGCAAATCACAAAAAGCAAAATCACAAAAGCAAAAAGCCCCCCAGAAATGCAACATTATCTCAGTCAGGAAATTCAAAATTCTAATCCTTACAACAACCACAATCCAGGACTCAAGTATGTATGTGCAGACTGATAACGCAGCTGCATGGCAAGGTTTGAATTTGATGACTTTGGTGCATGCAAAATCTCACAGTGACCTCTCAAAGTATATTTTCTTTGTAATTCTTCACCTTTTAGAAAAAGGGAAAACAATGCAATGGGAAAGTGAAATGAGGGCACAGTGCACAGTGCCATATATAGCCATACTTGTATAGACTCTACTTGGGTGAACTCCCATCTTGTGCAAAATCCTGAGTAATCTTGTTTTTCTCAGGAGCAGAGAGAGGAGTAAAAGTAAAGGGTTGAATCTCTTTCCAACCTAGATTGCTTGGTTCTCTATTGCAGCTTCAGTAGCATATTCAGCACTTACTAACTCACTTGCATGTAGGGGGAGGAGCCACTGGATTTGGATTTGCTTAGACGCCACCTGTTGCCCTTGGGCAGCAGGTTGCACTGAACTCCTGTAAGAGGGGCATCCCCCCCTTTCATGGGTTGCTGAAATTCTGTCCTTCACAACACAAATGCACTGCAAACTCCTCTGCAGGCATCACAGAAAGGTCAGGATTTGCTCTGTGGTGCACAGAGGAATGATGTACCATGGAGTGCTCTCTCTCATCTCGCTGGGAACTTGTTCACTCTCCAGTCAGTTTGTATCTGACTTAGCAAAGAACCTTTTCCTCAGGGAGACTGTCATTAAAACCAACTCTGAACTTTAAATCTAGAGGGAGTTAGCGAAGTGAAGGGGGGGGGGGGGGGGGGGGGGGGAGAGCATCTGAAGCTATCTATAATGTGAGGCTAGGCATCATGTTTGGATAACAGAACAGCCAAAGAGAATTTCACCCTTTCCACCCCCACACATAAGAGAGCTTTCAACCCACGGGCAAATTTTCATAAAGGTTATAGGCTCCTAAAAGAGAGGCTTAAGAAGGAAACTGCTTCTTCACCCATAACTGCTGCCATGGTGCTCTGAGACAGCTGGGCCCAGACTGTCATTTCCCCTGTTCACACTGAATAGCACTTTATTCTGCAGATAGTAAAGTTGGGTTGTCTGCTTAGTGACAGTGAAGGTTGTAAGAATCTGGCTCTAAATTGTTATGTAGCCTCTATCACTGTAGGAATCTAAGCTCTTTCAGAGTGTAACAGGGCAAACTGTTCTTTTCCTGCCTTTCTCTCACTGTGGGTGGTCATATCACTGTTTTATCATTTGCAAAGTACGATTACCTTTTAAACTGCACAAAAGGTTCCATGCGGTATGTTAAGGAAAACATCACATTGAGAGCCTTGTGCTTACAAGGCTGTATTTAGTAGCATTGCTATATATCATCTCTACATTGAGTCATTGGGTGTATTTTACTTGATCCTTCTGTGTTATTTTGCAGAGAAGATGAGAAAATGCACACTTCTCATAGTTCATGTAAACTGAGGCCATGGAGTTGTTGTACTTTCATGGGCTACATTCAGAACACTCCGTATGCACTGATTCTGCTAGATATTAGTAACATATTTACCTGAGTTTTCCCCCTCCTTTTTATTGGCCTGTTTCATTAGCTTCTCTCTCTCTCTTGGTGTTTCTAGGACATCCATCACTTTAGTAGCTGAGCTTCCTGTGCTAGTTAGCTAGGACCTACTACTTCTGACATTTCTCAGCAAGTAAGATGCATTGCTAACATGACATGAGTTCCTTTCCTCCCCCAAGCTGTCTGGTTTTCCCCATCTAGTCTGGCTGAAGTGACAGACTTTCTGCCCCAATCAAACATTTGTTTTACGAGGTATTTATATACTATCACTTCTCCCCTGCATCTTCCCCACCCACAACTCACAAACATATGCCATGGTGGGAGGACAGTCTAGTTTCACACCATTTGCAATACTGAAGTGACACATTTTCCTACCTCTAAGTTATTTCTTTCAGTACAGAGGTTTCTAATTGCAAAGGACTGGGCTCCCTTCAGTTCTATCATGCTATGCTAGGAGATTTATTTCTTAGAATTTGTCTGGAAAAGTCTAATAGACACAAAGGAAATAGTGATTATGCTGTAGATTTAACCAATAATTCTATCCCTACAGTAGGATTATTCAAAAATCTATAGAAAGGATTAAGTTGTCTAAAATGTGAGAATAATTTTGATGTAGCCTTGTGATGACACCAGTTTTCATGAATCAGGCAAAATCATCAACCCCCTGACATTGTTAGTTCATTTCATTACATCTCTCCTCATGATGAAATATACCAACAGCCATCTCCATAATAGATAGTGGCCTTATCATCAGGTTTAGAATTCTTCAAAATCATGTTGGGATTAAAAACTGTGATTATTCCAGATTAGATACACTGGACCACATCAAGTGTGGTTACACATGGATGCCATACCACTGAAAGCAATAGAATTATCCCTGCTTACACTGGGATTGACTTTGGCTCACTGAGCTAAAAAAAATTTAGTATGGAGCAGGAAGTGTCTTTCAGAAGTTTTCTTGTCTGTTCAGCATACCCCATGATATTTCTCATACAGGGGAGAGTCTTACCCCATATCCTTGGCCCAAATTTCCATGGTAAGGATGGTGTTCATATCTTCTTGGCTGCACTGTGTGAACAGGTCTTGGTTTGAGATTGGTCTAGGCCAAAAGATGTGGAGGATTTTTCTGAAGTGGATTGTATGGCATGAAGACAGTTTGGACATGTCATACTTTGTCATTTCCCCATTATTCTGCGCTATAAAAACAGTGTTGAAAGTACACAGGCCTGATACATCTTAAGTTTGGTTATGGTGTTATATTTTGATGAGTTCCAGACTGTATTTAAACTTCTGGATTTATTTGTTGCTGGATTTATTGATTCTGTTACAGATATCCTGGCTTGTTCCACCATTCCAGCTGATGGTGCTGTTCAAGTTTTCGAATGTTTATATTCGTGAGAACATAATTCCCTGTCCATACTGGTGATGAGGTGACAATATTAAATATTTAAAATCAACCTGTCTTATTATGGTTGATGTTCAGCCCAATTTGCTGGATAAGAAGGGTATTCATCCAATGCCTCTTGGCCTGTCTTCTGTTGTATACCACATTACCCAGGTGATAGCAATGTTGAAAATGACTGCAGACAGAGGTTTGATGGGGACATGTAACAAAAGCCCACAGGTAAGTAAAAAACATGGAAATCTGGGAGAAGGGTTGGAATGTGGGAAGAGTATGAGCTGTTAAATCAGGGATAAGGGAGAGACAAGAGAGAACATAGGGGGAAAATCCAATCAGAGTCTTAGATTAGTCTGTGTATTATGTGAGAAATATGAGGAATAAGCAAGAACTTGAAATGCTAGTTAATACATATATTTGACATAATTGGCATCACAGAGACTTGGTGAGATAACACACGTTACAGGAATATTGGTATAGAGAGGTACAGCTTGCTCAGGAAGGACAGGCAAGGAAAAAAGGAAGAAACATTTCTTTACATGTTAAAAAATCTATGCACTTGGACTCAGGTTGAGGTAGGAATAGGAGACAGACTTGCTGAAAGTCTCTGGGTAAGAATAAAGGGCTATAATACAAGGATGATGTTGTGGTAACAGTCTATTACAGACAGACAATTTAGTCAGAAGTGGTGGATGAGGCTTTTTTAAAAACCACTAACAAAGTTATACGAAGCACAGGAACTGGTAGTGATAGGGGACTTCAACTACCTAGACACCTGTTGGGAAAATAACACAGCAGGGCACAGATTATCCAAGAAATTCTTGGAATGTATTGAAGACATTTTTTTATTTTGAAAGGTAGAAAAAGCTACTAGGGTAGATGCAATTCTAGATTTGATTTTAATAAACAGGGAGGAACTAGTTGAGAATTTGAAATTGGAAGGCAGCTTGGGTGAAAGTGCTTATGAAATTAAGATACAGTTCATGATTCTAAGGAACTGGAAGAAGGGGAAACTAGCACAATAAAGATAATAGATTTCAAGAAGGCAGACTTTAGCACACTCAGGGTATGTCTACACTTGCACCCTAGTTCAAACTAGGGATGCAAATGTAGGCGACCGAAATTGCTAATGAAGCGGGCATTTAAATATCCCATGCTTCATTAGCATAATCTCACCCACACGCTATTCTTATCGCCAACTGATTCGAACCAGGAAGTGTGCTTCGGGCCACATTAGTTTGAATCAAACCCCGTGGTTCGAACTAACGTTATTCCTCACTTTTTAGAAAGATAATAGAACAAGTAATTAAGCAACTGATTTCCTAACATTTAGAAGATAAGGTGCTAAGTGAAAAGTCACCAAGAATTTGTCAAGAACAAACTGTCAAATCAATCTAAAAGCTTCTTGGACAAGGTAATAAGCTTTGTAGATGGGGAGAAGTGGCATATCTTGACTTTATAAGAAGGTTATATGAGAGATGATCAAAAACCTTATTAAACAAACTATAGAAATACAACCTAAATAGAGTTACTATGAGGTGGGTGCATAACTAGTTGGAAAACCATTCCCAGAGAGTAGTTATCAATGGTGCACAGTCAATATGGAAGCGCATAATGAATGGGGTCCTTCAGGGCTCAGTTCTGGATCTGTTCATTATCTTCATCGATGGTGTAGATAATGGCAAAGAGAGTACACTTACAAAGTTTGCAGATGATATCAAGCTAGGTAGGGTTGCTAGTGCTTTAGAGGAGAGGATTAAAATTCAAAATGATCTGAACAAACAGAAGAAATGGTGTGAAGTAAATAGGATGAACTTCAATAAAATACATGCAAAGTACCCCATTTCTGACAGAATAATCAGTGGCATACCTACAAAATGGGAATTTAGGAAAGAGTAATGCAGAAAGGCAATGGGCTTAAATTGCAGCAAGGAAGGTTTATGTTCGACATTAGGAAAAACTTATCAAGGTAGTTAAGCACAGGAATAATTTGCCTAGGGAGGTTGTGGAATCTCTATCACTGAAGGTGTTTAATAACAGGTCAGACAAACACCTATCAAGAATAGACTAGATTATGCTTAGTCCTGCCATAAGTGCAGAGAACTGGACTTGATTACTTCTTGAGGGCCCTTCCAGTCCTGTGATGGTGAAAGACAGGACATGAACAAATTGATGTGTACGATAAATAACATGAAACCTCTTTCACCACTAAATTCTATGGCTACATCCACACAGATGTAGTGATATCCCCCAGGAAAAAGCATTTCAAAGGATGACTGGACTGTAAAAGTGAGTGGCAGAATACCTCAGGAACTCATTCTCTTTCACCTGAGAAGTTAAATGAAGCAGGACTCTGACCTGAGAATTTGGTCAACCTTGTTGCGGGGTATATTTACTTAATCAAATCTAATTTGTTTAAATGTAGTTAAAGTATTTTATTTTCCTTGTAATCATTTCTGACATACACTCTATTAAAAGCTGTCCCTTTTTAGTTGAATACATTTGTTTCATTCTTTAATCAAATTAATTCAGTGTTCTGTTTAAACTGAATTGCAACTAACTTCTAATATTTGGACTATTCAGGACAGGGCTGGACAATGCAGAACATGAATTTGAGGAGCGGGGTGGAATCCAGGAATGGGAATGTTTTGGGGTCACCTTGCTAATGGTAACCAAGAAAGGTGGAAGCCAGAGCACATTTGGAGTGTGCTAGCAGGCTGCAGATACACACAGACGCTTGGGTAGGACCTGCTTGCTGTTTGTGTGGGGCCCAAGCTGAAAATTACAATATCAAAGCATTACGAGATACCCAAGGCTGCAGGGCAGGTGATGACACAGGCCCTCACTGATCTGGATTGCACCCCAGAATGTCATAATCCCACTCAAGGAAGTATTTATCCTTGCAATGTCCCTCTGAGGAAGAGAGGTGCTACTGACATGCATTTTACCCATAGGGAATTGAGGCACAGAAGGTATGTCTGCAGTGCAAATGGGAGAATCTCAGCTCACACAGACAAGGTCAGGCTAGTGGGGCTCAAGCTAGTGCACTAAAAATAGCAGCATGGATATTGTGGCTCTAGTGCAGACTCAGGCTAGCCACCAAGCTCAGGTTTATGTGGGCTTCAGAGTCCAGGCATCCAGCTGATACAGCTGAACAGTGTGGGAAAAGGCAGGAAAGGGAAGGAGAAAACAAAAGGAGGTAGAAGGTGAGGAGACCAGTGAATTCAGAGGGTTGTGAGAGTGAATAGACAACAAATGAAATGAAAACACTGAAGAGTATGAACTTCCTGCATAATACATTGAGCTAGTGAAGAGACATGCAGTATATAGGGAGTGTGCAATATGGTCTCATGGCAGGAGCCAAGTATTTAAAGGACTGGTGACTATATTGAGGGGGAAAGTCAGAGAATCTGGACAGAAGGCTATTGCAGGAATCTCGGGAAGAGAACAATGAATCAAGATTTTGACAGTGAATGGAAATAAAGGGTTTTAAGAAAAGGTGTACAGAGAGGGAGAAACAATAAGACTTGGTGTAGCCTGGGTCTGAGTAAGAGTGAGAAGTCAAAGCAACTCGTGAGTTACATGAAGGCCTGGGGAGTTTAAACTGTTTCCCAGCAGAATAAGTTGAGTTAGAACAACACCTTAACACCATGCATTATACATTTGGAAACATTGGACCAGATCCAACTCATATACACCACCGTACAGCCAGGGTAATTTCACTGTCTCTAGATTTACACTAAAGATCATCTAATCTGAAGAACTGGGTATTTTTGTTAGTCTCTAAGGTGCCACAGAATTACTCCTGTTTTTTAAAGTTGTTTTTAGATTTACAATAGAGTATGTTTGGTCTAGTGGGTATTTTGCAATTTAATCTCCAATTAACCATATGTTTGGAAACCTATGGACTAACATAAATCCTGTTTGGAAAGAAATAATCCCCCATTATGTCTAAAAACAAAACAGAAAAACCCAAACAAACGCCAGAGTGCTGTACAAAAGCAGAAAACCCCAAACCTCTGAGAAAATGTAGCTGGGAGGGGGGTGGCGGGGAAGAGAAGATGTCTATAGAGGCTCACGGGTGCTATCTAGTGGTCAAAGCAAGACTTTACCTCCATTATGCTAAAACGACATGTAACATTATTAAGGCTCCAGATTCAGCAAAGCACTGACACACATTTCTGATTATGAACATGTGCTTAAATCTCATTGACTTAAATGCGATTTAAATATATGCTTGCATGCTTTACCAAACTGGAACTTAATACAGGTTGTTCATCATGGCATGGAGCAAATAGTAATGACTTATTTATGGCAAAACATGTCATCTTTATTTAAAAAGGAAATAATGGGATATTCAAGTAATGGGAAATTGAGAAATTAAATAAATCCATTATATTTTACATTAAAATGGGTTAAAATGACTTAATGCTGCATTATTGCTTAAAGAACCAAAGAGGCACATTTGGAAAAAAAATGAATTTTTGCTCTAATATGGGTGAGGTTGCCAGATATTATGGTGTTTTATGGAATAAAAAGAAAAGGTTACATACTTTACAGTAACTATGATTCTTCCAGATGTATTGTCCACATATATTCCACTGCTGGTGCACTTGTACTGTTCTGAACTCAAGTTCAGATTTTATAGGCCAGTGGCGTTCATTGGTGGAGGGGGCTTCATATGCAACCTCAGGGTATATTGACATTGCATTCCTCCTTCAAGAGAGGAATGCAAATGCAGACAAACGAAATTGCAAATGAAGCACGGATTTGAATTTCCCACACTTCATTTGCATAATGGTGGCCAGCCGCTTTTCTGAAATAGCGTATTTTGAGGAAAAAAGGGGTTATTTCAAAAAGAAACCCTTCCTTCGAAATAACTCTTAAAGCTAATTTTTTAAGGAATAAGGATTATTTCGAAAGAAGGGTTTCTTTTCAAAATGATCTGTTTCACTGCTGACCTTAATGGTAAGTAGAATAAAGAAAGAGGTAGGATTGAAGCCACTACGAATAGGTAGGAATTGGAGGCTACTGAAGAAAATCAAACAGTAGGGAAAGAAAAGGAGATTAAACACACACACACACACACACACACACACACACACAAAGAAACAAGGGTCTGAACACAAATGCTTCTAAGGTGAGCATATTTTCCCATTGAACACACAAGTATTGAGTAACAATAACTAAATTTTGATCTACCCTTGATCTTTGTGGAAATGCCCCATTCACATCCATGGGATTATGGACTTGAGTTCATTCCACACTTCTGAAGTATAGTACCTGCTGTTCCCATTTATAGATGGGTAAACTGAGAAACAGCAAAGTTAAGTGATTTATCCAAAGTCACACGGAAAGAACTGTCAGAGGCAAAAAGCGAATTCAAACTTCAGGGCCAGGACCATGTAATCTTAATGGATGTACACTTCGCTCACGGATTTAAGATTCCAGTTTTTAAAATTTTAATGATTTAAGGCTTTAGGCTGTAAGCTTGTTTTTACCCACCAGTTATGTCATACACACATACAATGTTTACAGTACTTTTTCAGAATCTTCAAAGCAATGTTTTTTCCCCTATCAAATATGACCTCCATTTCGCAAACATGTTGTAGTGCAGAAGCCTACAGATGATCTTTGTTTACTCCTCTGTCTGCGTAGTAGCATAACTGAGGTCAGTAAGACTGTACACAGTTCTGGGAAAACTAGTGGTCAATCATTACTAGAATACAAGAAGAGAAAGCTCACCTGATTTATTTTGGTGTAGAAAAACAGCCAAGTCACGAGGACTGCTCTTTTTTGGCTTTTATATTAAAAATTGACAAGCACGCCAAACAAATCACATTTACCATACCAGCATGAATAGTTCCACTGACATGAGTGAAATTAACTGCATGATGTTACAATGGGTCAAAACCTTCTTGTCTATTTGTATAGTCTGATCAATTGATTCATTGCAGTTGCCATGTTCATTCTTCTTCAGAAGTTTAGGTTTGATTGTTTCACCATATTGTCCAAGTCTATGACTCTTCAAGTCTGTTGCATGCCATCCAAATGGCCTGGATGGAAAGTTTCAACTACCTGTTTCAAAGTACAGTAGTATGCAGTGTAGTTGTAACACCGTTGGTCCCAGAATATTAAGACAAAATGGGTGAGGTTATATATTTTACTGATCAAATGTTGTTGATCCAATAAAGGATATTGTCACCCCCCTTGTCTATTTCAAAGTAGCTCAAAACCAGACAGCCAACATTAATTAAAAAAACCCTACTTACTTCTATTATGTTAGTGAACCAACTTTTCACTGTCAATTGTTTCAATTCAGATGCTATCCAAAATGTTAGTCCCATAAGTCTGGGTCTGAAGTTAAATTTTCTCTGTAACTGTTTTTATATCAACTATAGAAAAATATATTCACTGTCTAAAATAATCAGGAAGGTAAATTTGATCTATTTAAAAAAACTGAAAAAAAAAAAAAAGAATTTCTAGTGAAATGTTCTCTCCAGTTATCTTATGGGATCAATTCAGAAGAAAAGAATGTAGCCTAAACAGTCAAAGCCATCTTTGCTCTAAATGCAAGATGAATTCCCCTCTCTCCCCAGAGCTGCCTCAATATAATGCTCATTGAATTGCTTTGTTGAGATTTTTAATATTTTCTTACTGCATCTTTCAATGTTTTGAGATGTATGTACCAGAGCTAATGAAAATATACATTTTTGCTTTTCTAAACAGAAAAGGGTTGGTTCACCACAGTCTCCCATTCATCTAACTCCACCCTTAGGAAAACAATCAGGGGAGAGAAGGGCTTTGCATGATGGTCTAATTCAATGAAACCAGGTATCATTAAATGCCAGGTTTGAGGACCTTCCGACGAGATACCATTAAATGCCAGGTTTGAGGACCTTCCGACGAGATACGCACTGCCAGCTCAAGATTCCCTAATTTCCGCTATTTAGGAAGCACTGTAAGGTAGAAACCAAGCAACATACAACACTACATGTTAAAAAGACAATACTTAATTGCACATAGCAGCAATAGGGAGAGAGTAGTTCCTAGAGAAGTGGAGTATGTTCCTTTCAACTGATGCTAACACACCTGCTGTAATCTACCTTTGGAGGCTATTTAAAAGTATCAGCAAACCCTAGAAGGAGATATGTTTGCTCTTTCTTAAAGAAGCACTGTATGCATATGAAATATATTGAACAGACACATCATAGAAGATGTTGGTGAATGCTGTATATTGAGCACACAAATCAACCTGCATGCACTGAAATTAATCCCAGTAGAAAATGAAGACCATATACATCAGTGTAAACTTAAATACAGAGTGTCATTGTTTCCTATTTGTATATTCTGCTTGTTAACTTATATGTGAATTGAAGTTGTGTTATTTTTTCTTAGGACATTAATAACTGTGTAAAAGATCTTGAAAGTAAAAATCAATTAATATGTAATCTTAATGTAATGTTGTTCATATTCAAAATGCTTTAAATATTAACCAATTTTCACATGAGAACAGAGATAAGAGACTCAGATTCTGCATCAGCATATGCTAGCACAGACACCTTAGCCCCAGATAAGTGTTGGCATCTGAATTAATGAATTTCCATGTCTGATCAGAACATAAAGGAACTGCCCACCAACAAGAAGGTTGGTGGCAGAACCAGGACTAGAATCCTTGTCTCCCCAACTACAGAACATGTCATTCAATCAGCTCTTTCACAGCCTTTCAGAATTCTCTGCCCCACACACCATTTATACTGTAAAGATTAATGATTTATACCCACGTAACAGAGGTGGAAACATTGCACATTGTTTACTCTGTTTTTGATGTCAGTACTTGTAGAAGAAATGCTGTCCAAAGGTCTATCTAAAATTATTCCACACATGGATGGAAAAGATTATGTGTACAAAAGCATGTGTATGTGCACCACCAGTAAAAAACAAAAAACTGAGAGCACTCTGCTAGTCAGCTGGGCAGCATCTGAATCTCTCTTGAGCACCCACACAAGCACTCACCTTACAGGGAACACTGATGCTTTCCTTCAGAAATTGCTTCCAAATATTTTGTTCTAGTGTCTCCATCCATCTTTAAAAGTACACATTTATTCTGTGTGAGATTAAAGGTATGAAATATAGATATAGCTATGTTGATAGGTATGATTTATCTCAAAAGATCAATATGACTTTCATATGAGGTAGAACCAGCCCCCCTCCATATGCACATCTCAATTTTCTTTTGTTGAGAAACATACCTGAATTGGCATAACATCGTCCAATCTCAAGTTTATTAAATTAGATTCTTGGTTTTCTACCCAAGACTCAAATAGCAGCATAGTGACACTGCTACATAATACAGCAAAGAGGCTGTCAGCAATACCAATTCAAATGTAAGGTGAGATCATGATCCCAGCCCCAGCTCAAGAATGGCCAGAGCAGCATAAAGGAACACTAAATCCCCAGATTTGGTAAAGGGTTCTCCCAACACAGGATCTGGGGAAGACAACCATAAGGCTGCTTTCTGAGGACCATCTCACAAATGCCGGTGTAAGGGATGGGGCATGTTAGGCCTCAGGCTCAGAGCAAGCAACCTTTTAGCATGCAGCCTTGGTAGCCATGCAGCCAGTGACAAGCCTCCAAGGACTAGATTATGCCAGGAGCTTCAGAGCAGATCCAGACTCAGACGTGTTCAAAGATACCCTCCCTGGCCCCTGACTACAAGCATAGAGACATAAAACAGACTCCAATCTGTGATATTTAACTGGGATTTGTGAGTGGTCTGTCCCTGAATTGCTGCATTTCACATGCTAACTAATCCATCCCAGCTTTGCTTCAGAGATTGCTTGATTTGAAGAAAACAGTGGCATGTAGAGATAGATTCTCCATTTTTAATTGGAAAGTATGGCACAAATCTTGCCTCATATGTACACAATCTAAATAAACAGTGGGAAATACATTTTGTTTATCCTGTTCTAGTGCCTAACTGTATTGTTCATCCTTATGCTATTCCCCCTTCAAGAAGAAAGTTGTTACAGTAACATCAAATATGATTGCAATGTATAGATTAATAGATTATAAAGCCAGAGGAAACCTTTATTATCACCTTCTGCACAAGATACCACAGAATTTTACCCAGTAATTCCGGTATCAAGCCAAGAGATATGTGGCTGAATTATAGCACATCCTATCAAAATTGCATATTTTTCTAAATTCTATTGATGGGGAATCAGCCACATGTATTGTTAAACTGTTGCAGTGCTTAATTACATTCATTGTAAAAAAGTGACTTTACAGAAAGACCTTATAAGACACCTTTACTCCCACTGACATGGTCACTCCCAATTCCTGTTTACAAAATAAACATAATGAAATGGAGAAAATGTACACTAGTTTAAATAAAAACATGATTTTAATATTGTTTACAGATTTACAATTATATCACATTACATTCTTTCTGCATTGTTCATCCCTCCTGCATATATTATGTCTTTCATTTCATCTGTACAGGTGGGACCTCCCAGGTCCAGCTCTCTTGGAACCTGAACAGTTCCAAATCACAGAGCTTGCAAGACCAGCGAGGTCAAGTGTCCCCTCCCAGCTTCCGGCCCTGCTCCCCACCAGTCCCGCTGCCCCAGCCCAGCCAAGGCTGCCCTCCCTACCCTGCTGGCCTCAGCCAGGATTGTACTGCTGGTCCTCACCAGCTGGGACTGAACTCTCAGGTGCCGACCCTGGTGATTGGGGCAGGGGGCTGTGCCCCCAGCCACCCCCCCCCCGTTGTGCTCCCCTCCATACCAGCCCCCTTGTTGCTGGGGCTGCATTCCCCACTACCAGCTCAGGCCCTAAACCTGGACAGCTGGGGCTCTCTGGTCTAGCAATATCCTGCCGGACCACAGAAGTGCCAGACCAGAAAATTCCAGATTTTAGAGGTTCAACCTGTATTTATAAATTCAAAAAGAAGTAGACAAACGGTGCAGTAAGGTACAATGATCTGCATAATGTATTCTGTTAATATTTATAAGTGGCTACACATTAAATCCAGTAATAAAGTACTCCTCTCTTCCCTCTAACATATGAAGAAGTGTTTTAGCGCTAAACTCAAAGATCACTTAGTCATCTCACAGTCAGTCCATTTTGTTCCACTACGTACTGAACTCTAAAGAAAAATTTAGTATTAATCTTCAGAATCAGCAACATTCACTGAAGTTACTACCCAAAGACCATATTGAGACCGAGAATCGATCTCCAGCAACACCTAAACAATACACTCATTAGTATATGAATCAAAACAGTTGTTTCAAACATATGCATCTTCAAGTACAACTTGTGATGTACACAATGTTGTTATTTCCTTCCAAATGGATCAGACCACACTTTTAACCCTACAAATCAAGAAAAGAAAGAAAAAAAAACACCATCAAGAATTTATAGGTTTTATATAGGTCAGAATAGATCATTGTAATTATTGTCTGACCTCCTGCATGAGAGGTCAAAGAGCTACACACAGTAATTTCTGAAACAAATCCATAACTTCTGTTTGAGTTATAGCAGTGGTATCCAACATGCTAGCCACATGTGGCTATCTGGCTGTTTGAGTGTGGCTAGTTGGACTGAATAATATGGATATTTGGCCAGTTGAATGTGGCTAGTTCCCTATAGTGGCTACTGCTTCAGAACTGGTTGGACACCATGGAGCTATAGCATATCATTAAGAAAGACATCCAGTCCTGATTTAAAGAATTCAAGCAATGGAGAATCCAGGCAAATTGTTCCCATGGTTAATTACTTTCACACTACATCTACACTACAAGCCTCTTCCGCAAGAGGAAATGCAAATGAGAGTGTGACATACGCAAATGAGCGCTCCATTTGCATTTCCTCTTGTGAAAGAGGCTCGTGTAGATACAGCCTCAGTGTTAAAAAGCTGCACCTTATTTCTAGTCTGAATTTATCTAACTTCCATCTATGATGTCTTTTTTCTGCTAGGTTACAGAGCTATTATCAGACATCTCCCTCTCTCTCTCATTTAGGTACTTGTAGACCTAAATGAGATCCAGTCACTGCCTAACCTTTTGGATAAACAGACTGAGCTTCTTTAGTTTCAATCCATAAAGCATGTCTTCCAAGCCACAAATCATTCTTATAGTTCTTTTCTGAAACAATCAAGTTTTCAACATCCTATTTGAAGTGTGGCCTTGGCTCATCGGTTACTGTGCACAGTTACACGCAGCCTGGGCTCATCACTTACCAGGTCCTCAGGGGTACCTGCTCCCATGGAGCCACCTCCCTCCGCTGCGCTACTGCCTCTATGTTAGAAGCAGCAGCACAGGGTGATGGGAGGAGGGAAGCAGGAGCCCACTCTTGAATGTGTGACTCTTGAATTTAAATGTGTGACTCTTGAATTTTTTTCAGTGGTTACATGTTTACTTGAATACATTAATTTTAACATCCCTAATACGACAAATAATGCTGTAATACATCTTAATAGATATGGGCTATTTCAGATACACAAATAGCCCCTTGTCTACAAAAACAAATTGCCAACCTTGAATAGCTAGTACCTTAAAACTAGTCCTCCCATTGCAATCACATTTTCTTTACCTATCAGCAAGTCTTTTTCACTGACACAGCAAGCCAGAGAAACTAGATGGAAATTATAACAGTACTTATTAATTAATTTTCTGATAATGGAAACACTCAGTACTACATAGTTTCATGGTGAGAGCGTCTATTCAGCAATGGAGAGTGCAAATGTACATTTTTACAGTAAAGTCAAGTCCACACAGAAACTAAATCCATTTTAATTAGTTTAAAAATCGATAGTTTAACCCCTCTGAATGGATATTCTGACACTGGTTTAAAACTGGCAGAAATCTTCACACAAATAGGTTGCAATTTCAAAACCAAATTATTCTAATAGGTATAGTTTCTGTGCAATGAAGATGCCTGAGAAAACTGTTAATACTAAATCACATATTACAAGCCTTTAAAAACAAAACAAAAAACATTGAATAATTAAATGGGCAAATTATTTTAACATACTTGCTTTTAAAATATGCTTAAATGCTGAAAATATATTTTTCAATTAGTGTTTTATTAAATACCATAAAAACAGAAATATACAAACTGATATACCTGGAGGCTGAACATCCTCTTGAACAATACCAGATCGATTTATTGTCTGTTCCTTCCCTAGTAAACACAACAAACAGTAAAATCACACAGAAAAGAAACAGCACATATTCTTACAAAAGCTAATAAAATGCTATGAATCAGAACATGTGATAGAACATGTGAACATCAGTCTATCCAGCAAAAATATAATAATCATACAACATGAAAGCTTGCATCTTAGACCAATAAGAGTTGTTTTTTTGGATACTATAACCAAACCAAAAAGAGATAATGTAAAGGAAGGAGTACCTGTGGTTCTATGATTCAGTCTCAACTAGGGATGTCAACGTGCAGTAGGCTATACAATTAACTGATAATCCTAGATTTATCGGTTAATCTTGCCAACTACATGTATTTCCCTCGCGCCTGCTGCCTCTGTGTCAGAGGCAGCCAGTCAGAGTTCCCCCCCAGTACCGGCTCTGCGATGCCACCTTCCGCCTCCCCTGCACTGCTGCCTCTATCATAGGCAACAGCGGGTGGAAGGGGACAGGGAGACTGCCATGAAGCAGCCATTGTCCGCGGGGCGTCTGTGCTCTCTGTGGACAGAGACTGCTCTGCCTCTCAGGGTGCAGCCTCTGACCGTGGTGCAGCCTGGGCCCTCCGCAGACAAAAGCTCATATCCAACAGCAACCGCTATTTATGGGGGGGGGGGGGGGGGGTTGAGCTCCCCACAGACAGAGGCTTCTGTGGGGAGGGATGCTGGGGAGACTGCCATGAAGCTGCCCTAGGTGGCTGTGGACAGAGGCTGGTTCCCAGCAGCAGCCCCTGTCCACGGCAGACTCAGGCTAGAGACAGAGCAGCCTGTCCGTGGGGAGCTCGGTGCTGGGGGGAACCAGCTTTTAAGCCAGCTCCCCCAGCACTGGCTTCTGCTTCTCCCCAAGTGCTGCCACTGATAGCGAGGGAGAGGGAGGAAAATGTGTGTAGTTGTCAAGATTAACCGATAAGCCTAGGCTTATCAGTTAATCATATAGTCGACTACATGGTGACATCCCTAGAACAGAAAGCCGATTTTTTAATATGGCTTCAGAAATGATGCTGGCAATTACAGGCCAGTAAGCCTAACTTCGATACCAAAGAAACTGGTTGAAATTATATTAAAACACATGTATCAGAGACAAAGTCAATATGTTGAGAAAGAGTCAACATGTTTTTTTATAAAAGGAAATTATGCCTCACCAATCTATTAGAATTCTTTGAGGAGGGTCAACCCCAACATGTGGACAAGGGTGATCTAATCAGTACCATGCATTCAGATTTTCAGAAAGCCTTTGACAAAGTCCCTAATTAAAAACTATCAAGTAAAGTAAGCAGTCATGTGATAAGAGGGAAGGTATTCTCATGGATCAGTAACTGATTAAAAGATATAAAATAACGTCTAGGAATAAATGGTCAATTTTTATACTGTAGAGAGGTACAGAAGTCCCCCCAAGAATCTGTGCTGTTGTATGTATTCATTAGTGATCTGGAAAAGGGGGTGAACAGTAAGAGGCAAAATTTGCAAGTGACACAAAATTTCTCAAGATAGTTCAAAGCTGACTGCAAAGCGCCACAAAGGGATCTCACTAAATGGAGTAACTAGGCAACAAAATGGCACATGAAATTCAACACTCATAAGTGAAAGATAATGCACATTGGAAAAAATAATCCCAATTATACATACAAAATGGTAGGATCTGAATTATTTGTTATTACTCAAGAGAGTGATATTGGAGTCATTATAGACAGTCCTCTGAAAACAGCTATTCAAAGTGCAATGTTAGGCAAAAAAGCAAATAGAATGCTAGACACCACAAGAAAAGGGATAGATAATAAAACATAAAATACCATAATGTTAGTA
Source organism: Apalone spinifera (assembly GCA_030068395.1). Classification (NCBI taxonomy): domain Eukaryota; kingdom Metazoa; phylum Chordata; order Testudines; family Trionychidae; genus Apalone; species Apalone spinifera. The sequence goes on from JANRFK010001234.1 coordinate 94,843,872, forward strand.
TATAAATGCATGGTACATCCACACCTTGAATACTGCCTGCAGATCTGGGCACCCACCTTCCCCCATTTCAAAAAAATGATGTTAGAATTCTAAATGGTACAGAAAAGGGCAACAAACATAATTAGGAGTATGTAACAACTTTTATATGAGATAGGATTAAAAGAAAGACTGGAACTGTCCAAATTAGAAAAGAGAATCATAAAAGGAAAATATAATAAAGGTCTAAAAATCATGAATGGTATGGAGAAAACGAATATGGAAGTGTTATTTATTCCTTAACATAAAACAATAACTAGGGATCACACAATGAAATTAATAGGCAGAAAGATTAAAACAAAAAGAAAGTACTTGTACTTCTTCACGCAACACATAGTAAACCTATGGAACTCATTGCCATAGGATATTGAAAAGGACAAAAGTACAACTCAGTTCAAAAAAGAATCTAATATTTTTGTGAATAGTCCATTAGTGGCTATTAGTCCAAATGGTCAGGATATAATCCCGTGCTCCATGTATTTCTAAATATCCATATGAAAGAAGCTGGGACTGGACAATGGGATGGATCATGCAATAATTGCCTGTTCTCAGCATTCCCTCTGAAGTATCTGGCACTGGTCACTGTTGGAAGGCAAAATACTGGGCTAGATGGACCACTGATCTGACCCAGGATAGTCATTTTACAAAATGGGAGCATGGTTATATAATATTACAATGTATCTTATTATAGACTGGGCTAGTAGCACTACACATTAAAGTTCCCCTGGCACTTCCCAATAGAAAGAACCTCTTTGTAATGATGTTCAACATTTAAATATTTGGATAGAAAATTTCTGTTGGTATCTGCCACAGCTTCTCCCTCCCTCACCCAGAAGAGAGAGAGGGAGAGAAACTGAGACAGCTAGGGAAGAGGAGATTGACATCTGTTGGCCAAAGACACTAAAAACTGAAGCTAAAGAGCAAGAGAAACAGTCTGGGACTAGAAGTGTAAATGTCAGTAGGATCATCACATGAGGATCAGGGAGATGGACTATATCAAAATGTATATGGACAAGGGGGAGTGAATTAACATTGAACAGGCAACCTTAACTCTAGAATTTCTGAACTTTTGAATGCTTGACTTTGTACTTTAAACATGTTCCTTATAATGTTGTGTGTGCAATTTATATTTAAAACTGCATTGTAAAGAGGAACAGGATATAAAGAAAGTGATCAGTTTTTGATGGGAAATAGAACAGAAAATGTATCTTTGTGGGAAACTTCAGTCTGAGTAAGTGCAGATTCCCAAACAGATCATAGATGCTTACCAATCAGCATGGCATTTAAACTGAAATAAAATGAAGGTCCCTCTGAAATTAATGCTACACTTTCCCTTCTATGATTCATAAATACTTTAAAATTCTTTTAATCAATGAATCACTATAAAATTTGTGTTAGAACAGAAATGCAAAACGTAGTAATTAGATCCTTTGTTGTCCATTATTAGTTGTCCCCTCTTAAAAATAAATATAAAATTTCTGTGCTTAAATTTGATCTATATTTTGTAACTTTTTTTCATCTCAGTTGTTATATGGCTCTTTCTGAATGCTGAAACAACAATCAACTCTGGAATCAACTGAAAGTTAGTTTATGCTCCCCCTGCTGGTTCTGCAACAGCAGAACACTTTTGACTTATCTAGGTCATGCATTAAAAAAAATTGCTTTTAAAAAAATTGTTTATAGAATAGTTTAGCAGCAAGTTTAAAAATAATTTAAGAGGCAAAGGAACAGTAAATTAGAAATGTACCATATTCTAAACAGTTAACTATAAAACTATAAAGAAAAAAGATAATATAGTTTGACTAGCATTCAAGGAAATATTAACAATGTTCTAGTCACTCAAGTTAGCATAAATAGTAACTAAATTATCTCTTAAATTCACATTAAATAAAGATTATGTAGCATACTTATGGGAAGTTTTATGCACCTCTCAAGCTTCAAATACTCTCCTCTGTCTCATTCAAATCACTCCTTAAAACTCACTTCTACTGCAATATTATTCAGAATTGAGGGGGAAGAAGAAAAGATTTTTTAAAATAATACAGATTAAATAAAGCCTCCTCAGGACTGGTTCCTGGGGAGGTGTGTGGGCTTGAAGTAATACAGATTTCAAGATGTGTTCATGCCTCACAGGTAGGGATGTAAGGGAGTAGTCAACCAGTCGATTACCTGATAATCATAGGCTTATTAGGTAGTTCAGTCAACTACTTGCTCCCCTCCCTTGCTACCTCTCCTGCTGGGTCTCTTGTACATTTCAAAGGTGGAACAACATATGGCACATCCGCCTTTGAAATGTAGCAACAGCCCAGTGGGCTCTTGCTAAATTTCAAAGCAGAAGTGCCTTTATTGATTAATCAAATAGTCAATGGAAATTCTAGGGATTATTTGATTAGTTGACTAATTAAAGCCGTCTCGGCGGGAGGCAGAGGCACAGCAGGAAATGGTGTGAGTGGGGACTGCTTCAGTTCCCGCTTGCGCTGGCTCCCACAACTGGCACTTCACATTTCAAAAGCAGAAGTGCTGCAGGGAGCACAGGGTGAGCAGGGACTCAAGCAGTCCCTGCTTGCCCCATGCTCTCTGCTGCCCTCCTCTCCCCCGCCCCCTCGACCACCCGCTGCCTCTATGAGAAGCAGCAAAAGGGGGGCAGGAATCGGTGCTAGGGGAAGGTGGCTTAAAAGCCAGTTCCTCCAGCACCGTCTCCAGGGTGCCATCTGCCCCCCCCCCCCCAATCAGAGGCGGGGGGGCAAAGACAGGGAATGTAGCTGCTGGATGCTGCGAACAGAGACTGTTCTGGCACCACCCCATTGGCGGCAGCCAGGGCTGGCCACAGACAGGGACTGCTGCCTGAGCAGCGTCTGCCCGCAGGCAGCCCTGGCCAGCACAAACAAAGGTTGTTCTGGTACCAGCCCCTGTTCGCGGTGGACAGGACTATCCACTGCACACAGGGACTGCTGGACTCAGCCAAGTTCGGACTGAGCAGTTCCAGCTTGTGCTGACTGCTGCACTTCTGCATTTAAAATGTAGTAAGAGCCCATCATTTAAAATGAAGAGCCGTAGCACAGGTGGCTCTGGAGTGGGCACGAGCCAGGACTGCTCAGTCCCGACTTGAGTCGGCTCCTCTGGAGCTATCCCAGCTGCGGCTCTGCAGAAGTGTTTATCGACTAATTGTATAGTCGATACAAATTGTATCGACTATATGATTAGCCAAATAATCGCATTTAACATCCTTATTCTGGACTAGAGAGGTTCAACCTGTACTAGCTTGTTTCAAATGAGTTTGTTGCTCTCTGTCTCTATATATGTATATTCCAGACACCACAGGAGGCTCTAGGAAGCAAACTAGCAAGTTTTATAGATATGAAACCTACAATCACACTACAGTTTACAATATAAAAGATTTTTTTTAAATCACCATTCTACTGCTGAAGTAAAATGTCTTAAACAACAGTAATTCCAAGAGACCATACACAGAATCATAGAAATGAAAAGGACCTTAAGATGTCATATAGTACAGTCTCCTGCATTTATGGTAGGACTAAGTATTATCTAGAACAGGGTGGAGAGCCTCAGGCCGGCCCCCAGCTTGCTCCCCCACTATCTCACCACAGGACCGGAGCACATAAAATCTAATAGCCTGGGCTCCTCTGGGTCTTAGGCTCTGATTTGCAAGGGGAATGTGCGGAGTGCCTTCCCCCTTCTCAGTCAGGGATCAGGTGAGTGAGGGATTGGTATTTTTTATTTTTGCTTCTCACGTGTGTGTGCCCCACAACTGATTATTCTGTGGATCAGCAGCCCCCTCAACCCAAAAGTTTCCCCACCCGAATCTAGACCATCAGGTGTTTGTCTAACCTGCTCTTAAAAATCTCCAATAACAGACATTCCACAATTCCTTAGGAAATTTGTTTCAGTGGTTAATTACCCTAACAGGAAGTTTTTCCGTAACATCCAACATAAACCTCCCTTGATGCAATTTAAGCCCATTGCTTTTTGTCCTTCTCTGAGATTAAGCAGAACTATTTTTCTCCCCCTCTCTAACAACTTGTTGAAAACGCTTATAGTGTTCTTTCTTGTCTTTTCTTTTACAGACTAAATAAACCCAATTTTTTCCAATCTTCGCTCGTAGGTCATGTTTTCTAGACCTTTAATCATTTTTGTTGCTCTTCTCTGAACTTTCTCCAATTTTCCACGTTTCCTCAAATGTGGTGCTCAGAACTGAGCACTTGAGATCTAAACAGCACAGAGTACAGCGGAAGAATTACTTCTCTTATCTTGTTTAAAACATTCTTATTAATAACATCCCAGAAATATATATATTTACTTTTATTGCAACAAACAGTGTCATACTGTTGATTTATATTTATCCTGTGGTCCACTTCGACCCCCAGATACCTTTCTACACTACTCCTTCTTAGGCAATCATTTCCCATTTTATATGTGCACAACTGATTCTTCCTTCCTAAGTAGAGAACTTTGTATTTGTCCTTATTGAATTTCATCCTATTTATTTCAGACCATTTCTTCAATTTGTCCAGATAATTTTGAATTTTAATATGGTATCATCTGTGAATTTTACAAGTGTACTCTCTATGCCATTATCTATACAATGGATGAAGGTAATGTAAAGAATCAGTCTTACACCTGATTCCTGTGGGATCCCACTCGTTATGGCCTTCCAGCATCACTCCACTGATAACTATTCTCTGAGAATGGTTTTCCAGCCAGTTTTTCCACCCACCTTATATAGTAACTCCATCTAAGCTGTATGTCTCTAGGTTTTTTTTTTTTTTTTTTTTTTTTAAATGAGAAAGCCACGAGAGACAATATCAAAAGCTTTATTGAAGTCACATCAACCACTTCAGAATGCAGCATGGAGTTTTTTGGGGTGATGATGCTAGGATTATTGATACAAGTAGGGATTTTAGAGTGTACCCAGTTAACCATTTAATTGATAAATAGATACTTATTGGTGTCAGTTACACTCAATTCCCCAGGGAGGCAGCTTTGCTGTGAAAAGGCAGCAAAGTCTTCTCTCCAGAAGCCAGGCCAGCAAGGGCTGCCCACTCTGCTCCCAAGGAGAAAGCTTCGGTGCCACAGCAAAGCCCCCACACCTCCCCAGGAGCCAGGCCTGGGGAGGCTTTGCTGTGGGCTCTCCAGTATAAAGCTAAGCTTTACATTGCAGAGTCCACAGCACGTGTAACCATGTAACCACTGAGATTTTCAGAAGTTACCCAGTTACCCTATTACACGATTTACAACATCCCTAGTGCAAAATCCAGGTCTATACTACACTTGGAAGGAGGGCTTAATTACTACATAAACACAATTACAGCAACATAAATAATGGAGCTGGAGTCGATCGATGTACCTTAAACCGAGCTATCTCCACAGCAGGAGGTCAATGGGAGCAAATGCTCCCGTCAATTTCCCTTACTCCTCGTGAATCAAGGAGTACCAGTGGTGACCGAAGAGTGCCCTCATAATTTAATTTAGGAGGTCCTTAGTAGTCCCTCTAAACCAAACACCAGAAGATGAATCTCTGGCCCATAAGTATAGTCAAATGAAGAAGAGGGTTGCACCCATGAAAGCCCACAATGCCATCTACATGTTTTGTTAGTCTTTAAAGTGCTATCAGACTACTTGTTGTTTTTTAAGTTTTTAAGGATGTAAAATCCCATGTAAAAGGTAACTGGTTAACTGGCGCGGCCAGGAGGCTGGTTTACTGGTTACCCCTTTGTACGCTAAAAATAACCCAAGTGATGACTAGGAGAGTCAGGGAGGAATCACTCAAAGAGCAAACGAAGCGCTGGCTGCAGGGCAGGGAGCAGCACGGGGGGCGAGGCCCAGGGATTACACAGGGAGGGGAGCTCGGTGGCGGATACACAACGGGGAGGCTGCTCCCTGGGGCCCGGGAGGGCGGGGAGATGGGCACCCGGAGCGAGGGTGAGGGGCGCAGCCCGGCGGCAGCGCTGCGCAGAGAGCGGCGCGGGGCTCGCGCCAGGCTCGGCGGGGCCGTACTCACTATATTGCTCCACCTGCCGCAGCGGCCGGAAGTAGATGGGGTAAAACACCGCCCCCACTACGGCCACGAACCCGCCGAAGATGAGCAGCGTGCGGGAGTGTCGCCCCATAGCTAGGCAAGGCGAGGGCCGGACCTCCGCCCCCTGACCTCTCACCTTCGACTGCAGTTTGCCCGCTTCCGCTTCCGGGGCAAGTGCAGGAGCCATTGGGAAGCTAAGCCCCGCCCCTTTCTGACGTCTCCCTTTTCATCGCTGTTACAGCCCCGCCCTTCACTTCTGCAGGCGCCTCAGGCGCGTCCCCCGCTGCGTCCTAGAGGCGGGCTGCGAGCTCCGGGGGGCGGGGTTCGTCACCTCACTTCAGTGCGGCCTGTGGCGGGGTGGGGGCTCCTTGGCGGGGCTGTGGCAGCAGCGCGGGCCTCACGAGTCTCCAAGGCCGCGACGTGCGCCGGGTTTTGCACTCAGCGGTAGTGATGGGGCTGGTGCAAAAGCCCCGTCGGACGCACAGACAGACAGGAGCTGGGGGGACAGGGGTGCAGTCAGCTGAGCGGAATAGAACAGCTGTTCAACGCCATTGGACAGCCCGCGAAGTGAATGATAATATACCCAATTGAAACTACTCGTAAATTCTGACTCCAGTCTGTTCGTAGTTCCACCATCATCGTGCCTGTGCCTTCAGACACAGTAGAACAAGCGAACTAAGTTCGTGAGGTTTTTATTACATTTTTATCTCTCTAAAGATGCCAAAGTGGCCTTTTCTGCAGATAACCAGCCGGATACTGCTTGTCGCTAAATCCAGTTCCTTAGGTACTTTGAATGTAACCTGTACAAAGAAAGAAATTACTTGTAAGAGCACTATCAATCATTTTCTGCCAGGAAGATTTATTTGAGAAAAGGTTATGTTCTCCTTTTTTATATATATAACAAATATCAATTAAGGTTGTCACAGTCAGTCTTTTCTGGTTTTGCTGGAGGTCTCCTTGGACATACCAGATATGGATAAGAGATTTCTTAGTTTTTAACAGAAGCCAAGATAATGTTGAATATTTTACAGCTTTTTCTGCCCTGGATGATAAGGTGTTGTATATATTATCAAAAACTGAATAATAAAAGTCATTGTCCCTCTCAAGTAATCAACTTTCACTTGAATGGTGACTCATCAATCTACAATTTTAGGATAAGCACATTGGACACAATCTGAATTTTTAAAGTAAAAAGCAGGTTTTCCAATGCTCTTAGAAGGAAAAATAAACCCAAAACTTTTCAGGCTTTTATTTTGCATCATAAAAATGGAAAATAATGGTATACGCTAAATTTTCAGTTTTGGATATTAAAAAGGACTAGTATTTGTGGCATGAGAAGACAGCATATTTGTCATCCTAAAGGCTGTGTCCTTTCCAGACAGATACAAGTGTTTTCAATGACAGAACTTGTACATAGTACAATACTTCAGATATTGGGAAGTAGTATTTGCCAGATCCTGCTGGTAATGAAGCCTGTGGGAATTTGATGGGAGCAGAATAAGGGTCATATCCTGCAAGGCTAAAATTCAACAGAGAGTAAAGGAACCTCATATAGCCCTACATACTACCTACATTAAGGGCTCCACATATGTGTAAGAGATCTGTCAAAGCATATTGATTAGGACCAAGGCCTTAGATTGTAGTCTGGGAAGGGCAGGAAGCCTACAAGTCTTTTTATGGGTGTACATAAATGACAGATAACATTGAACTCCATCATCTAATGCAGCTCTTAATTACAATGTTTCAGGAACATATATTAAACAATCATTTTATCTCCATTATTAAATTGGCACAGTCATGCCATATGTTTTAAGTTTGAAAGTATAAGTAAATAGTACAATTTATGTGAGTTGTTCATGGTAGCTACTATGCCTACCTATGTGTGTGGACAGTCCCTAACTTCCTATAGGCTCTAGCATAATGCAGATAATATAACAGTAATAACATGTACCAAGGATTACAGACCATGCAATGTCTTTTTATTGTAATTTCTATAATTCTGAGGTTATGATTAATAACTAATAAAATGACAAGGTGCAATTTTCTAGAGCAGTGACAAATGTTCTCAAAGCTCTTTACTGGCATTCCTTTTTGACTGATGGCTTCCTGAGGCACAACAGTTAAACGATCACATCATAGGAAGTCTATTAAGGCAAAAAAATCCAGGAAACCTGAAGACTGGCATAAGATTATGGGAACTGTTAGATGGATCACGCTCCTAGGTCCAGCTAATCCAGTATCTGACAGAGGCCGGGATGTGTATCTACATCGGTACCAAAGGCTTCAGAACGAAATGCAAGAAATCCCACAGCAACAGCTTTGAAATAATCTGTCTCAGTAGGTCCCATCGTGGTCTCTAACAGCAATTGGTTAAACTTTAAACCTTGAAGTATGAGGATTAATAGCTCTTCTGTAATGTTACAAACTAACACGGCTACCCCTTTGAGACTTCTGTGATGTGTTAGCACAAATCATTGTAACTCTTGGTCCATGTAAATGCATGAGCCCTTCTATCAGCGGCTCAGAGCACCTGCAAACTAAGGTATTTTTAATTTTCTCCCTTTCTCCCACTTCCCCATCCCGAGAGCGGCAGTTGGAGGAGAAACAATACACACATGATTCACACTGTACACAGGCCAGCGTGTCAGGAAGTGCTGGGCAGCCCCAGCAGCCCCCACAGAGGCAGATAAATAGCACTAGGGACGAGCAAAACCAGCGGGTTGTCTCCCTCCACACCGTTACACCCAGGGGAAGGACAACGAGACTGAGGGAGGGAACAAAGGGGGAGCAGGTGCGCCTGGCGTCCCCAGCTCGGCTCATCCTTTAGTGCTGCACCTGCACGGCGAGACTCCAGCCCCGCCCGGGCGGCGCCTCCTCCCCCCGCAGCAGCTGAGCTCCAGGAAGCAGGATCTGCCTAGTCCCCGTGGCCGGATTCCCCCGGCGGCCGCGCGCTTCGGCACCGACCTGCAGCAGCAAGTGCCGCTCTGGGCCTCGACCCGCCGCGCGCCGGCCCCGCGTCGCTCATGGGAGCAGCTGGCGCCTGAGCCCCATCGGAACCATGTGGCGCCCAGCGGAGCCCCGGCCCGTGCCCCGTGGGGGCCTCCTTCTGCTCTGGCTGCTGGTGAGCCCGCCTCCCCCACTCCCCGAACACCTGCTGCCGCGCCGGGACCTACTGCCGGGGTCTCTGGGCTGGGCTGCCAGCCCCTTTGCCCCGCAGTAGGCACTTCCGTCGTTGCCAGCCCCGGAAGCTGGGCAGGAGCCCGCTGTGCTCTCCGGTATCCTCTCTCCCTCCCTTCCCATCACACCCCTCGCACTCCCAGTACTCCCCCAGCTTCTATCACACTTCTCTCCATCCACCCCCTAGCACAGTCCCTATTCACACTCTACACCACCCCAGCACACTCCAGTGCTCCCTCCAGCAAGCTCCCATACACCCCTCCCAGCACACCCACAGTTACAGCTCTCCAACTGTACCAGTATACTCCTCCACCTACCTCAACACACTCCCAATACACACGCCATCCAACACAACACATTCCCTATGCACTCTTCCTTTTCCTATACTCCTCTCCATCCACCCCACATTGCTAATACAGCCACATCCTTCTGCACTTCTCCATCCACCCCAGCATACATCCAATATGCACACCTCTGTCCACCTCAATACACTCTTAGTATACTCCTCCAACCCAGTTCATACTTCCTTCTGTGAACCCAGACACAGTTCCAGTACATTTATCTTTCTATCCACTCCCAACCCATTCCCAATGCACTCCTGCACCCCAGTACACCCCTCTATCCACTCCAACATACTCCCAGTACAATCCCAAACATATTTCCAGTAAATTTGCCACACCCATATCCCTAATAAATGCCCTCTCTCCAATGCACAAAAATCCTGGTTCTACTCTGACATATCTTCATTATTCTCCTCCACTACCACACACCTCTTGCTCCTTTATAATCCTTCTCTTTCTTTCCTTTTTTCTGCTGCCCCAAGATACACATCTGTTCCCTTAAGAGCCTTTCCTCCTGTGCCTACCCAACTGCACCCTCTCCTGTCAACACACCACCCTCCTGCCAACCCTCATCAAAACATACTCTTATTTCTGTTCCCAGGGATGATGATAATGATGACTGCCCCTGCCACCTCTTCCAATTTTTTCTAATACTGATTTAAAAAAAACAGATTCTTTTAGTTTTCAACTGACAGTATTTTAAACAAAGTATTAGTAAATAAGTATTAGCTTATTTACAGAATTAAATGTATATATCTAGAATCTAGAAAATTAGATTTTTGAGTCATTTTATCATTTGCACAATAATTTATACTCTTACTTGTCACTTTTTCCCAGATCTGTATTTCAGCCATCAAGCATAAAAAAGTCACAAATCTAGATCACATATTAAAAAGCACTTAAGGACCGTTCTTGTCCAGGGTCCTGGACTCCTACTCATGATTAATCATTATTAAAAAGAAGAATCAAATTATTCTCCATAGGGCTATATTCACTTCAATCCTAGGAATAGAGGGTTGGGAGGGACCTCTAGAATTCATCATGTTCAATCCCCTGCACAAAAGCAGAATCAAGTAAAATCAGACTCACCATGACAGGTGTGTGTTCAACCTGTTCATAAAAAACCTCCAGAAATGGGGATTCTTCAACTTCCCTTAGAAGACCATGTCAGAACTTAACTATCCTTATAGCCTGAAAGTTTTTTGTACTACATAATCTTTAAATCTCCTTTACTGAAAATTGATGCCATTACTTCTTGTCCTACCTTCAATGGACATAAAGAACAATTGATCACAATCCTCTTTGTAACAACCCTTAACATATTTGAAGACTGTTACCATTCTCAAGACTACATAGGCACAGTTGTTTTAACTTTTCCTTGTAAGTCCACATCTTCTGTTGGCCACCCACCCAATAGTAATATGATAACATTTAACTAGTTTTCTTATGAGAGGGTCATGTAGGACTGTGTCAAAAACTTCACTAAGATCATGATATATCGTGTCTCCATTAGACCAGTGATTCTGTCAAAGACAGAAATGAGATTGGTTTGACATGATTTGTTCTTGACAAATACATTTTGGCTATTTCTTGTAACCCTGTTAATCCTTTAGGTGCTTATAAAGTGACTGTTTAATAATTTGTTCAGGTGTCTTTCCAAGTATCAAAGTTAAGTTGGCTGTTCTGTAATCCCCCAATCCTCTTTGTTCCTCTTTTTAAAGATAGGTCCTATGTTTGCCCTTGGTCCTATGTTTGTCCTATGTTCGTCCTCTGGGATGTCATCCTGTTCTTTAGGAGTTTTTGAGATAATTACTAATGGTTCTGAGATTGCTTCAGCAAGTTCTTTAACTATCTTAGGATGGATTTCATTAAGCCCTGCCAACTTTGAATACATTTAACTGAATATTCTTCAACCTGTACTCATATTTTGATGAAGGATAGTGTGTGAGATTAAGAGTTGAAGAGTTGTGAGTCATTAATCTGGTAATTTATACTTAATGAAGACTAACTACCTTGGGCAAGATTTTCACAAGATTTTCAGTGCCTCACAATCAAGGCCACATTTTCAAAAGAGTTCAGTGTTATAAAACCTGGCCATAAGCATTAATCTGGAAGCCAAGATGCTGTATCCTGAATGTTTTTGGAAAACTGGCATTATGTAGATGCTTAAATGGGAGTTTTCAAAATCTGGCCCCAGTTGTGGGTTCTGAACATCTGAACATCTGCTTTGTAAAAAAACTTGGCTTCAGATTTCCTTCTGAAATTATTGGGTCCTTCAACAGGCAACATACATAACTCTTATTGACACCATTTTAAAATTATTATTACATGTAGCTATTTTTTGTACGCATAAAAGAGGGGGGAACTTTTCTTCTTGGTTTCTTATCTGATTGTCAAAATGTATCTTGAGAATGTTACATGTTTACTGCCAGTGCCACGCCTACAGAAAAGACTGTGTTTATCTCTGCTGCCTAGTACTAAATCAGGTTTTAGATTACCATCTTTGCCTCTTACAACAGCAGTTACAAATTATAAAGTGGGAAATGTCACATTGCCTGTTAACTGTGTGGTGATATTAATCTTAAAAATGTGACCTGTTAAAAGAGGATCCTCATTTTGGCCAGACATATTTATCTCCTCTTATACAAACTAGGAGTTGTTCACTATTTCTTATTGCAATTATTTTCAAACTTTTTTTCCTCATACCCAGTTGACAAAATTGTTGATACCCGTTACCCCACATAATTTGACTAAAATATGGGCTTCAGAGTGGGGCTAAGGATGAGAGCTTTGGTGGGGATGGGGTGGGGGAGCGACATCAGGGCTGTGGTAGGCAGGGCTTATCTTGAGCAGCTTCTAGTCAGCAGTGCAGCAGGAATACTAATGCAGGTTTCCTGCCTGTCCTGGCACCATAGACCATGCTGTACCCCAGAAACAGGCAGCAGCAGGTTCCCAGTCAGTGGAAGTGCGGAGCTAATGCTCAGGGCAGGGAGAGTGCACGGAGCCCTGTGCTCTCTCTCTCCCCCCCTCCCCCACCAAGGAGGTGCTGCACAGTTTGCTGTGCCAGAACAGGTAGGTAGCCTGCCTTAGCACTCCAACTGGTCTGAACCTTAGCACTCCCACTCCTGATCACCCGGCTGCAATGAGACCCAGAGCCTGACATTCTGGGTATATCTAGACTACATCCCTCTGTCGTCAGAGGGATGCAGATTAGTCAGGTCGACATTGCAAATGAAGCGGGGATTTAAATATCCTGCGCTTAATTTGCA
>JANRFK010001234.1:94862038-94876318 GCA_030068395.1 Apalone spinifera
ATTCCCCTCAGGGTTTTGGTCACCGTCCCCCGACGAACCTAGTTTAAAGCCCTCTTAACAGGAACGGCCCGAGGCCGGCTGCGGCAGCTGGCGCCCCAGGCAGAAGGCATGATCAGTGCCCCCGCTTGCACGGCTGTCAATGGCCGTGACATAATCATGGGGCACCCCAGTGCCCCGTGACGTCATCATCGGATGCCCGGGCCAGCGGCGCCTTAGGCAACTGCCTAGTTTGCCGAGCCTCACAGGCCGCCCCTATAGTAAATTGTGTAAAGGAGAGTTGGCCAAACATTAGGGATTTGTTGTGTATTTGTCAGATCATAATGTTTGACCTATGTTTCAAGGTAGTTAATTTAAACATTTAACAGTATGTGAACATGGGGTGTCAATGTGGATTGATATTTTTTGGCAAACTAAGAATGATTACATTTGGCAGATGCTGTTGAGATCCTCAGTTTTCCATATGCATCAAGCGGAGAGAAAACGGGAATCGTGAAGAAGTTCAAGAAATTTCACAATAGAGAGCTTGAGACAATCAGACATCATCAGATCGATTACCCAATGTAAGCAAATGCAAACCGTGGAAGATGAGTATATTTAATTTCTAAAGGCTAAAATCTGTTTTCAGAGCCACCCTTGCACAGAACAATTACAAGGTAAAGCAGTGTTTCTTAAACTGTGTTCTGAGGCACACCGGTGTGCCGTGAGGCAGTTGGAGGTGTGCCGCGGAGAACAACAGAATTTAAAATGGCCTCCCGTAAAGAGGCAGGCGACTTTTTTTTTTTTTTTTTTTTTTTGCTCAATAACTTCCTCCTGACCCTTTTTTTCACCTTAATAATTTTTCCCCCAACCCTTTTCCCCCCAGACTTTTTTTTTCCTCAACCAAAAATCCTTGGTGTTCCTCATAAAAAAAATATATTGTTTGGTGTTCCTCGGCCTTAAAAAGTTTAAGAAACACTGAGTTAAAGGGACTCTCTTCACCAGTTCAAGAAAGTGATAGGGCAGTTTGCCTTCTGGTTGCTTATAAGGGGGTTTTCAGAAGAGGAGAGAGAATAGGGCTCAGATTTGCAACCCCAAATAAAGTTGAGCTCACTTCTCCTCCACATAAAGTTGAGCTCCCTCTTAATATTCCAGCAGCACCGAAATAAGGCCTCCCAGCTTCTAAACTCCTTCCCAGGATATACAGAGAAGCTGTACTTAATGAAGAACACCTTTCCAGAAGCTTTCTCAAGCTCCATTGCTCTTTAGTCTCATGTAGAGATCTGAGAAGAAAAGAGGAGGATCTCCACCCATTCTCTGGTCTCCTGTTTCTCCCTAAGCTTCCTTCTGTGCCATATGGTTTTGGAAATGGAAAATTATCACTAGATTAGTATATCACCCTTGTGTACTAAAGGACAAGAGATGTGGCTGCCAAACTTGTTGAGGATCCATGAGAATTAGTGGTTCTAGACACAGGGTTCTTAAATCATCCATGACTAGAAGCTCTATTTTAATGCACTTTCTACCTCCTTGTCTTTTTACACCTGGTAGCATGGCTGGCTCATGTGCCATGGTAGCAGTGGCTCATACACTGTAGCTACATTCAAGTTCCCCCTCTATGATGGCTTGTTTTGTCCCAAGCAGTTGTAACTTCCCTGACTTCTGTTTGGAAGATCAAAGGAGTACATGAGCTTTGCTAAAGGAAAGTAGAAAACGTGCCTTTGATTTTTATATGCTTAGGTTTAAGTATCTATTCCCCAGATACTTACTGCTGTTCTGTCTCCCACCCTCCTCCCTTATTCCCCCTGCCCCCCATTCCCCTCTCCTATTTATTTTGAGTGTTCACATCCCAAACAAATAACTCCGGTCATCTGAAGAAGTGGGCTGTGCCCATGAAAGCTCATGATACCATCTACATGTTTTGTTAGTCTGTAAGGGTATGTCTACACTACAGTATTGTTTCGAAATATCTTATTTCGAAATAGTTATTTTGAAATAGCTTATTTCAAAATAACGCCTCTAGACACAAAATGCATTTCAAAATAGCGTTTTGCTATTTTGAAATAGCGTGTCCACACTGATTGGACGCTGAATTGCATTTAAGGCTGTCCAGAACCAGTTCTGGCAGGGCATCAGTTCAGGAGTTACCTTTTGTGGCTGCTGCCTGAGGCTATCTGAGATCTGTGTTTAAAGGGACCCCCCCGGACAGCCGGTTCTAAGGATTCCCTGCTTGCTTGCCTACCTTGCTGAGGGACAGCAAAACATTTTTTTCTCTGAGTGCTCTGGTTGCCCTCACTCAGGACACCACAGCACTCTGCAGCATGGAGCTGGAGCCACCCCTGGGCACTCTGGTGCTTCTCCTGGACATGTTGCTGCGAGCCTGGCAGCACGTTCTGCAGGCAGTAATAGTCTCCCTGGTGTGTCCCACTGGGGGATTGTGCCTCATTCCTCCCTCACATCCTTCCACATATCCCTCCCAAACCCCCCTTCCTGCTGTACAATAAAAGACACATGTGTTCATTACAACAAAGCCTTTTATTGAACAAAACTGGGGGGAGGGGGTGGAAGGGAAATTAAATTCTGGTGAGACTGGGGAAAGGAGGCGTGAGGGGGAGAAAAGAAGGTGGGAGAGGGAAGGGGGAAACCTGGGAGGAGGGAGCTGGAAGGAGGAAGGAAGGGGAAGAAGGGAGAGGGGAAGCTCAGGGCTCAGGGTTGGGGGTCTTATTGGACCAATTTGATTTTCATGCAAACCTGTTCTTGGGTTCGCATGTGGCCTTTGGTGGCCAGGTTGGCAGCTATCTTGCCATAGATGGCCATGTTCCTTCATCTAGTGCGGAGATCATGGATGTTGGGGGCATCCCCCACAAACCTAGGTCCACAATCTCTACCCTGGACCAGGAAGGCACCTGCCTTCTCCGGGCCCTGGCAGGCTCCTGGAAGCTGGCAGACTGCTCTTGGGGAGCGGTGGAGAGCTGGCTGCCAGTGGCTTGCTGGCTCATGTTTTGGGGCCATTGGGTCAGGGGCAGTGACTGCTGGCTCTGGGCTGTCAGGCTTGGAGCTGGCACAGGCACTGTGGCCAGAGTCAACCCCTTTAAAGGCTCCGGGGAGGTGGGAGGGAGAGGAGTGTTCTTGGTTGAGACTGGAGTGGCCACCAGGGCACCCTAGGAAGGCTGGAGGCCCCCTAATCCGATATGTGTCTACACAGCATTTATTTCGAAATAGGCGTTATTCCTCATAAAATGAGGTTTACCAAATTCAAAATAAGTGCTCTGCTATTTCGAATTAATTTCGAAATAGTGGTTTGGCTGTGTAGATGCTAGTAAAGTTATTTCGAAATAACGGCTGTTACTTCGAAATAACTTTGCTGTGTAGACATACCCTAAGGTGCTACCAGACCATTTGTTGTTTTTTTCTTGAAAAATATGTAGACTGTAAAAATCAATATGATCCATCTCCTCAGAGTGGGTTGTTTGTTTCTTTTGTACTTATGCAGGTTCACTATTTCAGTTTGGCTTTATTTACTCAATCACTGCGAAAAGAATCTGTGTGGAATATTCTACTTTATTGACCTAGAAGAAATGTATAGTACTCCTGCTGTATTTCTGAATGAAGAAGGTAATAATAGTATAAGGCTTTATAGAGTTACCTTACAGTCCCTGTCCCATAACAAAGAATGACATTTACAAACATTTTTGTCATGTCTATTGTGCTAAACTCATGTCTGGCAGAATGCTTCATTTTGGCCCTGTGTGTTTGGAAACAAAAAATATCCAATGTCTGACAGAATTTCAGTAATCCTTGCATCAAGCCTGCTTTAATTGAGCTATAGCTTATTTTTAAAGAAAAGTATCAGTCCCATGTTATGCAGAGTATCAAACTCTCTCTCTCTCTCTCTCTCTCTCTCTCTGGTGGCTTCAGACTAGATGATCATAATACTCCATTCTGATGTTATAATCTCAAATTCTGTTAATCTGATTTCTGTGATTCTCAGTAGTACAGTCAATTTATCACTGCATTGCTTTACAGGACTGGGTTATTGTGAATTACATTTAGGAAGCTAGCCTTAGCTTTAATATTTTTGTGTTTTTATACTCATTTCCGTGTTTTCACTTGTTGCTGTGTTTGTCAGGTTATGTTCATATACAGATGCATCTGGTCAAAGGAGAAGACCTTGCCGTGAAAACTAGCTTCAGCCTTCCTCTGAAACAGTGGTTTCGACTAGATCTCTCTTTTAATGGAGGACAGGTATGTATGATGTCACACTGCCATCTTATAACTGATGATGAGGGTAATACTGTTGGGGTTGGCTGAAGGCTATTTATATTAGGTTATTCTACCACTATCCCCTTTTACAGAATGATCAAATAGAGGTTAGATGATTTGCACATACTTTCACAGCAAAAGAATGAGAGATCTGAGATTTGAAAATAGGTGGTAGGATTTGAAATGAGGTCTTTTGATTTAGAAGCCAATGCCTATCATAAAAACCGCACACCTTAGTAGTCATTGCTAGCTCTAGTGTAGTTGTGGCTGGTGCTAGAAAAGAAAGTTTTCCTGTGCAATGAAGGACTGGTTTCTGTGTCTGTTTTTCCATCTATTAAGTACACTTCCACCTTCTCTTCCTCCAGCTCCTGTATCTTTCAATAATCTAAAAATTACCCTTACCAGAAGCAAATTTCCCAGCATCTTTCGCTCCCATAGAACAAAATAGTTACACCCCCTATACAATTTCCTAAGCTTTGCATTCATTTAGAGAACCAGTAGAGTACTGTTGTGAGGTCACATTACAAAATCCACTGCCCTTAGACGAAATTCAAATTTTACAACCCTGTAATGTTAACAAATCAGTCAGTTTTCACCAGCTCACTAAAAGGCACATCTAGGTCACTCTCCCTGCCCCACTTCAAATCTCTATAATAAACCACTAAAACACAAGAACTCTTCAAAATGTTTGTATCTTTTAAATATGTACATTTATTCTCTTTATTCTTGAAAATGGCTGAATTGGTTTCACTCAAAGTTTAAAAAAAACAAACGGAATTCATGTATTAAAAGAACTCCACCATCCAGTTTAGCTCCAAAAGTAAAAACATTGACAAAACTGAAAATTACACTTTAAAATGAAAATAGTTGTACAGCCTTAACTCCAGGCATCTGTCTATAAATATATAAATGGGAAAGGCCAAGGTTTTACAAAGCTGCGTGATTTTTTTCAAAGAAATAAAATAGAAATGTACATTTATTTTAAATTTAAATGACTACCTTATTTTAACATGTGTTTTGTCTTCCTTTCTACTGTTTAAATAGGAAATAAAAAAAATGTTTTTCTGAATAATTTTAGGTGTTTTTCTTTTAGCTTGCTTAAATTGTGCTGTGTAATTTTGGCCTTCACTCCTCGAAGCAGGAGTGGATTTGGCCAGAAGCCCAGTTCAAGGTGCAAATGTGAATGCTATTGTCAATATTAACATTAGATGAATAAGTCATTTCCTATTGAAGAGGATTGCATATTGTCACTTGGATGGCTATATCAAGACATTATTCTTCACTCTTAGGGCTGAGTTAGTTCACATAGATTAGAAGTAAAATTTGGTGCTTCTCTCTATTAGTTGATATGAAGGGAGCATAAAAAGGTTCATCAGAGCTCCTGAAACTATGGCCTTGTCTATACTACTGCCGGCCGTTGCCCTAATTTACACAACTTCAGCTACATGAATAATGTAGCTAAAGTCAACATACTTAGGTCTTCTTACTGCGGTATGTTTATACTCTTCTTGTTTTGCTGGAGTACCGGAGTCAATGGGAGAGTACTCGATAGTGGGTTTATCGCATCTGTACTAGACATGATAAATTGACACTCGCCCCTCCTCCTGCTGAATTGATTGCTACCTGTCAATACAGCGGGTAGTAAAAGACATACCCTATGGAAGGACAGGAGCAACAAAGCCAGATGGGGAGGACAGTCCAGAGCTTAGAGTGATAACCTGGGACTTAGAAGATTCAGGCTTCATTCCCTGCTCTGCCAGAGTCAAGTTGCTTAGTCTGTGCTTCAGTTGCTCATCTTTATAGCCCCTATCTCAGAGGGATGTTGGGAGGGTAAATGCATATTATGTGAGGCACTCAGATATTACAGCAGTGGGAGTCCAATATGTACCTAAGATGGATGGGAGCAGCATGGCCTGGTCTAGCCCTGCAGAAGTCTCTCCACAGGACCACTACAAGGGTGGGAGCAACTTCTCTACAAGGCACACCTCTACACTCCCCTCCAAGACAGGTGTTTTTGAAAATCGCAGCAGGCTATTTGACAGTGTCCTTCTTAAAATATCAAAAGATGAAACAGGATGCAAATTACAAACTAAAAGCTAATGTGTATCAAGTTATATTATGGCAGTTACCCTGAAATATTTAGTCTATCACAACTAATATTTAATATTTTCCATTCCTTTAGATAGAAGTAACCTGTGTTGGGAAGAATATGAAAAGTTACCAGCATCAGTCTTTTAAGTAAGAGTAATTTTTCCCCTTGCATAATAATGAGATTGGTGGTTGGTTGTGAGGGGAGCTATGGCAGGGGAGAGGGGTGTAACTGAATCCAAAACTGCTTTTCCAAATATTTATACCCTACCTCTCTGACACTGTTCGTCAGCTCACTCATGTCACAACAACAATCATAGGGTGACATTATATTACCTGTACACATGTTAAATACATCATGAGTAATCTTTCTGAAGTTAATGGGACTATTTGAGATGTAAGTTACTGCTCAGCATAAGTATAGGTATTGCAGTCTGGTTCATGGGTTCTGATCAAAGACCACTTAAACTAATACAGTAAAATTTACTTCAGTGAGCTTTGAATCAGGCTCTTAAGGTGAAATCTTGGCCCCATTGAAATCAATGGCAAAACTGCCATTGACTTAAAGGAGCCAGGATTTCACCGGTAAAGTCCAGATCTGTTCCTCTTAAGTAGAGGACAAAATTTCCTTCAACTTCAGGGGCATGAGGACCATGTCTCTAGTGTCCACAGTCGGGATAGCTCCTTCATTTGTGCTGTTCCAAAGAGAGAGTTAAAGGATAGGGAACAGAAGTAGATGTTTGGGATTAATTTAAAGTAGTCTCTTCCAAACTACGACAGGGTTATTGTTTGCTTTATGATACCTTCAAATTCACAGAGTATTGCTCTGTCTTGCTTTCTAGTTTTAGAGAAGATTTCTATTATGATGACACGGCTGGATACTTTGTTCTTGGAGGCAGTGGGTACGCACCTGGCATTGAAGGGTTCTTTGGACCCATGAAATACTACCGTCTCAATATTCTGGAAGGAAAACAGGTACATGTAGTTTGCATGTGTCAAAGTATTGAGGCCAAGTTCAGCCATCATGTCATTTATAGAGTTTTCACTGATGTCACAGAGTTCTGAGTGAAGATTGACGACAAGATCAGACCCTGTGTATTTATGGAAGCAACAGCAAGCATAACCTGTCACTAACAGGTTGAATTTGAGTTTGAATTTGTTGAATTTAAGTGTTTCATCAATATGTGATCATGGGTTCTGTTAAGATCTAGTTACTTTAGATGCCTACAATATGTGTATACCTGCTAATAGATTTTAAGTGTCTTGATATTTTAAAAAATGCTGAGTGCTGTTTAGTTATAGCTGACATGATATTGAACACAAGGGATGAAATTCTGCCTTCCTTAAAATTTTAATAGCAAATGTCCTATTGATTGCAGCCCATTGCCCATTGCATCCTGGTCTACACTGACTGCTCAGTTTGGTCTGGTGTGATCTGCATCATGTCATCTGACTCAAAACAAGTGCAAAAAGCATGATATAGTTTTGTTGTAAATAGTCCTTCGAGTGCTTGCATGTGTCCATTCCAGTGGCATGTGCGCTCACTCTGAGAACAGCTGCCAGAAAGTTTTCCCTCAGGGTTTGTTCATTCGATTCTGGTGTTCCCTTGAGTTGTGCACTCATAGCATCGGTATAAAGAGTCCCACCAACCCACAGCCCCTTGGGTTCCTTTCTACTGCCTGTGACAGTCACTGAAACTACCTTGTTCTTGCAATCTATTTCTGTTATTAGATCACTAAGCAGAGTTCTGCTAACCTGAGTTAGTTTCTGTCTGGTGCCAGGTATGTTTTGGTCTCTGAGCTTTTAGCATATGCTTGTGAGTAACTCCCATTCCAATCATCTTAAACACTTGTAGGAAGCTCACATGAGGGAATGATATAAGATCTGTAAAGAATTTCGACCTCACACCAAAGAAGATAGAGACACCAGACCAGAAATTTATCCTCATGCAGGCAGTACTAAGACATCTCTTGGAGCTGGGTCATTTGGACTTGATACTGAGCACATCAGCCTCAGTAAGGTGAGCTCCAGCTACTGTTCTGCACTCTCAGTGCTGTTCTTCCTCCCAGGGCAGGGAGAGTAGAGTGTGACCCACACTGTGCCATTCTGTGGCTCCAACAGCCCATGAAGCAACATTGATTCTAGCCCCAGAGTAGGTACCACTATGTACTCAGCAACATCGGAGAGCCGCCATGACAGACTTACTTCCTTTGTTGGTACTGGCATCTGTGGAGATGCAGGAGCTCACAGCAGCAGTACTGGCTGGAAGCTCCTCTATGACACGTAGGCCTCAGGTGCCTTTTAAAGGGAAATAGTGATGGCCCATCCCCAAGCTCCTCCCTCTCAGCAATGGTCACTGGCACCTGTCAGCTCTATATCTCCCTGGTCTCAGAGAAAGGAGTCTTTAGAGCCAGACTTAGGAGGCAGAGTCATGTGTCTCTGACCAAAGCCATCACCATCATTCCAGTTGTCATTATTGTCCCATGGACCCAGGCCAAGGCATCCCACCCAGGGTGTGGCCGCTGGAGTGGTGGCAGATGCCAGAACAATGGCCATTATGGAACCACTGGTCTTTCCTATTGATGCCGGGGCCCCAGTCCAGAAGTGATACTCTGTGGCATCTGAGTCCAGAGCCACTACCATGGTACCAATCAGTGCAGGATCCAGAACCTATTATCAAGGCTAATGCCAGATACCAAGTACCAACATCTGGAGACTTATCCAGTGTTAAAGGTGAAGAACAGTGCCCCCTACTGGTGCAGATGTCTTCCTCCTCTTCTGATGAGGCAGTGATGGGAGGAGATAAAACACCCCCTCAGGATGAATATAGGGGTAATTAGGAACTCGTTAAGAGAGGCCCAAAACCTGGGGATCAAGATAGAGGACATCAGGGAGTTCTCCCATTCTTTGGCAGATATTCTACTATCAACCCATCAAGAGTGATACTGTCTCTTAATGAGGCTATTATGGACCTTGTCAAAGCATTGTGGCAGACCCCAGCTTCCATTTAGTGGACCTCAAGGAAAGCTGAAAAGAAGTACATCTTCCCAGATAAGGGTTATGAATTCCTATACACACATCCACAGCCCTGTCACTCCCACTCATTGGCTATGTCAGCAGCCAATGAGTGGGAGTGACAGGGGCTACAAGGGCCATGACTCAAAGCCAAAGATGCAAAAAAAATTAGATTTTTTTTAGCAGAAAGTCTATTTAGTAGGTGGCCTTCAGCTTAGGATCATGAACCAATAAGCACTCCAGAGCAGATCTGGTTTTAATACCTGGAACTTTGTGCTGATATTTATGGAGCAGTTACCCGAGGAATCCAGATGAGAGTTTTTATCTCTCATGGAAGAAGACAAATCAATCACAAAGGCATCCTTCAAACTGCCATGAATGCAATTGCAGCCTGATCTGTAGCCTCAGCAGTGGCAATGCACAGAAGCTCATGGCTTCAATCCTCACGCCTGCCACATGAGGTCCAACAGACTCTGATGGATCTTCATTTTGAGGGCATGCCACTCTTTTCCAAGGTGATGGACTCCAAGCTGCACAGCTTAAAGGATTCCAGGGACACCGGGAAGTCTCTAGCATTTTATACATCAGCAACCACAAAGAAAAATAAATAACCCTCAATCAGCCTCTCAATTCTTCACCCCACCTGCCCTGCAGGACTCTCCCAGGAAAGAGAGCAGGGGCTTTAGGAGAAGACTTCTTCAATCCTTGTGCGCATCCATGCCTGCTCCTGCCCAGACGCTCTGGTGGGTCTAAGCAAGCCTTCTAATGGATCAATCGGTGACAGTGCATAAGCATAAAATTGGATCCAACCTCTCCTGTATTTGTGGACTGTTTATCCCATTTCTATCAAGTGTGGGCCTTTATTACAGCAGACTGTTGGGTGCTAAGCATGATAACATTGGGATATACCCTTCAATTCACTACTTCTCCTCCCCTCTCCCAACCCATGCTCTTCAGAGACCTTCTCAGGAGCATCTTCCACTCAAATAAGTGCAGTCTCTCATAAGTGTGCAAACCATAGAAGAGATTCCACCAGAATTAAGGGGCCAAGCATTCTACTCCTGATGTTTCCTAATCCCAAAAGCCAATGGTGGTCTCAGATACATGAAGAAGCTAAATGGCCACATAGTCTCCTTGGTTTCACTCATTTCCTTTCTGGATCCAGGGGATTAGTATGCCTCCCCCGCTTGATTTGAAGGATACTTACTTCCACATCTTGGCTTTTCTGGGATATAGGACGTTCCTCGGGTTCCTTGTGAACTATGTGCGTTACCAATTTGCAGTTCTCCGATTTGGCCTGTCAGCGACCCTTCAGATGGCAGCCACAGCTTTCCTGAGGTGGAAAGGGATTCAGGTCTCCCCTTACCTCAATGATTGGCTGGTCAGAAGTCAGACCAAGGGCCAGTTGGAGTCCTATATAAAGATATTCCAGTCAGGATTCCAGCACTTAGGTCTGCTGGTAAACATGCAGAAATCACCCATTACAACAGTGAAAAGCTCCTTGAAGCCCCTGGCCCACATAGCCTCATGCACCTATGTGGTGCAGCATGTGAGACTTCAACTCAGAC
The DNA here is from genome assembly GCA_030068395.1 of Apalone spinifera. Classification (NCBI taxonomy): domain Eukaryota; kingdom Metazoa; phylum Chordata; order Testudines; family Trionychidae; genus Apalone; species Apalone spinifera. The sequence goes on from JANRFK010001234.1 coordinate 94,872,949, forward strand.
CTCTCCAGATTCAGCTGGCATCCTTATACTTGCCAAACTGATGCCATTTGGCTGTGGTTATCACAGTTCCATTGGTGATTGCCACCCTCAGTTGGTGGCTAGACCATCTGGTGGTGCACACAGGAGTCCCATTCTCAAGACCTCAGCCATTATTGTCTCTCATTAGAGATGATTCAGTGATGGGCTGGGGTTATTACTTGGGTTCCCTCAGAACTCAGGGCCCTGGTCTTTAGGAGAGCTCTTGCTGCACATCAATGTCAAGGAGCACAGGTCAGTTTGCTTGGCTGACTGGGCGTCCCAGCCTCATGTAGTAGGTAAGAACATGTCAGTTCTCACAAAAGACCATGACAGTGATATTTTGTATCAGACAGGCAAGGAGGGTGATGCTCTCACCCATGCTAGGAAGCACGTCACTTGTGAGAGCTTTCATAGCCCACTTTCTCCACCTCAAGGCCTCTTATCTGTTGGGAATGCAGAACGAGTTAGTGGATACCTCAGCAGATCCTTCTCCAACCACCACATGTGGTCCATTTGTCCAGATGTCATGAAGACTATTTTCCAGAGGCGAGGAACTCCACAGAGGGATGTGTTAATGACAAGACACAACAGGAAGTGTCTTCAGTTCTTCTCCCTCCTGGGTCAGAGCACCATTTTTCTCATAGACACCTTTCTTCCTCCTTGGACAGGGAATCTCTTCTGAGAGTTTCTTCCCATGCACACAGTCTTACTGAAAATCAGAAGGGACAGAGCACAAGTAATCCTGATAGCCCCTGCTTGGCCCTGCCAGCATTGGTTTGCCACACTCCTAGAACACTCAGTGGCAATGCCAAACTCTATCCAGGCCTGCTCTCCCAGGACCACAGCCACCAGTGTCACACAAGCCACAAGTCCCTTCATGTAACAGCCTAGGAGCTCCAGGGCTGAACCCCACAGAGCTAGCATGCTCAGAGCAGGTTTGCAAAGTCCCACTAAGGAACAGGAAGCTGTCCACCAGAGATATTTACATAGCAAAGTGGAAGTGGTTTTCAGTCTGGTTTGTGCAGAAGAGTGTGTCACCTATGCCATCAGAAATAACATTCATTCTGGACTGTTTACTACACTGGAAGCAACAAGGTCTACTCATGCCATCTATTACAGTGCATCTGGTCACAATGTCATCTTTTCACCAATGGCCTTTCTGTGTTTTCAAACTGCATCTGCAATTGGATTTTAAAGGCCTTGAGAGATTGTGCCCCCAGGTACATCAACCAGTCCCTTCCTGGGTCCTCAACCTGGTGTTGTCAACATTGACAAGACCCCCATTTGACCCACTGGCAATAAGCTCTCTGCTTTACCTGTCCTGGAAATGACAGATCGGGCCAGGTCTGGGCACAGCTGAGGGCATCCACTCAGGGTGAATTGCTCAAATTTGGGGCTCCTTACAGCCCCAGACTGGAGGCCCTTCCCAAATAGGCCACAAACCAGTCACACAGAGCACTTCAGCTGCCTACCTGGCCAGCCAGAAGCCTAATGAACAAAACCCCTTCGACACCCCAGCTCTTCCTGTGCCTCAATCAGTCCCAGGCCTGCACACAGGTGAGGGGTTATAGAACCCAATCTCACCTACCCCGAACGGGTTCTTCCCAGTCCCAAGAAATCAGCCACAGTTCCCAGGTCAATTTACACTCTGGAACTTACCCACAAGGCCACGTTGAGCCAATCCTTTAGAATATAAAATCTAAAGGTTTATTATTAAAAGAAAGAAAAGCATGAGAGTAAGATTGTTAAAGGATAATATATTACATGCATCGAATCACCCAGTTCTCAATACAGGCTCTTAGCAGAATTGTTTTAAACTGCTATCTTAAAAGTCTCTGGTGTACATCCTATGTCAGGATGGGTCCACGGTTCTTTCTGGCTCATTGTTCCCTGCAAAGCTGCTTCTGGGATTTGGAGCAAAATTGAAGACCAAAAAATGGAGCGTGCCACATGGCACTTATATACCTCCTTGGTCTCTTCCAAGCTGGAGAGTCACATGGTCAGCGGCCAGGCCTATGGCTTCATTCCCCAGGTGTGTCTTTGGCATTTAGAGATCTATTGTCCCTGAACCCTCGCTCATCAGCATAGCCATTGAGCAAACATTCATGGCTCATCACTCTGCCTCAGACAGAGAATTTTCCAGCATCAATACAGAGGACATATTTATAACTCCACACACAGACAGTATACAAGTATATGAATAGCATATACAGAATCAGTAGAAGGTAAGCCTTCATTTGACACCTCACATAGCCCCCTTTGTACCAACTTTTGGGGCAAACACCCCCTCATGTGTGCAGCCATGATCTGGCTGCTCCCCTTAAAATCCAGTAACGTGACACCCCCATTTGACCCACTAGCAATGAGCTCTCTGCTTTACCTGTTCTGGAAGTGACCTTCCTAGTGGCCATTATTTCTGCCAGAAGAGTCTCAGAGATTCTCTGCCCTCATTTGAGAATCACCATACATGGTATCCTTTAAGGTCTAATTGCTTCCTCATCCAGCTTTCCATCCAAAGATAGTTTCACATCTCCATAGTAATCAGTATGTCTTCCCACTCATCTTCTATCCCAAACTATATATCATCAGGGAACAGAAGAGGCTCCACTCACTAGACATCAGATGTACACTTGCCTTCTAGTGGACTAAGTGATTTCAGAAAACTACTCAACTACTCATAGCCATTGCAGAGAAGAGGAAAGACCTTCCTGTCTCAGAACAGAGAATTTCACCAAGGATCACGTCCTGCATCCAGACATGTTACAACCTGACAAAGGTCCCTGCTTCATCTGCCCTGATATTCCACAAGGGTCCAAGTATCTTCAGCAGCATTTGTTGCTATCTGGGACACTTGTACAGTGGCAACATCATCAGTTCGCATTTTTGTGTCTCACCACGCCATCACCTAACAGACCAAAGATGATGCTGGATTAGCCAAGAGGTGTTGCAGTCGGCATGACAGTAAACACCAAACCTTTCACCTGCACAACTACTTGGGAGTCGCTTACCCTGGAATGGACATGTGCAAGTACTCAAAGAAGAAAAATGGTTACTAACCTTTCCATTACCATTGTTCTTCAAGATGTGTGTGCATATGTCAATTCCAAGACCCTCCTTCCTACTCCTCTATCAGACATGGCCAGCAAGGAAGAACTGTGAGGGCTGCAGATCAGTAGGACCTTTTAGGCCAGTGCTATTAGCACACAACTTCAGGAGGCACCAGAGATGAGACAGTGCTTACCACTGAGATAAAACTTTCCAGCAGCTGTGCTTGTGGCAAACACACACTTACGCTGAAATAGTCATGTGCAACGTACCTTGAAAAACAACAGTTATGGAAAGGTTTTGTTGG
>JANRFK010001234.1:94876328-94889797 GCA_030068395.1 Apalone spinifera
TTGTGGGCCTTAAGTTAGTATCCAGGAGGGGGAAGAGTTGGGAAAGTCTGTAAAATCGGTGGGCTGTAGTACTTTGCTCCAAGATTGTTTTTGGGGGTTAGTAGAGTGGAGTCTTGGGTGGTGGTGGCCTGTGATATAAACGATGTCAGACTGGATGGATCTAGTGATCCTTTCAGACCTTAAATTCAGACTCTATGATATATTTTCCTAGAAAAATGCAGATATCCACAGCAATTGTCATTACCAGCATTGTTATATAATGGTCATTTGCCTTTGTCTAGATTTCTAATCCTTTTTATGACAAAAAGATTATGGAACAGATTGAACTGTACTATGAGAGATGTGCAGACATCCAAGAGATAGTATCAGGGTATGGACACCTTGTAAAGCAAGGCCGAACGGCTCAAAAAGATTGTAAGTACTAAACTTCAGGATCCAAATATTAATATGTCTTGTTCTTGAATTCTCCCCTGCTTTGCTTTTATCAGACAGAGTGTGGATTGATGATGATTTTAATTAAAAAATATGAATTCCCCCATGTAAGAAAAAAATAGTTTTTCTTCTCCATCTTGCCTGCTGAAACGAAATACTGTGTTTCTCTGTTCTGGAAAGGTTTCTTTCCAATATAGTTAATTATTTTCTTCCGTAAGAAGAAACACAAATAAAATGAACAATAAAATTATTCCAAGTTAATATGATATGCCACTGAAATCCTCTCTTCTGTTCTATATCCAGAACTATGCAAGTTTCTTGTGTCTGTTTGTACAATTTTGTCCTGAGTAGGGATGTAAGTGAATAGTCGAGTAGTCAATTACTCCACTACTTGCATTCCCTCCACCCCACCTCTTCCTGCCTCTATATCAGGGGCAGTAATGGGGGGAAGCAGGAGCTTGTGCTGGGGGGAACTGGCTTAAAACTATCTCCCAGAACCTCCCAGAACCATCTCTGTGGTGCCGCCTGCCTCCCCATGCTGCCTCCGCATCCTGCAGAGCCGCCCCTGGCTGTGGGGGGTCCCAGCTCCCCACTGGGACCCCCCTACTGACAGAGGCTGCTGTCAGAGCAGCTCTGTTTGTAGGCAGCCCCGACTACCATGGACAGGGGCTGCTGCTGGAGAAGCCTCTGTTCACAGAAGGCAGGGCTGGCCACAAACAGAGGCTTCTCTGGCAGCAGCCCTGACCTCGGTGATCTGGGCTGCCCGTGAACCCAGGCTGCTGTGGCAGCAGCCCCTGTGTGTTGGGGGGGGGTCCCAGCTCCTTGCTGGGATCCCTCGCAGACAGGGCCTGCTGGACCTGACACGAGCCGGGTCCAGAACCTACCCTCGCTGCAGCTCTGCGGTTTAAATGTAGTAGGAGCCAGGCTGCCTGCCCACCCAGCTCTTACAACATTTAACCTGCCAAGCCACAGCGGGGGCAGCTCCTGGAGGCTTCCTCCCTTATTGACTAATCGAAATGTCAGTAGAAATTCTGTAGGCTACATGATTAGCTGATTTGCTAACATCACTAGTCTTGAGTATTACATCAAATTCACAATGTTTTACAATATTAGAAACAAATAGCTGCAGCTGCATACACATTTTTAAAATTCCCAACAATTTTCATTATGCCAGAAGAACTGTTTCATAGTTACTCAATGTGAAATAGCCAAGAGGAAAAATTTATTCCAAAGTATATATTCTGTTCCATAATGGTGGAGTAACCAAAGTCTAGCTGTATCTTTAATAACATTAATTATTATAGCATTCAAGAATATATATTGGACATCTAGAATACACAACATTATCGTGTGTCCTGCAAGACAATGGAAAAGGGTATCATAAGTCATCTGTATTTTTAAAAAACTAGCTGTACCAAAATTTGCAGTTTTTCACTGTTTTCTGTCTCTTTCCTCTTCCCATCCTACATATAACTTTCTGATCCACCTTAGGAACATCTTTTACATATAAGATGCTTCCAAAGACCTGTTCATTTATGAGGTTGTTGTAGGGTGGTGCACCCTCCCCCCTCGGGGGAGCTGTTAAGTTTCTGAGGCTCCTGAAATCACACCCCAACTCCACGCATATAGTACTTCAGCTGCTGTCGTAAACCTATAGCATCCTCACTAGGGCAGTGCGGCCTAGCAGCTGGAGTCAATTACAAGCTCCCTTCTCGCTGAGGCAGTGTGGCCTAACAGCTGGAGTCAATTACAAGCTCCCCTCTCGCTGAGGCAGTGTGGCCTAGCAGCCAGAGTCTATAGAAGTGGGTGCAGGCCTCATGGATTGGGGACTGAGAAGGTAGTAGGGGGACTCAGGCCCACCCTACTCCACCGGGTCCTAGCCCAGGGCCCTAACAGCGGTGGTATGATCCACCACTAACTTGGTGGGGAATCCTTCTGCAACATGCCAAGTTCCTTGGAATCCAATCTCCTGCCCTGGGCTATTTCCTATCCATCTCTGCTGGCCTCTGTCCAGGGTCCTTCCAGATCCTCAGCAGTGTCTTTCGTGTCTTGCTGGCTGGTTTCCAGGTCTGGTCCCACTGGTTGTTTGACTCCAGGAGCCCTGACAGTACTTTATTCCTGGGCTGCAGTCCAAGCATGCCCTGCAGGCAGCAAAGTTTAACCAGGCTCATTCTTCAGCCAGATGAGCCTGGTTAAACTTTGCTTCCACAGTGCACGACTGCTATACCCCATCACAGAGGTCAAATAGTTTCTTTGATTTTTTTCATTTTGTTCAGGTATCCATGAAAACTATTATTCAGAGCTGTACTACAAATATGGGGATAAATCCAAATGTGATGCTTTTATCTGGGGAAAAGAGCTAAGGGACAAATACCACAGCTTGTTCAAACTGCTGCGAGAAATGGATTTCAGTTCATCTGATGGTAATCATGCCTTTCTTTTGTCTTTCTGAAATTACTATACAGTCTCCCTTAAAAGCTGGCATGCTTTGACCTTTCCTCATGTTGCAGAGGGTTTTTTTTTTATATCACTTAACTTAACACAGGAGGGTCAAGCTTAACCTATAATTTGCACATATCCCATTGCAAATGAGGAATGGACACAACATAAAAGATGGAAACACAGGAACACATAGGGTTTGAGTGTCCTAAACCAAAATGCAGGCAATTTTTAAAATGCTCAGTTATGGTCAGCTTTAGCCTCCATTTTTCAAGTTGACTAATATCTTACTGTTCAAACAAGTCCTATTAATTTAAACTGTGAAATTATCTGACTTACAGTCATGTTGTGGCCCAGGTTATAATTTATCCTTATTCATGTTTGGTAGTACCTTACTCTAAGAATTTCTTTGATTTCGGTGGTGCTGCTGAAGAGGAAAGTATTTTTGAGCATAAGGATAGTAGAATTTGTCCAATAAGAATAAATCACCATTACATGGTTAGCATTTTGATTCAATCTAATAATTCTGCATCTTGTGGTGTATTTTTTAGCATCAGAAAACCAAAATGATACAGTTCTAGAAGTCGGCCAGAATATATTTGAGAAGGTGGCAAAAAGTCTTTCCAGAGCTGATGGGCTACACTACTTGAACTCCTCCATCACTTTTCTGATGGATTCCAGCTGCTGTGGATACCATAAAGCTTCCTTTTTTCTTGCAGTTATTTTTGAAACAGGACTTGCTGTGCCCATAGACCCTTTGCAGGTAATGTTATCAGTGTATCTGATCATCTCAGATGAAATTAGTTCCTTCAAAAAATACAGGAAAGACATTTTGATGGTCTTCCCCAAATCTGGTTTCCTTCTCAGGGCATGGCCAATTGGCTTCCTTTACCTTTCACCTTTAATAGGTAGCTGGCCAAAGGTATTTCTGAATTCCCTGATACACTATGGGGCTAAGAGCAGTGGAGCCTAGTGAAGGAACTTCTCTGTCCCACTGCTAATGGGGAAATGGATTGATTGATCACTCCTAAAAGAGAGCAGCAAAGTGAACTGAGATGGAGGGACAGTCCTTCTAGGCCACTGAAGAGACAAGATGAGGAGCTACTTTTCATCCATATTGAACTCCACATGGGAGTGCAGGCCAGCTTGCAGCCTTCAGAAATATAGACTGGAACAAGTTAATCTGCTAGCTCGCCCCTGAAACCTGTGATGAGAAAGTATCCTTGAGCTAATAGGGAGAGCAGGTCACAATTATTCCCATCGAAAAGTCTTGGCACTAGGCAGGGCATAGTGACGGTCTCCTGGAGGAATAAGACTATAGAGGACTAAAAGAAAAAAAGATCCTGTGGTCTGTTGTGCAAGAGCATGATATTGAGACTGGGAGGAAAGAGAAAACTCCCCAAAAGTTTTAGAAAAGGATCTAAACTCCAAACTTTTTCAAATTAATCATAAGGGTCAGAATATCGTTGTAATTTCACAAGGTCAAATAGAAAGGGGTGAGGCTCTGAGAAGAAGAAAGAGATATGTATGAAACTGGAGGCTGTTTTATAATGAACTTGGTGACAGCAATTTAACTATGAAATGGTACAGAATTATAAAATACACAAAGAATGTTGGGGTAGCCCAATGTCTCTGTAGAACTAGTCTCAGTGGGACAGTCATGTTAGTCTGTTCTGCAAAAAACAACGAGGAGTCCTGTGGCACCTTAAACAGCAAGGCTACGTCTAGACAGCAATCCCTCTTTCGAAAGAGGCTTTTTTGAAAGATACTTTTGAAAAAGCCTCTTTTGAAAAAGAGCGTCTAGAGTACAACCAGTAGTTTCGAAAAAGCAAGCCACTTTTTCGAAAGAGAGCACCCATGCAGTCTGGATGCTCTCTTTAGAAACAGCACAGTTTGCATTACATAGTGCCTTTTTTCGAAAGAGCACTTTCGAAAAAAGGCATTATTCCTCATAAAATGAGGTTTTCCGCGGTCGAAAAAACTGCCGTGTTTTTTCGATTTACTTTCAAAAGAATGCAGCAGCAGTATAGACGCAGGAGAAGTTTTTTAGAAAAAAGGCCATTTTTTTCAAAAAAACCCTGTAGGCCAGACACATTCTAACAGATTTATTTGGGCATAAGCATTTGTGGGTATAAACCACTTCATTAAATGCATTGGAGGAAGTGTTTTTTACCCATAAAAGCTTATGCCCAAATAAATCGGTTGGTCTTTAAGATGCCACAGGATTCCTTCTTGTTTCTGTAGAACTAGTCAGTATATCAGGAAGTGATGTTAAAAGGTGCTCCCAAGACATTAATCTGAGGCAAAGTTTACCACTTTCCATTGAAGGAAGAGAAACTGAGACTTCGGTCTTATCTTGTCCAAACTACAGACTGCTAAGTTCCCTTCTGGGTCCCCTTCAAATATTTAAAAAATGCTACCAATTGCTGATAACCTCAGCCACAGGTCGTTAGTGCAGGCAGACCCTTATAGTGAGATTTTTTAAAAGTGCACCATTATGGCCTCAATCTCTTATACAATGTTCAGTGGTAAAACTCCCATTGACTTCAACGATAGTAGAGTTTGAGAGTCTGCAAAAATCCCATCCCTATTGTTCCAATTATAAACTGGTGCCTTTTGGTTCTCTCAGGATTAGAATCTGCACTATATAGAAAAGTTGTCTAGTATAGTTTCTCAACCTTTTTTTGCCCATGGCCCCCTTCTGAGACTCATTCATCATACGGTTGGCAGTTAAGTTTGGGTGGCCCCCTCAGAAACTTACTGTGGCCCCCTAATGTTCCAGTTTTTTCCATGTGGCCCCCTAGAAGTAAGGTGTAGCCCCCTGGGGAGCCATATGGCCCATGTTGAGAACCACTGGTCTAGTGGTGGCAAGATGATGGGCAGTAATGCTTATGATGTATGTTCAGTAGAAGTGTCATGGGGTTTCTTTTATCGCTTTCTTTATAAAAGAAATCCTAATTGCTTTTTGTTTGGGTATTTCACCTGATATAATTGGTGTATCAGCCAATACTGAAGATACACTTCGCTCATTTTGTCAAGTCTGTGTGACCGCATCAATATAGTTAATACTAGGCAAACTTGTTAGCTGTCCAACTAATTCTTTCTTGTATGTGTTTGTTGATTTTTCCCAGGGGCTCCTTTACAGTTTGGTTGGTGCTCAGGGGAGTGAGAGACTTTCTATGATGAATCTTGGGTATAAACATTACAAAGGCATTAACAATTATCCATTAGACTTGGAATTATCATATGCCTATTATAGTGATATTGCACTAAAGACATCTTTTGATCAACATGCTATAAAAGGAGACCAGGTAAAAGAATTATAGGTATTTTTGAATTTATTTGTCATTATAGCAGTTTATAATGCATTAATACTTATGTCTACTAAGCTTGTAACTTCAAAGTACTTTATCTAATCATCGCAACACCTCATGGAACAGTAAGTATTATTACCCCATTTCACAGATGGGGAAAACAAAGTCACAGAGAATTTAAGTGTTTTGATCACAACCCTAGGAAGTCAGTGTTAGAGCTGGGAAAGACCTAGTTTCTAATGTCATGCTTACTTCACTAGATCATGCTGATCTGTATTAAGGACTATTAAGTATCTATTCTTCTGTTTATTCTTTAAAATCCAGGCTTTATTTAATTCAGGGAAAAGGCAATGTATCTCTCCATATCTCTGACTTTTCCATAATCAAATATAAAATGTTTAGCTGTGTTTAATATCTATATGAAGACCTAAGTAAAATTATTTCACAACTCGCTTGTGAATAGAAACAATATAGTTTTAGATTAACAATATTTAACAACCCTAAATGAGTGCTAGGATCTTGCTCTGAAAAAACACTTGGATAATATTGGCTATTTAGGATTGAGATTATAAAAGAAAGAAGGATAATGGAGGGATTTCAAATATTACAAAATCAAAACATACAAATTGCTAATTGAATTTTATTTACTTATAGGCCAATATATAGAAATGTATGCAAGCATACCAGCGTCAGTTAAGGTGTGATTTTGTTATTTTTATATAATTGGGGGTTTTTGCAACATAACTATACTGGCAAAAGTCTTAAGGTAGCTGTGGTTATACTGGCAAAGGAATGCATTTACCAGTTTATCTTATTTTGCTCAGGGAACTAGTATAAGTTACATTAGTAAAGGCACTTATCTGCCAGTCTACACTAGGAGAATTTTGTCCATATAGCTATTTCAGTAAACCTTTTAGGATAGACTAGGCTTTTCAGTTTTGTGCTGTCACCTATCACTGTTGTAGATGAGTGCCTCCTACATTAATTATATTGGTAAAAGCACCATCTCATGATGTTGGACTTCACAGGGTCGCTGGATTTTCACCATTTTCAGGCTATAGAAACTTCTGTTTAGCATAGGTTTCTCCCATCAGTCCCATTACATGATGGAGTGTGGAAGTTGCAAGTCCCATGCCTTAAATAAGACCCATTTTTATAGGTCTGCTTTCTCTTATAAAACATTCCAAATATTTTCTCTATTCACACACTTGATTGCTTTCTCGATGTTCCTTTTCTTTTCTCGTTTGTTTTGATATTTCTTCTCCTCTAATTCCCACCCTTTCCCACCCCATGTTCCTATATGGGTGTGGCAGCGAATAATCATTGATGTCTGGTGTGTCTGAGGCTGTCTGCACTATCTCTTACTTCCAAACTGTCCCCTCTTTACCATCACCAGGGTTACTAAAGGTGGGAGCATTAGCGTAGACTAGCTGCCAGTGCTTTCACCACCATGTCAAATCAGTCTGTTCACCACTGTGTCAAATCAGTGCAGCTCTAGACCAAGGGTTCTCAAACTTTTTCTTTTTGAGGCTCCTGCTATAAAAACTCCACAGCCCACCTGTGTTTTTCTGCAGTAGATTAAATCCAGGGCAGGCATTACAAGGTAGCAAGCAGAGCAGTTGCCCCGGGACACAAGCCAGAGGGGGCCCCGTTAAGTCAAGTTGGCTAGGCTTCAGCTTCAGCCCCAGGAAGCCAACATCAGGATTCAGCATTGTAACCTGAGCCCCAGTACATGTAACACTCATCCTGCTGCCTGGCTTAGTTTGGCACCTGGTTTAGTTTGGCAGACCCCAGGTAACCTGCTCATGACTGCCCAGAAGGTCCCAGACTCTTCATTGAGAACTGCTGGTCTAGACAACATGATTGTTATGGTGCTAGTGGCTGCTGGCATTTTATCCATATTAATGCTACATTTGCTCCCACTAGTGGAGCTGCACTGAATAGTGGCAATGGTGGAGAGCTTTAGAAAAATACATCTGGAGTAGATGGCGGTGGGTCTTTGTGCTATCTCTCAGGCCTGTAATAGAACAGGAGGACCTGAATGAATGAAAGGAAATGACAATGAGTTGGTTTTAGGATTAATAAACTGACCAGTGAAGAAAATATCACTGAAATCCTGGAACAGAGAAGGAATTATTCAAAATATCAGGAAACATCTAACATTTTCATTTAGGTGGGCAGATTTACTAAATTAATGTTTTCCTCTGTTCACTCTCTTTTCAGGCATTTGTAGAAACTATAAGACTAAGGAATGATGAACAATTAAAAGCCCAAACTAAAGAAAATGGTGATGTCTTTATGTGGTTAAAACATGAAGCAGCAAGAGGAGATGCAGCTGCACAGGTATGTCATCATTCTGCTGTTATAGGCAGGTTGGATTCAACTATAAAATTGCTGGTAGTGCTGTCCCGTTGCTCCCTCCAACTTATTTCTTGTGTGATCTTTAGACTTTTCCAGTTCTTTAACCTGAGTGGAAAAATAACTAACAAAATGACACATGGCAGAGAGAAGGGCACATTAGGGGACTTCATCTTGCATTTTCATTGCTTTGCTTGCTACAGCTCTCCTTTTGATTCCCTTGGTGTGTATTTGACAATTGTTTTGTAGGTTACATGCAAGTTGCACTACTGTGCCACCTGTTCACATTTTCTAGTGCATTTATTCCCCACTGAATTTAATCTAGAGACAGTAGTTGCATCTGCATGTGTCAGATCTGAACTTGATCTATAACCTATACATGTTACTGATAGGAATTCCTCTTTGAAAATTACATAAGCAAGCTGCATTCAGAATACTTAACAGATTTAATTGTCTTCTTGATACATTTATCACCAGTGTAAATCTGTGAAAATAATCTGTCCCTATAACTCGAATTACAGTTTAAATTTAAGATTTATTGTGATAGTTGCAATGTTTTGTTTTTAGCAACGATTGGCACAGATGCTTTTCTGGGGCCAACAAGGGGTGGCAAAAAATCCGGAAGCAGCAATAGAGTGGTATTCAAAGGGTGCACTGGAAACTGAAGATCCAATATTAATATATGATTATGCCATCATTTTATTCAAGGTAAGACATGCTTCCGCTGCAAGTCAGTTCATTTCAAACTTGTAGTTTGCTTTAGAGTATATATGCTTCAGAGTTGAAATAACGGAAAGAACTTTGTGCATTTTCTTCAGTGACATACTCTGTGACATACTATGTGATCATCATAATACATTTAGGCTTAGGGTATGTCTACATAGCAAAAAAGATTCGTGACAGCAAATCTCAGAGTCCAGGTTAACTGACTCAGGCTCACATTGCAGGGCTAAAAATAGCAATGTATAAGCAAACAGCTTTAAAGGGGAAAATGCAGATGTTGGGTGGAAAACAGCAAGGAATAGTCATTTTCATTAATAGGTTGCACCTCATGCAATATTTCATTAAAAATCAAACCATTAATCTCTCAACAAAACATGAAAATATGTCCGCTGCAGAAATTTATTTTCCTAACCATATAACTGAAAAGTCTACTCAGAAAGCTAACAGTGTGTCCCACTACAGTTCACTTGATTCAGGTTGCTAATATGGTAAGAACTATCCCCAAATATCTTTCTTAAGTGCTATTATGAAGTAAAATGCAAAATGCATACAGGTCCAACTACAAATTCAGGCTGGGGCTGGAACCTGGGGTCTGAGATAAACCCCCAATGCTAGGTTTCAGAGCCAGCTCCACCCCATTCCTGAATGACTACATTGCTATTTTTAGCCCTGGAGTATGAGCCTAAGTCATTTGACCTGGGCTCTGAGACTTGCTGACTTGTTGTGTAGAACTACCCTTAGGCTGTATCTACACTAGCACTTTTGTTAGTTAGAGGTTTAAAAAAACCCACGCCCAATTGACATAAGTTTCACTAACAAAAGCACCAGTGTGGACAGCGCTATGTTGGTGAATGGTGCTCTCCTGCTGCCAGAGTTACTAGGGGGGCAGAGAGCTTCCTCGGGTTCCCGGACAAGGTGGGGAGGCTTCGTGTCCTGGAAGGGGTGGGGCCTCAGGTGGAAGGGACAGGATTGGGAGCAGCCAGCCCTCAGCGCTGCCTGAACCGTGGTGCTGGGCCCCTTCAGAGACTTTCAGAGTGACATTCTAGTGGCGATTTAAAGGGCCCCAGGTACTGGCTGCCACTGCAGCCTTTCAGTGTGTGGATAGCCATACTGAGCAAGACACAGTAGCTAGTTGCAGTTTGAATTTCATGTTAGTTACATTTTAAGAAAGTTTGTGACAGTAAGTGGTTTATAATAATGGAGAAGTAGCACTGAGAACCCCATTAGAAGTAATAGGTCTCAAGGAGATTTCACTTACCATACTTTTCCAATTAGTAACATTATTTGAGCATGTGTTCAGGTGTATCAGATTAAGACACCCAGGCAAAATTATGAAAATTCACCAATCAGCCCAAGTACAAAAGCTGTTCATTATATTTTTTTTCAAAGTAAATGACAGTACTGAAGGGAAAATATATTTCACATTCCTATCAGAAGTTACTCACCCAGGTAAATTGGACAAATGGAATTTTCCAAGGCTTGGTTAAGATTAGGTTAAACTAGGATATTAAATGAACCCTACAGAGCCACACAGTTTCCTCCCCCCTTATCTGAACATTTTAAGATTTAAAAATAACAAAATATAATATTGAAATCTTAAATATGCTTTTACAGTTATTAGCTGTGAATGTTTATTAGCATGCATGCCATGTTTCAAAATAATGGTTACTTATATATATTTATTTTACTATGTTTGTTATTTAGGGTCAGGGTGTGAAAAAGAACACAAGACTTGCTTTAGAACTGATGAAAAAAGCAGCATCCAAGGTAAAATATTTATAGCTAGAACATTTACCTGGCATTGCAAGAAAGGATCTGAGGATTATAGTGGATCACAAATTTAATGAGAGTCAGCAACGTGGTGCAGCTTCAAAAGAGGCTAACATCATTCCGAGTACATGAACAAGAATGCCATATGTAAGACACAAGAGGTCACTATACTCAGCTGGAGTACTGTGTCCAATTATGGGCACAGACTATTGGAAAGATGGGGTCAAACTGGAGAAGGCCCAAAGGAGATCAATAAAATCAATAAGAGTTTAGAAAACCTCACCTATGAGGAAAAGTGAAAAAACTGGGTGGATTATAGTCTTGAAATATGTTGAGGGATGTTATGAAGAGGATGGTGAACAATTTTTCTCCATAGGTAGTTAGGACAAGAAGTAATGAAATTAACCTGCAGCAAAGGAGACTGAGGCTAGATATTAAGAAAAACTTTCTAATGAGGAAGATAGTTAATCTTCCAAAATTAGACAGGCTTTCACAGGAGATTGTTCAGTTCCCATCATTGGAGGCTCATTCAACACGGAACCTTAGAGCAGAAAAGCAGAGAGAATAAGAGGAGCAGAAATCATAAACCTCTTGGTTACAGTTTGGTAGAACTCTGTCTAGATACCATGCACCAAAAAGCTATACAGATTTCCTTTCCAGAGCTCCTGACACTAGAGAACAAGTTGGCATCAGAAGATGACCGAAAGCATAGCTGAAACTGAGACGTGTGAGGACTTTTTTTTTTCTTTACCCACAGGGATTACATCAGGCAGTGAATGGTTTGGGATGGTATTACCATAATTTTAAAAAAGACTACATAAAAGCAGCAAAATACTGGTTGAAAGCTGAAGAAATGGGAAATCCAGATGCATCTTACAACCTGGGTGCCCTGCATCTAGATGGGATTTATCCAGGAGTGCCTGGCAGAAATCGAGTAAATAAATAGTGATGTGATTTCTTATTATAGGGTCTGGTTTACAAATGTTGGCTTTATTCTTTAAGATGATGTATTTATTTATTGGGGAGATCATATTCTGCTACCTTTCTTACATGAAGTCCCATTGAAGTGAGGGGCACTGCTTCTGGAGAATGGTGCTACTCGGCATAATGGGATCAAAGTCTGTTTCATTCCTACTGCAGATGTGTCTGCATTCCTCTGATCTGTGTAGTTCTATCTCAAGGATATCCTAGAAACACAAGTCTCATTAAATATGTCATATAAAATATAATTTGGGGTACATTTTAAAAGTTGTTTTATAACTTTTGAGGGCCAGATTCTGCCCTCATTACTCCTGTAGAATAGGTTTTTACTTCATGAGTAGCAACATTGACTTCCATGGTACTTGACATGAAGTACAGCATTACCCAGAGTGATTAAGGGCTGCAGAATCTGCCCTAGAATTTTAAACAGTTACACTGTACTCATATCCAAGTTTCAATAAAACGGGCTACTGTGAAAATTTTCTTCAAGACACATTTTAATTAAATTTCCCTTTCAAAGTCTGATTTGCAATTTTAATGCAAATTGTCTTTCTTAGCCTTGACCTAAGGACTTAATTTTTTATTTATCAAGAAAAAATAATATTTTATTTTCATCAGAGAATCCCATTGCTCTGAGGGATACTTTTATGACTAGTCACATTGTTTATAGTTCTGAATGGTAAGATAAATGTTATCAAACCTCATGCTTTCAGGTCAAAAGGTGATGTCAAAAAAGGCTGGCAAATGTGGTCTAGGAGTTGCTGAGCATGCTGAGTGCCTTAGCCACTGAGCGTATATGCTGCAAACAGCAGTAAGAGCTATTCAGCAAATGGTGGCAAGCATACTTCTCCTACCAGAAGACAAAAATACATAGTACCAGGAGGCCCCCGACTTGTGACCGCCCGAGTTCCGGACCCTGCACCTACAACCATTTTTGTAAGTGCGAAAAGGGCTGAAAACCCTTGACTTACGTCCTCGGCCTGCATTTATGATGGTGCATGGTACCTATTGTAAATGAGGATTTGAGTTACGACGCCCCCAATTTGCGATGCTTCCCCCAGAACCAATCGCGTTGCAAGTCAGGGGCCTCCTGTAAACAATAATGGCATGCCCATAATAATTCACTTCCAAGTTAATAACAGACCCTACAAAAACACCCTATGGTCCTGTATCCTTTCATTCACCAAAAGCCTGAGAAAAGAGAGGAACTCCTATGTGCTGATGAAGTTAATATAAACAGGCTCTGTTGGATAAAATGAGGGAGCTAGTTCCAGAGTCTGGGGCCGCTCACAAAAATACCAGGTCTCTATTTTACAATAGAGGTTGTTAGTTGGAAGTTCCTGGATTAAAGAAATTGTTTACTTGTGTGTTGCTTTATTACAATTGCAGCATAAAACTCGTTGGCTGTGTCTAGACTGGCGCGATCTTGCGCCAGAGCTATGCAAATGAGGC
>JANRFK010001234.1:94889897-94900874 GCA_030068395.1 Apalone spinifera
GCCTCATTTGCATAGCTCTGGCGCAAGATCGCGCCAGTCTAGACACAGCCGTTGATTATGAGAACCGGATATTCTCCTACTTCCCCCTTATTCTGCTGTTCTGCTCTGTCCTGCTGAGCATCAATTACCTTGTACAAACTAGCTTTGTATACTTGGGAATTGTGAGTCTGATACTGCAGCCCATATTCATTTGTGTAGTTAATAAAAGTCACTGGTACTACTTATATAGTAAGGGCTGCAGGATTGGACCCTGAGTTTTAGCCATTCATGCAAATGATTTCTCTGGCAACAAAAGGTCACCTAATTCACCACCAGTTGTAGCAACACTGGAAGCTGTAGTGTGAACAGGACTGCAGTGTTCTTATCATTAACCCTGAATGTACTTGTACCTTCTCTCCACTCTCCAGATTCCACTATTGCTATCTGGTGACTTATTGGTACCATTTTTGTCAGTGTCAACAAAGCCACACTGTATGGCCCCATAGGCCAGATGCACATTTTATATATTCTCTACCTGAGAAACATGCTACCACACTTTCAACTTCAAAGACATTTTTCCAGCCAAAACTGCTAAAGTGGTAGAAAAAATAAACTGATTTCCCTTATCTGCACAGGCAGTGATTAAACTGGCTTGTTCATTAATCAGGTTGCCATTATTTATTTATCTGTTTATTTTTAAATGAAGCACATATGGGGAAATAGTATTTCCCAAAGATGTTGTCATTTTTATCTTGTTTCCTGGCAGACACTAGCTGCTGAGTACTTCTATAAAGCTGCTCAAGGTGGACACACAGAAGGGATCATACGATGTTCGCTATATTATATCATAGGAAATATGGAAAACTTTCCTAGAGATCCAGAAAAAGCTGTAATGTAAGGAATGAAACCTTTTTTTCATAAGAAAAATCTAATTTTGAAACTAATGATTATTCAGATCATGACAAAATCATTTCAGTTATGAAAGGTTCTCAATTCCTCATCTTAAAAAAGATTGTTTTCATTCATAGCATTTTTCTTGAGAAATCACTCCATTGCAATAACATTTGCTCCATTTGAATGTATGCATCTCTTATGTTTAGGAAATCGTTAAGCCTTCATTTCAGAGGTGCTGAGCACCTGCAGCTACTTCCTGGAATTGCAAGTGTTTAGCATAGCTGAAAATAAAGTTGTTGCTGACCATTATCCCAGAAAGTCTTTTGGTTGATGAAACTGTTCACATGAAATTCATGACTATTGGTTTGTCAAAAGATATCTAATTCACAGTTTTGCAAAAAGAGGTGAGACCTGCTCAGTACCAGTACCATAGAGTTTGGTGGTTTCTTGGTACCTAGAACAACTGCATCATTTTCTCCAAAAAGAAAAAAGTAATTTTATCAGCAAAAACTATAGGACCACATGCTGTTCTTGATCTATGCAGGGAACTTCTGTGGATACTCATGGGAATTCCATGCAAAGATATGCACTAGTTCAACCAGAAGCTGTGGTCTTGATGCAAGCATTAGTGGGTGACATTATATGGTCTGTAATATACAGAAGGTCAGACTAGATGTTCTGATGGTCCCTTTTGGCTTTAAAAATCTTTGAATTAGTAGAAATTGGATTACTTTATCACTTACACCTGCATAGAGATCAACTTGTAATCAGTGTATAAATTACCACCTTTTGACATGCTGAATTTGACATAGAATTTTGTTTTGACACTGTACCAAAATTTACATGAAATATGTTACAGAAATAAAATATTGTATTAGGACATTTCAGCATTAATACTGCCTAAGAGAATAAGTACATAGTAGAAATGTGTGCCTTTAGTGATAAAGAGACTGATCCTGCACTTGCTTAAGTCAAAGACAAATGTTTTATAGTTCCCAGTGAGAATAGTACTGGATTATGGTGTGTGAAATGTATGTGTTTATTTATTGGCATGTTTCTTCTTTTGCAGCTGGGCAAAACATATTGCAGAAAAAAATGGCTACTTGGGACATGTAATCAGAAAAGCTCTCAATGCATATCTGGAATTGTCCTGGTAAGTTTGATCTGCACTGTCTGTGAAAACTAATTTATTGTTATTATGTGTGTGATTTATTTTTATTAACTTTGTAGTAAAACAATATAACAGCTCCCCAAAATGAATGTGAAATTATGATCCCCTTGAAGTCAATAACAAAATTTCTGTTTACTTTAATGGAGCTGAGATTTTACCCAGTATGTCTGCCAGAAATGCGAATAAATACAACTGAAAAGAAATACACCAAAAATTAGGACCGTATGGAAAGGTTGTCTTTTCACTGAACTGTAAGCAAAGCACAATTATGGCTAGCTTTTTTTTCCTAAACCTGGCCTCCTTTAGAATTTTTGTGTGTGCCAAAAAAACAAAAAACAAAAAAAACAAAAAAGAACCCCTGTAGTTGCAATTAGTGTAATTTATTTTGTATTTTAGTCTTACACAAACTTTAACTCCAAGGTCACTTATTCAAAGCACATACAATTCAAAACACCAAAACTTTATCACTACTGCTATGGCATCATTCAACAGCAGATCGGAATTCCGCACCACCTCCAGATAACAATAATAAATGACTAAATCCCCTAATTCAAATGGGCAGGTTAGCCTGGCTATAGCCAATTTGTTTCCCCCAAACTACCAGCATCACCTCAGTCTTATTTGCATTCAGCTTCAGCCACCTAACTATCAGTCTCCCTCAGACACTGGGCTTGGCATTCAACAGCATTGCTGGAATAGGAGAAATAGACCTAAAATGGAAATTTAGATCTCTAACATGTGCTGTGTGCATACTCGTGCAGACAGGTCATTTGACGTCAAAATTGTGCCCACAAAAATCTATTAAAAGTAATATATTAAAGGGCGAAAACAATTGGAATTGGGATTTCATTGGGCAAAGCAGCGCAAAGGCAGGAAAATACAATGTCTGTCCCAAAGATCTTAGAATAAAAAAATTCCAGACACACTAAAATAGATGTACAACATATAAACAAAAGCGGCGAGCTGTCCTGTGGCACCTTATAGACTAACAGAAGTGTTGGAGCATAAGCTTTTGTGGGCAAAGACCCACTTCGTCTTTGCCCACGAAAGCTTATGCTCCAACACTTCTGTTAGTCTATAAGGTGCCACAGGACTCCTCGTCGCTTTTGCAGATTCAGACTAACAGAGCTACCGCTCTGATACTTAACATATAAACAATGTGCCTATGTAAGTCCATAGGTAAAATTTTCAGAAGTGCCTAAGTCACTTAGTTTCCTAAGTATATTTTCAAAAATGTTAGCTACTCAAGAATCTGAGTGTAACTGCACTGTGAGTGTCTAAATTAAAACTGTCTCAGGTTCTGAAGCAGTGAGGCCATGGCAGCAAGAGCTTCAGTGCAAAGCTAGCCTTATGAGTAATTACTCAGGGTTCCAGGCTGGCTTGTGTAGATTGCATTGAAGCAGATGCTGTCACAACTTTGCTGCTTCAAGTCCTGAATTAATGTGATTAAAGCAAACTCGGGTATGTGTACTTGAGCTGCAATCAGATCCAGTGATCCTAGACATACCCATAAGTCCAGAGAACTTAAGTGCTTTTGAAAATATCAAAGGTGACTGAGCCACTCAGGAATCTAAGCCCCTTGGACCTTCTATGAGACTTAGGGTCCCACATGACTTAGATGCTTTTGAAAAGTTTGCCCCACATCTTTTTAATTCATAGTAGCAGTCAGCTAGCTCACTGATATCAATCACTTAATGCACTCACTGGTTGCCACCTGCTTGTGCAGTTTTTCTTCAATTCTCTCTGTTGTAAATTTCCTCCCAAATGATGTTTTTATTCCATGATGGTGTAACGTATATCAGTAGCCCAAATGCTTCTCTAATGGTTTCCAGATGGATTTTATGCCACTTCCTGTGGCACTTAACTGTAACATTATCTCCTTTTCACAAAACAATATTTTTCTTTCTTTTTATTTTTCTTTCTTTATGTTGTATAATTTTATGATTTCACATTAGACATCTTAGATTTGTCTGCAATATTCTTTCCAAAATATTCATGTAGCTCTGAGCTGGTATTTTGGGAGGTCATTCTGCAGTTTATGAGAGTACATAATGAAGAAATAAAATTTACACGGCATCAACACCATGGCAACAAGATGACTGTTTTTGCCCTATGGCCTTTCTTGGACTTTGAGAGAAGTAATCTGAGGAAAAACCAAACAACTCAAACTGTCAGTCCTATTTCATTCTCTCCATCATGTGATTTTTTTTCAGTCAGCATTTTTTTGCGGAGACAAGGCAAACAACCTATCTGGTGGCCTGCAAATGGCTTACCCCAAATAGCTGTGTGTGACCCATAGACTGTAGGTTGCCCATCACAGCTTCAGACAGTTCAGTGAAAAGAATGCTTTGGAATCCTGTAGAAGCAGTAGGAAGATAGGAGACAAGCCTGCTTATTTACATGGGGCAGCTGGAATATAGTGCAGCCAATTCTCAGTTGCTTCTCTGTTGCCTTGATTTCCCCATCTGTAAAATGGGGTAATGATACTGACCTCCTTTTGTGAAGCACTTTTTTGGCCTGCTGATGAAAAATGCTAGATAAGATCAGGGTATTATTATTTTATTGTTTTGGGTATCAGCCTTAGCCTCATGGAATTATAGGAGAAACTTAATTTTCATTTGAAAGACCACTAAGGCTATGGCTACACTGTTGCCTTCTTGTGGAAAAGCTAGTGCAAATGGAAGCTTGGTGTGGAATATTGCTGTGCTTCATTTGCATAATTAATGAGCAGCCACTTTTGCGCAAGAGGCTTTTGCACAAAAAGGAGCTGTGTAGATGGCTCCTTTTGGTGCAAAACCCCCCCTCTTGCACAAGAGTTGGTCTTCCTCAAAAAATTAGGAAGACCGGTTCTTGTGCAAGAGGGGTTTTTTGCTCAAAAAGCCATTTATACAGCCCCTTTTTGTGCAAAAGCGTCTTGCACAAAAGCAACTGCTCATTAATTATTCAAAGAAAGCACGGCGATATTCCACTCCAAGCTCCATTTGCATAAGCTTTTCTGCAAGAAGGCTACAGTGTAGCCGTAGCCTAACTGTTTCTAGCCTTCATAGTTGCAGAGAACATCTTATGTGATTTCTAGGGGTTCTAAACCCAGAAAATGAACAAAAATCACCCCCATTTTTAAAGCCCATTTTGTGGAGGTCTTGGCCTTTATGAGTGAAGGAGAAGAGGAAACAGGAGCTACCTGGAGGATCAGAATCACTAGCAGACTGCCAGTTACTGAAAATGTGACATTGACTTTTATTATTTGCATTGCAATAGTGCCTGGAGGCCACAGCCAGGACTGGGGGCTAGATTTTGTGCATGCGTAAATGGGCACACACACACACACGTGCGCGCGCGCAAGACTGACAAATTATAGGAAAAGAAGGGGGGCGGGAGAGACAGAAGTGAAATTTGACAAATGTAATGGTAAGTCCATGTAAGTAGTGGTGTGTGGCGTATTTTTGTTTGAGGTTGTGGGGATGAAGTTCATTAAATATGCCATTTATAAAAAGGGTTATTATCACTTTGAAATGTTATTTACAAAAAGGGTTATTAAGTCTTGAAAAAGACTCTTACTTAGTGTCACAATTCAGCCTTAAATACCCAGTATTCTTGCAGGTGCATTTTAAAAGAATAGAACCTCCTATGAAGCTGATTCTATCTCAAAGCAGAAGAGAAGATGCTGAAACAACTCTAGACCAAATTCGTTCTGTTATACCAAATGTGGCCAGTTGATGTAGCTGTTGCATGGAATATCCAGTCATTTCTTTCTAAATCTTGCTCACAGTTCTGCTTGCCAAATGGATGCTCCAGAATTTATGTAGTGTTTCTATCTAAATCCTTGTGATTCCAGTTTTTTTCTATTTTTGTCATCTATTTTAGGCATGAAGCTCTGCTGCATTATGTTTTAGCAGCAGAGGCTGGGATTGAAGTGTCACAGACAAACTTAGCACATATCTGTGAAGAGAAACCAGTAAGTAAATTTATTCACAATACATAGTCTTTTAAAATCATCAGTGGTAATGTAATACTAATAACTTTCCTGTGATATAAATGGAAGCACTCATTTTCTTTCCAGGAACTAGCAAGAAGATACTTAGCTACTAATTGTGTTTGGCGATACTATAATTTCTCCATATCTCAAATCAATGCTCCTGCCTTTGGTATGTATATCAATTTTTTTATTAATTCCGATCCTTAATAGGATTTCAATTTTAATAATTGGTTACAATGAGAATGTAACAACTTGGAATACTGTGTGAAATATTTATGCAAATGAGCAAATTCAGGAAAGAAAGGTCTTAAATTCTTATCAATCTGAGACTTTATTGGAGCTTAGTTTGCTAAGTGAATTATAAGATTCAAAAAAGTTTACCCCTATTTTAAAACACTGATACAATTGCTATATTACATTCTGAGACAATGTTTCATTGTTGTTATAAGTGTAGTATAAAATAATGCAAGCTATTCAATGAAACAGAAAAACAACACAGTATTTTAAGCTAGAACCATAGGAGTCTATATCCAGCTCCATCGAGAATGATTCACTCACTGGAACTTACAAGCACCGCAGGTTTTTCTAATAGAGCTTGTAACATCCTGTGATTTGGCTGACAGCACTTCTACACATCATGAGCACAGTCTTATGTGAGAGAAGCATCTAAATTTCATCAGACTCCTGGGGTGAAATCAATTGCAAAACATCCCTTGACTCAAATGGAGGGAGGATTTCACACCTGCTCTCTTTTGGAATGAACTTTAAAAAACTACAAATTTTTGTAAGTTTTGTAAGTTCTCAGTCTTGCACTGATTGAAGTCAGTGGCAAATTTTCCATTGACAGTAGTGGGATTGAGCCCATAGAAAATTTATAAACTCTACAGTTTATAGAGTCTGTCTAGTCTGCAGAAGCGAAGAGTAAGGGGGGATTTGATAGCAGCCTTCAACTTCCTGAAGGGAGGTTCCAAAGAGGATGGAGAAAGGCTGTTCTCAGTAGTGACAGATGGCAGAACAAGGAGCAATGGTCTCAAGTTGTGGGGGGAGAGATCCAGGTTGGATATTAGGAAAAACTATTTCACCAGGAGAGTGCTGAAGCACTGGAATGGGTTACCTAGGGAAATAGTGGAGTCTCCATCCCTAGAGGTGTTTAAGTCTCGGCTTGACCAAGCCTTGTCTGGGTTGATTTAGTTGGGAATTGGTCCTGCCTAGAGCAGGGGGCTGGACTTGATGACCTTTTGAGGTCTTTTCCAGCTCTATGGTTCTATGATTCTATGATTCTACAGGAGCTGATTGCTAAAGCTTATAAAGTCTGCAACACAGGCTCCTGTGAGGTTTATAAACTCTGCAGTATGGGCTTGTATAGTGATCGTATCGATGTTCATACACACTTGGATCAAGATTCCTCTTGTGGAGCATTCCACCACAATTCTCTATCAGAAACAGGACTCCTTAAAAGCCATCCCAGGCATCACCAACTTCTAGGTGGCTCTTGCTATATTTCAAAGTGAAAGCGCCCTTATTGACTAATCAAATAGTCAATGGAAATTCCATCGACTATTAGATTAGTTGATTAATCTAATTTTAACATCCCTACTCCATATTTTTAATGCCCTGATACTGTTACCTTCCACAGCTTACCTAAAGATGGGGGACTTCTATTATTATGGTTACCAGAACCACTCTAAAGACCTCGAGTTGTCAGTGCGGATGTATGCAAAAGCTGCATTAGAGGGAGATTCACAGGTATCTTCACTGTTATAAAACTATCTTCTTGAAATATCAATTATATGAATAAGCTGTGAATAGCCAATACTGGTTACTTTGGTTTGTTACACCTATACTGCGCACACACCTGCTAGTATAAATGTATCATTTATTTTAAATGTATGATCTGAGTCAGGAGTTTGCTCTTTCACACTAAAAGGAAATAAAATTAGCAAAAACATTGGGAAATGTTTTCAGGCCAAAGGTGAAGGGCCTAGTTTGACATAACTCTTTTGGGTGTTACTGTAATACAAGTTAAAAATAATGGTGCATTTCCCTTAAAGCCAAGAGTTACTTCTGGGATAAACTTGGCCCAGTTTGTTCCCACAAATAGCAAAAAATTTCAGCATATATCCTCTCATAATGCCAAGATATTCCAAGACTTTGTACCCAGGCCCACTGATGGGGTGGGGACAAAGCAGCTAGCGGCCTCAGAGCCCAGCAGTTAAAAAGATCCCAGGACTCCTAGGCACCAACATTGCTATGACAGGAGCGGTGGCATCTGGAGCTCCAGGCCCTTTAAATTGTCTGGTCAGCTCTCTGAGCTGGCTGGGAGGCGGGGGAATAGCACCTGCCCGGTCCGCCCTGCCCATTCAGCCCAAGGCCCTGCACCTTCTGGGATTGCGGTGCCATCCTGCTTCCCCCCACCTTGCCCAGGGCCTGGCAAGTTACCAGAGTCGGGACCCACTCTGAGGACCTTGAAACAAAAAATTGCCAGTGTCTGCAACAGCAGCTGAAAGCGGAAAGTGAAGAGAAACAAGTGTCTTCAATTTTAAAAGTGAAAGACACGTCAAAGCTTCATCCTGCAACCGCATCCACACAGATCCTTGTACTTCTGCAGTGTCCCACTGAAGTCAGAAATTTGCCCAAGCATATGCAGATGCAATTGCAGGATCAGAGCCCAAGTCATTTTGAGCTAAATACTGCTCTGAGATGCATGTTTGAAACTTCCAGTGAAGTCAGTAGAGTTACATGGGAGGGGACTAATTGGGAATGGACATGATCCATTTCTGCTTTGAGACTTTGTATTTCTCTAGAACATAAAACATGCTGGAGTGATACGCTCTTCAGCTATTGCTATATTTAGAAAGTATCTAGGGATGAAAAGATTAGATCCTTAGGAAGGTAATTTGAGAAAATGAAGCTCAATGTTAAAATGAGCATAGAATTAGCCTGGTAACTGTTTTGTTGTTTCTGATGCTCTTGTAAATGTATTGTATTGGGGAAATAAGGCACTCGTGTTTTTTCAGTAAAGATCACGGAACCATATAGTATTAAAGTGGAAAAGGTAAAAAATCAATTGTAATTATTTACATTCTGTCATAGCCCAAACCATTTCTCGGCGATAAAACTTTAATTGAACTCAGTGGTGCAGAATCAGGGCTTAGATTCGTGTATCTTCTATATAATTGTATATTTTATGTATTTTAGGGATTTTTTAATTTGGCCCTGCTCATGGAAGAAGGTAATTCCATTCCTCCCTACATTTTAGATCACTTAGAAATCAACAGGACTCTCCATTCTAGCAATATTTCTATCCTTCAGGAGCTTTATCAAAGGTGAGCTTATATTTTCATTTTTTAGTACAAAGAGCTAGAATTTTTCTTACTTGTTACTTTAAAAAATGTCACTAGGGCTAGTTGAGTGCTCCAACCGTATGGTGTAGCCTTAAATTTTATTGCCAAACTAGGCTCTAGCAATCTGTACCTGTTCTGTTTGTAAAATGTCTAAGATAGCGTTTTAAAATACAAATGAGGGATAACATAAAATACTGACTTAGGAACAGGCTTCCATTTATTTCTACTTGCTTTGTGATTGGCCTTCATTTTGGAAATTCTGGTTTTTCTTCAAGTGTCATTTGCATATTCCCACTCACATTATTTGCTACTGTGAGCACTCAAACACTGGAACCACATCATCGTCGTGCCCTTTTGAGATCCTGCCCTCTACATTCCTGAACATTGAGGGCAGGGCTATAAAAAAGGGAGTGTGGGGCTCCCTGCTGCCTGTTATTTCCAATATTAGGCAGATGTGAACTTTTCCAGTTCCAGCAAACCCAGATTCTTTTCTCTCAAGAACTCAGTGCTGTATCTTAGTGGTTAGATTTTTAATCTTAGGATAATCCTTCAGTTTTGACTACAAGTTCCATGGTGGATCCAAAAGCTAAGAGCCTTAGCTTCAAAAGATACGTGTATGTCCAAGATGCGTATACCACAGGGCCCTTTTCTTCACGGTGCTCCCTCTAGAGTACATATCCCAAGAACTTACAAGGTACACTACAATAGGCTGTAAGAAGTTCTGGCTGCAAAACCTCCAGAACCAATTCATCTAAAGAGTCTGCTTCTAAGTTAAAAAGGCCAATGTCAGTTCCTGACCTATCTGGAACTAAGAAGGTGCAGAGTACTATACAACAGTTTCCAGTATCTGCCTCAGGATCAGGATCCAAGGCCTCAGTGCAGTAAGTTTGCAGATGATTGGATACGACTTCAAGATGCTCAGACTCCATCAGAGTTGGTCTCAGAAATTAGAGCCTTTGGATCCTTCTGCTTTGGTTCCAAGAAAAACTGTGTAAGACAAGAAGGCTTCCATTAGTAGGGCTAAACCACATTGAAAACACTTCTTGTATCCCTCAGATACACATCAGAGAACACCAAACACTAAATCAAACACTAAGGTAGATTCGAGTTCAGGATAGATTATCCACCACTCCTGACGATCATGTCACACCTGAAGATCATTCCACAGTTGATTCTACATCACTCATTCAAACTATACTAGTCCCTATTGCAACAGCATCTTCCAGATCTGAAATCAGATTTGTTGGCAGATCTACAATGGACTAAAATGATTTCTTCCACTAAGAGGGATAATAGGAAAACTCCAACTAGTTATCCTCCTCAGATGTCCTAAAGAGAGAAACAGAAAATTTTACACATGCCAGGTCCTTTAGTTTCTCTATAACCTGTGTCTGATCTGATTGGATCTGAGATTGTATACACAGTGGCTGCGTCTAGACTGGCATGATTTTCTGCAAATGCTTTTAACGGAAAAGTTTTTCCATTAAAAGTATTTGTGGAAAAGAGCGTCTAGATTGGCATGGATGCTTTTGCTCAGAAAGCGCTTTTGCGCAAAAGCATCCGTGCTAATCTAGATGCGGTTTTGCGCAAGAAAGCCCCGATTGCCATTTTAG
>JANRFK010001234.1:94904576-94928837 GCA_030068395.1 Apalone spinifera
GCTGCCGGGTTGGTCCTGCTGCACCACCTCTCACCCCCCTGCTCGGCGCCCGGCAGCACCCCAGCTGCTCTGCTCCGCCTCACCGCTTCCTCAAGTCCGCTGCTGTTGCTGCTGAAACTAACTAGCGGCGGACTTGGGGAAGCGGCAGAGCAGAACAGCTGGGATGCAAAATGGCGGAGGGTTCGCTCCTCGCTGCGCCATTCCTGCTCACCTCCCGGACGCAGTGCGGGTCCCGGCAGCCCCGTCACAGCCCCCTGCCTGAGTTCCTCCCGATACTCCAGCATATCCGATAATCCAGCACCACCAAGGTCCGAAAGGTGATGTATTACCAGAAGTCTACAGTATATATAAAATAGGGAACATTGAAAATATAACAGACATTCCAGATTAGGTGCCAGCATGCAGTTCATATATAATTTAAAGCCAGAAATGTCTTACAAATTCAGTCTCATCTCACAGGGCCTGCAAACCCTTAATTGCAGGAGCAGATCTGATTTACACAAGTAGTCCTGTTGCCTTCAGAGCATCACTGCATGAATAAGAGTGTGCTGACTCAGGCCTAAAGTACAGAATAATATTTTGTACCGGTTCTGTAATTTGAAATTGTGTGTTGATATTTGCTATTTCCCTTTCCCCCAGAACAATTCACCAATCTTTCACCCGTTCTAACCAAATGTGTTGTGATTAGAGGAGCTGAAAATCCTTCTTATTATGTTGGATAACATTGTAGTACTCTGTTTTATTCGAACATCCTAAGGAGCTTACTGGTTTTTACATTTTCACTGATAAAGCTATACCATAAATCTATGAATAGACATATAAGTAAACTAATGGTTTTTGTTCCTAAGATCTTGGCTATTTTCAATATAATTAATGTACGGGTTGAACCTCTCTAGTCTGGCACCTTCTGGATATGACTGGTTCCAAACCAGGGAATTTTCCAGACCACAGGAGGTCAATATTATCTAGCAGCATTATCAACACTTCCACTGCTTACTATGCTGTTGGAGGACATTTAGGGGGAAGTTAGAGCTAAATAACAGCACAGAACACTGAGATATAGGACTGGCAGCTGTAAACAAACTTTATGGGACTGGGGGAAACCTGACCACACTCATGAAAAGTGGACATCCGGCTAACTAAACTCATTCCAGACGACGGATGTTTCCGGATCAGAGTGTTCTGGACTAGAGAGGTTCAACCTGTAGCTTGAAAACTGTTGCTTCCTTCTGTTTGGACTGATTGTCCCAGAAATGGGGAGGAAAGCTACTAATTAGAGAGCCCATCTCTCTGTCAGTGCATGATTATCCCTTACTATACTTTTTCTAGTGTTTTTTCCCATCCAAGTTTCAAATTCTCCATGTGATCCATTTTCTATCACTTCTCTTGGAAAAATATTCCCCACTACACCTCACTATTATGCTGTTTTCTCTAATATCCGGCCTAAGCTTTTTATTTGGGATTTTTATCCTCCTAATCCAGTCTGAAATTTCATATTTCTAGTTATACCCAGTGTACCATCCTAATTGTGTAACTTGTCTTCATTCTTGATGTTCACACCATTCAGACATTTATCCTGGCTCTTTGTAGTCATCACTTATCTAAGTAATGCATACTTGGCTCCCACAATCCTACATTACAGATTACTCTTTCCAGCCCATGAACAATTCTTTTCATCAACTCTGTACTCCTTTCTCTTTTTGAAACACAGGCAACAAAATCTTGTCTGCTGTTTGCATCTGTAAATCACACTGTCAAAATATAACAATTAACTAGAATAATGAGTATAAAAGAAACAAAAAAATGAAACAGACAGTTAGGTACTGTCAATTTCAAATGTCCTATGCTAAGAAAATATTTGTATATAACTTGACTTGGGTTAAGCAGCTCTGAGAGAAATTTTTAACCTATCCTTAAAATAAAGATTCAAAGAAGTAATTAGTGTCACAGGAGAGATTATGCTTATCACTTTTTTTTTGTTACCATTTGGGTTAAGTCTTTCTGACAGGTTTGACCATCACTTTAGTTACTGAAGTGTAAATAAAACCTGGTGCAGGTGACTAATTTAAATCTGTTGGTAAGGCACTGATTATGAAGATTCCTAGTAGAGCATTAATTTAGAGATAATAACTAGAAGGAGTAGATTATTTCCTTTTATAGCCCTTATCCCTCTTACCGTGTGAATAGTCAGACTAATAAGTTTATGACTTCAGGTGATTGTTACCACTAGATTCAGTGGTTATATTCTGCACCCTTACTGTGTTCCACCAAATGTGTGGGCAGCAGACCCAGTCGGTCTTTCCTGATTCCATGCCTACGGCTGCCAGCTTTCCAACAAGATCTGCATTGCCATGTGTGGAGTCTGGTCCATATTTCTGGAAAAGTTGTCAACCCTATTATGTCACTCAGGCCCAGAGTAATATTTACTGGGGAGCAACTCTGATTTACACCAGTAAGCACAAGCTCATACTTTATACTAGTGCAGAATCAGTCATAGGAGAGGAAAAGTGGGTCAAAATGGATCAAACAGAAGATCCTGTCCATTGCTCTCTTTTTAATGGCAAGAAGTAGAGATGTTAGGGCCACATATCAGCCCTTAGTTTCCTATATTTTTTTTTACTGTTTAAAGGAATATTACATACAAAAAACACTGTCCATGAGGAAAAGTGCTCATGATGTACAACAGATAATAAGTCTTCAGTCAACAAAGCTGAAGAACACAATCCGCCACAAACAAAAAAAAGGAGAGCAAAGGAAGGCATGCATCTAAGGACAAGACAGTTTATCATCAAACTGTGGAAGAAATATGGACAAATTATGGAAAGAGGGTTTCCATTCTATTGTATTTTCTTGCAAACTTAAAAATGTTATTTTCTAATCTTCATAGAATGGCGATATAGTGTTATTACGGTGACAAAATAAAATAAAACCAGTTATAAGGCTATATCTACACTATGTGGTCAACAGGGGTGTGAATTGCAGAGTACACCAAAATGTTGCACACTAAGTGGCCTCTGTGGACATAGAGGGTGCATCTACACTGCACCCTTAACTCGAAATAAACTATACGATTTGAGCTATGCAAATTGTGTATCTTATTTCGAGTTAATTTTGAAATAGCTTATTTCATAATTTGGCGCAGTCTACACAGTGCCAAATTTTGAAATGAACCGCTATTCCAAAACACCCCTTAATCCTCATGGAATGAGGTTTACAGGGACATCAAATAGCGCCCCCATTATTTTGAAAGATATTTTGAAATAACGGGCGCGCTGTCAAGACACTTTTTGGAGATACAGAAGTATCCTGAAATAGCGCCACAATGTAGATGTACCCTGATAGTGCAACCTAAAAGATACCTAGTTCACATTAATGTAATCATCTCTCTAAAACTTTCTTTTAATTTGCATTAGCAGTGTCTGCACAAGGAAGAAGTGGGTTGTGCCCACGAAAGCTCATGATACTATCTACATTTTTTGTTAATCTCTAAGGTGCTGCAGGACCATTCATTATTTAAGTTTTTTCAGTTACAGACTAACATGGCTATCCCTTTAAGACCTTCAATACTTCAATGTGTTCTGCAGTTCATACCCCCATCATCCATGCTACAGCACAATGTAGACTAGCCCTATGTCAGTGTTTCTCAAACTGGTCTGTGGACCCACTCTGAGAAAGCTGCTATCGGTCCACTCCGGTTTGTTTACTTACTGGCTCCCATTCACTGCAGTTTGCCGTTTGCAGCCAAGGGAAACCGTGGGAAACATTGTGACCCGGGCCTAGTTAGGATCTGAAAAATCTCCATCAACAATTTAGATACAAATTAAGTTTTGGAAAACAGTCCCTTTTAATCACATATTTCCTTCATTTACATACAATTTACTGAATCATTAAGAATAATACTTACAACATATATAAAATATTCACAAATACATTATAGACATAATTTTAAAAGCCCTGTTTTTTATTACCAGCTGCAACTGATGTAATTTAGGGGCCATTTTAATCCATACCACAAAGGATCACAGTTAAAGTTACAGTGGGCTACTTTAATTTTGACATTCCCTAATTTTTGAATGCTTGATTTTTCTTTCCTGCACTTTTATTTATATTCTTGTATGGGAGACAGATATGTACATGGATATTGCATCTACAGTACTACATTTCAATATTTATTCTGTATTTCTTTTTTTCTACAGCCAGTGATTCTCATGCACCAAGGCTAGAACAGTCTCCAGATGTACAGTCTTCCACTGAAAACATTAGTGATGCTAGATCAACAGAGCAAGAGGAATCTACTCTTACGAACAATTTAGCTCAGCATCCCCATTTAATCAGCTGATGTGTAACTCTCCTGAAGAACGGAATTCCAAAGCAAACATTAGGAAGGCATGGTTTTGAGAAGTCACAAAGCTAAGAGTTCACAACTGCATAGAATTGTATTAACAATGCACATTGTGGGCTAAATCCTACTCTTAGTTACACCTGGGCAAACACTGGCTGTGTCTAGACTACAAAGAAAAGTTGGAAAAAATACGCAAATTGCAAAGCGCAATTTGCGTGTCTTTTTCCGCTTTTCTTCTTTTTCCGCTTTTCTTCTACACAGGGCCAAATGTCAGGAAAAAAAGCCTCTTCCGCAACATCCCTTCTTCCTTGTAGATGAGGTTTACAGGGATGGCAAAAAAACATGTCTGCTTTTCTGATTTTTTTTTTTTTTCGGAAAAGCAGACATGTTCCTTGGACATAGCAGAGCTTTTCCGGGATACCTCTGATATCCCAGAAAAACTCTGCAGTCTAAACATACCCACACTGATCTAGTCTATTATAAAAAACTGAAGAAATTTTTAGAAATCCAAACCAAGAATACATGTGGTAGATGCATTATATGGTTTCATTTTCGATAGAATAAGGGGAAAAAAGGGGGGTCAAATCCTGACCCCCCTGAAGTCAATTGCAAAATTCCCATTTTCTTCATTATGGCTAAGATTTCACTCATGGTATCTATTATTTTACTAAACAGCATTTGCCCACACTAACATGCAAGGCTAAATTTTCTATTGCCTTGTTCCTGGAGGCCTGGCAGCCAGTCTTGTGTTTGCTTTGAATTTATAGGGTAGCTGCACAAGAGCAACTGAGTATAGGAGCAGCTTCTGTTACCAAATTAAAAAAAATAGTGGAATTATCACACTGAATTAGTGAATAGCTTCTTCTCACATTCTTATCTGGGTAACATGGAAAGGGATTTCTCTCCAGTTTATAGTGTATCTTAAATTGTCCTTGAACTAAATTGCTGACTAGGTGTCATTTTCGTTAATTAACGTGCTTATACAGCACTTGGGGTCTTTGATTCCATGTCTAGAGGTCCAATAGGCTATAGTAATACATGCTAGTTAGGACAGTCAGGATAACAGGATGTAATTATGCAGAGCATAGATCTCATCTGCCTGATTTTAAAGCTATACCAAGTGAGAGGATGTAGGCATGACAGGCTGTGTGTATTCAGCAGGTGTATATGCATAAAATCATACAGATCAGATGTAATTGTTTCCATCTATGCATTGTGGGTTAAATCTACTTTCTTTGCACTATTTTATTTACAAGTGTAAATAAAATTATTTTTCTATTGCTGAATGTCTGGCTTATTTGCCTTTTTATCTTCTGTAACAAAGAGGATAGCTCCTCCCAAATCTTTTGGTCACTAATTGGCCTGAAAGGATATAATCTCTGCAGGTAATCTCCTCATCACACTGAGATCAAGCCATACCCCACTATTTGTAGCATGGTCAGAAAAGCTCAGCCTCAAATGAGGTTGTTCCCCTCTGGAAAATTTTGACTTTTCATTGCAAAAAACCCCCCAAAACTGCAAGAAGCCAATACATTGTCAGACTTTTCAGGTTTGATATTCTGACCAAAAAATTTTGAAAATTTTCTAGAAAC
The DNA here is from genome assembly GCA_030068395.1 of Apalone spinifera. Classification (NCBI taxonomy): domain Eukaryota; kingdom Metazoa; phylum Chordata; order Testudines; family Trionychidae; genus Apalone; species Apalone spinifera. The sequence goes on from JANRFK010001234.1 coordinate 94,910,511, forward strand.
GCAGAAATTGTCAGTGAAAATTTTCATTTAGTCAGAAACCCAATGTGGTGTCCTTTTTTGGCTCATCCTCGGTGTTCAATTCAGCAACATAATCACAGCATCCATTATTAGCATGAACTACTTTTAGCAAAGTCTAGTTAGTTTCAGTAATAAAAACTTGAATGGTAGAGTAGCTTGATTGCTTGTAACATTGTACATTGTGGTTGAAAAGCTAGTTAGCTAGGGCCTGGTTCACAAGAACCTTTTATACTGCTCTAACAAAATAGAGAGGCTTTAAAGTTAGCAGAAATTAAATGTAAAATGTAAATGCAAAGGGCAAGTTTTGTATATAGCTAGACATTGGTGTCAAACTAAATATTAATTGGTCTATTTGATTAAAGTAGTAGGCTACGTCTAGACTGGTGCGCTTTTGCGCCAGAGCTATGCTAATGAGGCTTTGCATTAGAATATCGCCGAGCCTCATTTGCATAGCTAATGATCCGCCATTTTCACGGAAGAGGCTCTTGCGCAAGACGGGGCTGTCTACACTGCCCCTTCTTGCACAAGAAAAACCCTTTTGCGCAAAGCCGTTATGCCGATTATTTTCAGCAAGGGATAGGGATTACTATTCTTCTAAGCAGAAACATGGACAATTATATCTAATTTATAGATGGGGAAACAGAAATACAGAGAAGTTAAGACCCAAATTTACAGAAATAAAGTTAGTTGTAGTCAATGGATACTGCAGATGCTCACCAGCTCTGCAAAATGTGCTACAAATGTCTCAAATCAGAAACCTCAAATTAGTGGACATGCTGAAAATTCAGTCATGTGAATTAGCGAGGGTCACAGGGTGAGTTAGTGGCAGGACAAATATGGATTCAGGTGTTCTTAGTGGGCCTAGCCCCTGGACTATGTTATCTCTTAATTTGTATAGTGATGAACATGAGTATACAATTCTGCCATGTGTATTAGAGTGTAGCTACACATAAGCATACATAAAAACTAGGCCCAATCATGCTAACACTTTTATATGTTTATATTTGAAATTAAATAAAGTTCATATAGAAGTATTGAGGGGTGCCTTATCCTGGGAGACCCCTCGGGTCTAGCCCCTTTAAGGGCGGGGCTCAGCCTTACCCCAAAGCCAAACCCTAAGTACCCACCCCCACTCAGAGTTACCCCAGCTGAGTGGCCTGCATCCATATACCAGTCCGTTAGCGACAATATGGCCCCGAGGCCTAATCCACTGGTGAGTTCCGTCTTTTAGAGACAATACAACTCAGAGGCCTACTCCAGCGGTAGGTCGCCTCTATCAGAGACAATATGGCCCAGAAGCCTAGTCCATAGGGGAGTCCCCACACACCTATTGCACTGGTTGGATGAGGGGTGGGGAAGTAGGGGGAGCCAGGCCCTCCCACTCCACCGGATCCCAGCCCAGGGCCCTGTTGGTGGTGGAGCAATCCACTGCCTGTTCAGCAGGGACTTCTACCATAACATGCTGAGCACCCGGAGAACAATTTCCCACCCTGGGCTACTTCCTACTGTCCCTGGCTCACCACTCTCTCTTGTTGTGTTGCTCAGGAGTTTTGTCCCTTCAGATCTTGCTGGCCATGGCTGCTGCTGGAAACTGTGGCCGCCTTCATTCCCCTGGATCTGGTGTTCCCTCCATGCCTCCTCCTCCTTCTTTTGCAGTCCTCCCTGACTGAGTGGCTCCAGAGGCTTTTATATCCTGCCTCCCCTGGGAGCATGCCCAGCAGGGCTATGGGGGTGGCCATTTCAGCCATCTAGACCAAAGCAACTCCCTGCTTCTCAGTGCGGGGTTGATATACCCCATCACAATAGGAAACATTGCTTAGGATTTTTGTGGTACTGTTGATGTCCAAACCATTTTATAAGCATGTGAGAAGACACAGAGCAATCCCCATAAGATTTACATTCTAAAGGATCGACTGTGACAATTTACACCAACTGTGGATCAGCCCCTCCATTGAACAAAGTACCATTCAACAATATGAAGTAGGGCTGTACATATGTTGTGATTTTGAAAGTGTTTTTGTGGACATATGCACCTAGGAACAGATGACAAAGGGGTATGTTCCGCTTTTGGTGCCTGAATCCAAAATTTGCATCCTCAGTACTCCCCTGCAACTGCTGCCTAAATTACCCAGGCATCTATGCTTTTGCCAGCAAAGGTCCTTGGGACCTACATTTCTGCTGGTGCACATGGCCCCACCCTCAGTCCTGACATCAACTTAGCTCAGTGCTTAACTCACATCTAAGCCCCAGCCTGCTGGGCCTGATCTGGCTGACATGTTCAGCAGTAGCTTTAGCCTCTAATATTCAATGGAACAGGTAGTAGGCCTTGCTCTCACCCCTCTTTTTTCCCTGAGGCCATGCCCCCTTCAAACTGGAGCTGGTCTGGGGAGCCCAAATCCTTTCACTTGCCTGGGCTGGGGAGCCCAAGAGCACCCCTGGCCCATATTCCCACTCTCTGATCACTCTACCTTAGGCAGGTGGAGGATCATCAGATCCCACAGTTGACATGTGTCTTTTATCCCAATCAACTTCCAGCCTGGCCTAGGGGCAGAGCATAGGGACCCAGAGATGCAGCCAGGCCATAGGTACAAGCCACCCAGTAGTGATGGGAAGCTGTGGACCCTCCATCTACCCTGGGAAGAGGACCAGGGGATGGGGACACAATTCAGGGGTTGCTTTTGGGACTTCTCGCACTCTGGGCAGAGGGAGGGTCCACATGTGAAGGGTCCTGGCTTCCCACCACTCCACTGGCTCCTCAGGCACTCTTATCTCGGTTAGGCTCCAGCTTATGGCTTGGGCAGGAACTTGGTGGGAAGAGGAGAGATAGGGGCCAGGCAATGGATGAGCCAGACCCGCCCATTTTCATTCAAAAGTGGGAGGGCCATGGTCTCTTGGCTCCCTGTATTCTGGCACCTCTGCCTAGGTCTCCCCCATCCTGGGGTGAATGTGCCAACCACTGCACTCGCTGGTAAAAGGGAGCATCACAGACTCTTTGCTTTAGCTTGAGAAAAGAGTGACCTGAGTGGGCACCTACAATCAAGTGGCCTAACGCCCTTTGAGTGTTGGGTGGGCCTTAGGAAATGCTGAGGAGAAGGGTACAGAGTATTTGCTAGTTTAAGTGGCTCCCCATTTAGTGTGCTGGCTTCTGTGAATTCCTTTGTCAGACACTTGTCTCTCCCCGGATGAGGAGCCAACAACTACACTGGATTACGAATTTCCCTTAATGGCAAGGTGCCTATGGTTTCAACAAAAATACCGGACACACTTGGCACTACATCACAATCTATATTACTTCTTATTTAGAAAATATCAGAGATTTATATTTTCTCAATTTGTTTCCCGAACAGAAAGCTCAAATACTGGACGGTCTGGTTCAAAACCGGACACCTGGCAACCCTACCTATGCATCAGGCAGTGCTCCTATGCCCCCCCTAGTAAATCTAGTAGGATTTTCAAAAGCACTTCAGTAAGATGCCTAACTTGCCAATGGGACCTATGTTCTGACACTGTAAAGATACTTTGTAAAGCCTGCTAGTTGTCTGTCTGTACCTTTGTAAATTTGGCTCTTTTATCACTTTATCTTCATTGTTTAGCCAAAACACCTGAACTCTCCAGTCTGTCTTCTATCCCTGCTCTTGTCCTCACTTTCCTCTTCTCAATCTTGTCGCTGGTTTGTTCATGTCCACTTCCTTTATCGCTCATCCACCTTCCCAGCCATCACTCAGCAGCATCCAGGCTACAAGTGCTCCTCGCTCTTTCCTCTGAGGTGAACAGGGGGCCTGCTGTCAATCCAGAATGGCAGCTTAAAAGAGAAGGAAAAGACCCAGCAAACAGGAAAGCTGCATAAACAGTCCTTTTATCGTACCCATAGTTTTATGTGGTCTTTCTTGTAACTTTATCAAATATTGTTTGCACTAGAAAGATTTGAAACTTTATTGCACCACTATGTCTGGAGCAAATTTAAACTCTAACAGAGCAGCAAGAAGCACGTACACAGAAATTACTGCAATAAATATCTGCATCTGTCAGAAGATCAAGTTATGACAATGTATGACGTACATGCATAGATACTAGAGCTGAAAAATGCTTCACACAGCATACCATTCAATGGAATATAGTAATAAAAATAAGGGTGCATAATTATGAGGCCAATAAAATCAAGTTTATTATCCATCCTATATTTAAATCTAGTTAGCAGGAGAGGTAGAGCTTAGCTTAGTGGTAAGACTAAGCCTTTTCTGTATTCCAAACTAATCATTATTATTCAGCTATGATGTGTTTGACTCTCTTGTCACACATTAGAGTAATATTAAAGAGTATGCTTTGTTAAAAAATAGTCTCCATATTGCAGTTGCAATTTTTGTTGCTGAGCATGGGTTTCTGACTTCCCAAACCACTAGGCATAGCCTTACCCACACTCCGCCCCCAAAACACCTGCTGTAAGCGTTCTGGGGGCAAAGTGTTCCTGCCCCAGCACCTGCCCTCCCTGTGCTCCAGGGTTGGGAGGCTGGAGCCATGTACCATCCTCCCTCCCTAGTGTTCCAGAGCTGGGGAGGCTGGAGCCACATGGCTTCCTCCTCCCCAGTACTCTGGACCAGGGACAATAGAGCTGCATGGCCTCCTCTCTCCCTGGTGCTTGGGACTGGGGAGGCTGGGGTGTGCTGCTCTGCCTCCTTCCCTGCCTATCGTGGGGCAGGACCTCATCAGAGGGGGTGGGTCTGGGGACCTGGCTCCTCCAGCCCTAGCTGCACCAACAGCCATGCAACCAAGTGTGGGCATAAATGATTTTGAGTTAAAAACAGATGTTTAGGCACCTAACTTCCATCATAGATACCTACATTAGTTAATCTCACAATTATCTGAATATGCAAAATGTGAGATTATTGTATATTGAAAAAGCATGTCCAAATAACAAAACTGACAAGATATGCATAAACTGTCCTTTGACTGCATTTACTGGCAAATCATAGCCGAATTCCTTCAATGCTTTTTCTGACAGAGCTGGATTTTATACATCTAGAGCTGTGCTAGAGTTATGAAATGCAGCCTAGGACATCCAAACCAAGACGGAAAAGTTGTCCGTTAAAAGCATTTTTTGGAACAGAGCTTCTAGATTGGCACAGATGCTTTTCCGCAAAAGCATTTTTTGTGGAAAAGCGTCCATGGCAATCTAGACGCGCTTTTCCACAAAAAAGCCCCAATCGCCATTTTCGCGATCGGGGCTTTTTTGCGGAAAACAAATCTGATCTGTCTACACTGGCCCTTTTGCGCAAAAGCTTTGCGCAAAAGGGACTTTTGCCCGAACGGGAGCAGCATAGTATTTCCGCAAGAAGCACTGATTTCTTACAGTAGGAAGTCAGTGCTTTTGTGGAAATTCAAGCAACCAGTGTAGACAGCTGGTAAGTTTTTACGGAAAAACTTTTGCGGAAAAACTTGCCAGTCTAGATGCAGCCCTAGTGTTTCAAACCTAGTCTGCTCTGGCTGTAGTAGAGGCTGGAGCTCAGGTGTCATTTTAAATCTGCCTGGGAACTCACCTGTTTTGCAGTGAAGGTTCAGGCTGAACAACTTGAGCACAGCTAATCATCTGATCCCTTCCCATTCTCCTCTCCCTCTCCCTCCACTCCATGTTCCAAAGGCCAGACAAGTACTACTATTCAGGGGCAAAGAATCATAGAATGGCTCATTTTATGGCAGCACAAAGAACTATAGGATATTCCTCCAGAAGTGCTCATGTAGTCCCAATGGCTTTGCAGTGTGGCTGCTCACATTCCAAGCCAAGCTACTGTGGGGACCAATCACACGCGCTCTTGCTATTACGAAGATGTACTCTTAGGGTATGTCTAGACTGCATTCCTCTGTCGGCAGAGGGATGCAGATTAGGCAGGTTGACAGTGCAAATGAAGAGGGATTTAAATATCCCGTGCTTAATTTGCATAAAATTGGCCATCATTTTTGCTGACTCAGCACTTTGTCAGCAAAAAGAGGCAGTCTAGAGGGGGATCTATGGAGAATGAAAGCTTTTTTCAACAGATCCTCTAAACCTCATTGCAGGAGGCATAAGGGATCTGTCAAAAAAGGCTTTCTTTCTCGACAGATCCCCTTCTAGACTGCCTCTTTTTGCAGACAAAGTGCTGAGTCGGTAAAAATGGTGGTCTTTTTTATGCAAATTAAGTGCGGGATATTTAAATCCCTGCTTCATTTGCAATGTCGACCTGCCTAATCTGCATCCCTCTGCTGACAGAGGGATGCAGTCTAGACATACTCCTAGAGATGCAAATGGGAAGAAGCTTGCAATTCAGTTTACAGCACATGAGCTCAGGGAACTGAGTGAAGTTGTTTCAGCCAGCTGCAGGATTTGAACCCTGCTCAAGGTAAGAAGCAGCATTAGGATTTGGTTTGAGATTTGTGGCAATGGATGTTATTGGCACAGAGAGGGCTGGAGAAACACAAATTCGGAGGCACAATTTGTGTCCCCATTGATCCAGTGCATGGGAGGTTAGTGACCTATGGGCTTGGTTCTGCACAGTTCTAGCTGGCCTTTCCACAGTGCTAATCAACAGAGCCTTGGTTAGGTCTTCACTAGGCAAAAAAGATGTATTTCTCACCCACGTTAACTCACCCATGTTACAGACCCAGTGAAGACAAAGCTGTTAGAATTTCAACCTACATTAGTTGGTGAAGGTAAACACAGTGAAGCATAGGGAAGGGAAGCATATGGTTTTCCTTCACCAGCCAACACAAGTTACAATTACAGCTGCTTTGTCTTCACTAGGATTGTAACATGGATTAATTTAAGACTAATTAGAAACACTTCTTTTCCTAACAAGGCCAAGTCCCCAAGGAGGGCAATGCGGTAGAATGATAATGGCTCATTATCCATCTTCCATTTCCAGTCTTTAAGTATGAATGGGAAGTTCAGTCTCTATAGCTTCACTGCAAAACAGGTGTGTTTTACACTGAGATAGCTAGTCTAGTGGAGACAAGCTACTGCAGTTTTGACCTCATTATGCCAACATTTGCATATGCTTTGTCTTCGGATGGTTTTTAGCATGGCAATTACCAAATGTAATCTGGTAAGAACACACTTTTTCCCTGAGTGTCAGCATTCTTACAGATTGAGTCTGGGTCTGTGTGGAGTTATAAATTACAAACATGATCAACAGTGTGATCATCTCTAATAGAAACAGCTTAATGACACGCTAGGAGTGTGTGAATACACTGAAATGTACCCCAGGCAAATTTTGTCCAATGGTACAGATGTTGACGTGTCTGCATGGCTGTATTAATAGTCTTCCTGATGAATCATTAATCTGGCCTGCCGAAGCTGACCAAAGGAATGATACATTTAAACATTTTTTTCTATATTCAACCAAGGCCAGATTTGTAGATATTTGTATATGGCAGTCAAAGGGCAAATTTTCGGTCTGTATTTTCACTCTGATTATCTGGAGATTTCTATGATGTTTTTCATAGCAGGGTAATACTCAGTTGTGTTTTAACAATCCATAGCTGAATATGACCCTTGGAGTTAGATTCACAAGGAGGACGTAGAATATGTCCGCACTGCAGTGTAAGCCCATGCTTGAACCTAGGTTCAAGCTTCACTCCCCCTTATGTCTACACTGCAATTGCACTAACCCAGAGTGCAGACTCAGGATCCCAGGACCATGCAGGGCTTCAGAGTCCAAGTCAAGTTAAGCTAGGACCCATGGTCTAAAGCCTATTTTCTTAGTGTAGACACAGTCCCAATTGACTTAGGTCTTGGAAGTCAGCTGGAAGCCTCACAAAATTCCATGTGAGAACTTCCTTAGTTCTCTCTGCAATCTACTCTATTGAAAATGGAATCATCCTTTGCCTTTGCAAGTGTCAGAAAGTCTCCTGGGTTTGCAAGGGAGAGTGAACCCATCCATAGGCATGGGAAGCAGGGGTGTGGGAGATGCTGTAGCACTCTCCAGATGTAGTGCCCCACACACCAACCTGGGCCCAGGAGCCCCATCTGGGGTCCCAGATACCAGCTCCAGAGGGTGCCAGCCACTGACCCCACTGCCAGTGGGGGTCCTGGCCCCCAGTCCCATAGGCTCCACACTCAGCCCTGGGTTCCTGGCTGCCAGGGGCCTGCTGCCACCCACGAGTTGAGCTCCTCTTCTGGACCCAAGGCTCTGATCATCATTCCCATACTCAGGACTCTGTAGCCACCCCCAGCTATGGCCCCAACCTGGGGTAATGAAGGGCATGGAGAGGGTTAGGAGGGGAGCTGCACAGCTCAGCATCCGCCCCTAATAATTGTTGCAGCACCACTGTACCATCAACCCTTGTGCAAAGCGAGCAGCTTCCCAGTAACATGCAGAGCAGGCAGTAATTTTTCCCATGGGGCAGCACAATTGTAGGGCTAGAGAAGTCACATTTCAGGGGTAAAGACCTAGAGACAAGGCTATAGTTACTTTGACTCTGGTCAGCGTATTGCTATGTGGATACCAGAGCCCTAGGTTCAAGTACAGGTTAGAAAAGCCTTAACCTAGGATTAAAATTCACTATAGATGGCCGGGTCCAGGGTTCCCTAATATGAGCTAGCTGATTCAAGTCCCACTAGCCCTGGGCTTATACTGAGGGTATGTTTACACTGCAAAGTTTTTTTCGGAAAAATGGTCGTTTAAAAAAAAAAACTCCAGTTACATCCACACTGCAATTGTGTACTTTCAGGGGGAAAACTGAAAGAACAAAGGGGGTTTTCCGACACTGGTAAACCTTTTTCTATGAGGAAGAAGCCTTTTTCCGAAAGAGTTATTTTGCAAAAAGGTGTGTGTGGACAGGGAAGAGGGAGTTCTTCTGAAAGAAGAGGAAAAAGTGCAGGTGCCCTGGTGGCCACTCCATCCATAGTAATCACAGCTTAAATGTGAGAGAGCATTCACACTAAATGGATGCTATCTTTTGAAAAAGCAGATCACTTTTCCAATGTGCTTTTGCAGTGTGGATGCTTTCTTTCAAAGAAGTTTTTTTGGAAGCTCTCTTCCAGAAAGTCTTTTGAAAAAAGCCTGCAGTCTAGACATAGCCTGAATGTTGACCTACCCATAGGCAACTAACTGCCCCTTTAGGCACCTGGGTCCAACATTTATAAACCACTAGAGTCACAAAACACTGCTCAATTGCCAACTAAACTTGTAGGTGCCTAAATTCCTTTGACAACCAGATTTCCACCACTAGACACCTAAATGTTTGCCATGGGCATGCACAAAACTGTCTGAAACCACCAAGCAACTCAGTGCCTAACTCATGCCTAAACCTCAGTGGGACTCACACACTGTAGCTTTCAGCATCTAAACAGATTTAAAAGTGTTCATTGACTCTTTTGAAAATGGGACTCCTGTTCTTAAATAATTTAGGGGCTCTTGAAGTTTTCCTCCCTGGAAATGTAACTATGATTATTTACAAAACAAAAAAAAATTGTGTTTTGTTACTAAATTGGCTTCAGTATCTCCTGCTACCAATGTTTACACATAGCATAATACAATATTTTTATTGTTATTATCCTTGTGATTATAGACCCCATTTTATTGCTTTAATCCAATATCTCATATGCTGCACAAGACAAAAAGTCAGGTAATAAAATGCATAGCATGCTATGGTACTCCAGCATGTAAAATACTTTGTTACAGTCATTTCTCAGCACACATCTTTGTTTTATTTGTAATGTATCCAAGACACTGGTGTTTTACAGTGGTCTCTGGACTTTCCAGTAGAAAAATATGTTTGGGAAAGGTTTAGCTCAGGTCATTGGAGTAAACGATCAAACATAAAAATAAGAAATTAACGTTCAGGCCCCACCCTTCAGTTCCAGCTCAGAAGTGTTCTGCTTAACTCACCCAAAACAGGCTCAATTTACACTGATGGTCACTGGCCCACACAGTCCCTACTTTCCCTGGGGGTTGTTGGAGTATAGGGATGCCCTGGGTAAGCCCCATCACTGGCAGCTGGAGGGGTGGGGGATGTAGGAACCATACAGCAGTTCAGCACCAGCTAAGGCTCTTCCAGCATCCTGCCAAGCTGGCTTTGGCGCTGCTTTGTACTGCCTGACACCTGCCTGACGCCAGCAGCAGGAGTGCACTGGGGAAGCAGGACACCAGTGTTTACGTTGACAGACAAGGTCAGAGATTTGATGGCAGTTGCAAAAATAAAGTTACTTTCATTTTAGTTCCCAAAGGACACAAATGTTTAATTACACTCCCCAGCCAGTCTCCAGAAGACTGAATGCACCTAATACTTTTAAAAATATATTAATTATTATTTGATGTCACTGAGGAGGCTGGTTTCATTTCCATTGCTGTTTCCAGACATGCAGATCCTTAGGGTTGCCCCAGATAGTTAAAGCATCACCTGTATTGGGGCTCAGTTCATTTCCCCAAGTGGAGGCAATGAGTAAACCATGTGACAAAGAGTTAGTGACTTGAGCCAGACATGCTGGGAAATGGGAGAGCCAAGTAGAAGGCTGCTGTCTGTTGCCCTATCCCAAGGAGACGTTTGAGCCTGGAATGGAGAGCTATAAAGAAATCTGAGGGTGACACTGGGAGGGAGCAGAGAGAAGCCTGGGAGTCAGTATGCCAGAGAAGAGTAAGAGGGCAGCAAATGTAGGAAAAGGCCCTGGGAAAGAAAAAGCAGAGCAGCCCAAGCCATTTGGCTGGGCAGAGTAGAAAATGTTTCCAGCCTCCCCACTCCTCACTCCTGAGCAATCAATAAAAATCAATCTGGTCAAAAAACAAAACAAAACCCAAAAAACCTTGAGCAGCTGAGCAGTCAGGTGGCCACACTGCCCACCCTGCCTGCCCATCCCTAGACCTGCCACTGGCTGGGGAAGGGGCAGGCAGCCTATTGGTTATGATTCCCAGGCTGGGCACATCAAAGAGCACAAATGTAGGTTCCCACTATACAGCCCCCAAGGAGAGTTGTGGAGTCCTTCTCCCAGGGTGAGGGTGGGTGCGGAGGGGAGGGAGAAGAATTTTGAGCCCAGAGAACAGGCTGAAGAGGGGGTAAAGGAGAGCTGAAGACAAACCGAGTGATGTACTTATACCAGTGTAAGTTTATGATGTAGCCCAGAGCTCAGGAATCAATCTGTGTCAGCGTCAGTATAGTATTTGTGGACAGCTTTGCTGTGGGATTCCTCATTAAGCTCTCTCCCTCTCATACTTGCAGCATGAAAGTGCATGGAGCAAGCAGGTGAGTATTGATTCAACCAGGCAGCACATGGATGCTGTGACAAATGGAATTTAGCTTTTGACCTTCAGTTCACTTCTCTGGTGCTAGCACAGGCTGGATGGGTGAGAAATACATCTCCACCCCATCTCCATGAACAACACCCTTCATTTTGAGAGACGCCACTACCTTAGCTGCAGGTGCTCAATTAGTTCACTCATACAGCCACAGAATTACCAAGCAGATGGACCTTCCTTGAATTTTTCCATGTTAAAAAACCCCCTAATATTCTCTCATTCTTTTGTAATTGTGAATTATTCCATCTGAAATACAGAATCATGGAATAGAGATAACACAAAATCATTTCCACTAAAGAATTGAATCCCATGTCTATGTAAGTTCCTAGGCTCATAATTTTTTCTGTGCCCTTCTGTTGTGTGTTTTTCATATTCTGCAGCTCACCTTTGAATCCTGGCAAGTTGAGATGTATGGAAAAAAAGAATATGACAGTTTCATATGAAGGCAAAAACAAATGTATATACATGGAGAGCCTCAGATGGAAGTTGCTATCAAGGTATAAGTTCTTAGCATATGTGGTTTACAAGGGCAGGTGACGCATCTTGCTCTAGTGACCATCGTGACATTCACAAGGTGTTCAGTGATAGACTATAAAACTTGATGGATTTAGTTATATTCATTTGTAGATAGTATTTTATGAAACATACCCTGGAAAAAACAGGCAATAAAACCAAGACAGAAAAAGACCAACATATACTTGACTTCTAGAATTCTTATCTTACTGTTTGCCAGAGCAAAGTCTCCTGCAGCCCCAAATAAATAAAGTCTCAAATACGTCTGCTTCAAAGCAAAAATACTCCTACCTTAGAAATGAACAAAAAAAGACTCCTTGCAGCTCCAGTCAAACAGATTCAGACTGGCTACCAGAAACTATAGTCATGTGTAAAAAAGAAAAGGCTTATATTTCTATTTAACCTTTATGCTTTCAGGGTCCTGGCCTTGCTCTTTTGTGCTAGGTTTATCTGGAAACACTCTCTCTCTTTGCTTTGAACTCATCTCAGGAAGTTTAAGGTCAACACATAAAGTTAGCTTAGACAAAGCAGTGGAACAAGGAGATTCCTGTGAATTTAGGGCTTGTTCCAAATATCATGAGAGTAAATGGGAAGCTTTCCATTCTCTTCAATGGAAGTTGGCTCAGGCTCTTTGAGGGGAAGCTAGTGTCAGGGTAAGAACTTGCACCTTCAAGAAAAAGTAAAGAAAATGAACCATTTGTTTAGAATATCATATATGAAATCATAGCTAAGTTGGCAGTGCTATGTCTGGAAAACAGGGGGAAAGGCAAGAGGAGAGTTTTAATTTTAAGTATGTGCCTGAAATTGATTTCAAGGAGGGCATGGATCAGCATTCATATCACAATCCCTATCATTGCCTGGCCCAAACCAGGGAAATTAATGATCCAACCAACATGCCAAATTTGGTGATGAACCCTGGTCATGTGCCCCTTGAGACAGTTTGCACGTATGTCAAGAATTGATTTCAAGATAATAAAGTGGTAGGGTGCTGACACTGAAAGAATGCATCATTATATGAATATTTTGCAGTTCAAATAAATAATAAGATGGGTGAACTAGAGTGCCTCATTTTAAAGGAGCATATTGATATAATAGGCATCACAGAAACTTGATGGAATGAGGACAATCAAGTGGACACAGTCTTACCAGGGTACAAAATATATAGGAAGGACAGAACAGGTCATGCTGGTGGGGGAGTGGCAGCAGGTTTAAACAAACAAAAGAAAGGTTTTTTTTTCCACTCAGCACACAGTCAACCTGTGGAACTCCTTGCCAGAGGATGTTGTGAAGACTAGGACTTTAACAGGGTTAAAAAAGAGCTAGATAGATTCATGGATGTGAGGTCCATCAATGGCTATTACCCAGAATGGGTAGGAATGGTGTCACTAGACTCTGTTTGTCTGGAAATGGATAACAGGAGAGGGATCACATGATGATTCCCTGTTGTGTTCCCTCCCTCTGGAGAATCTGGTATTGGCCACTATTGGCAGACAGGATACTGGGCTAGACAGACCTTTAGTCTGACCCAGTATGGCCATTCTTATGTTCTTAAAGCACCATGAATTGTGAGCTGGACAAGTGTTGCCCAAGATTGCTTGTTAACATCTCACAAACTCAGATTCAGACACACCTCTGAAAATGTGCCCAAGGAACACCCTTTTTCTAATTCCTGCAGTGTGCAGTGCTGTAGCTGGTTGCAAAAGAGGGGACACTTAGCAATCTCCTCTGGATTCTCATAACAGTCAGGGCGTTCCAGTATTTGTCACCAGAATGGGCCTCCCTATGTGTCATCTTCCAAAGCCTATTGTAATTGCTGGGAATCTTTCTATTGATTGACAGTGGGCTTGGACTAAGATGCAATATATACAGAGAAGGAATTCCACTGCCGAGCCTCCCTTGTATGCTGTGATAATAGTAAATTATAGTAAATAATACTAGTACATGGGACAGATACTGCTAAGATTTCAATGAAAATCCTTAGAACATGAGTGTGGAAGGTCAGACATCCTACAGAGCTACCATTCGCTACGTCTAGACTGCAGGCTTCTTTCAGAAGAAGCTTTTTTCAGATGAGATCTTCCAAAAAAACTTCTTCTAAAAGATAGTGTCCACACTACAAAAGTGCATTGAAAAAATTATCTGGTTTTTGGAAAGAGAGCATCCAGACTGAAAGCTGTGATTGCTATGAATGGAATGGCCACCAGGGCACCTGTGCGTTTTCCTCTTTCCTCGTCTTCAGAAAGAACTCCCTCTTCCTTGTCCACACACACCTTTTTGTGAAAGAGCGCTTTTGCAAAAAGGCTTCTTCCTTGTAGAATAAGGATTACCAATGTTGGGAAAACCCCTCTGTTCTTTTGATTGTCTTGCAGAAGAATGCAATTGCAGTATAGATGTTCCTCAAGTTGTATCAGAAAAACGGCCGTTTTTCCAACAAAACTCTGTAGTGTAGACACACCGTGTCAGACATTTCCACAGGACCCAAATAAATCAACTGGAAATGAATGAGTGCATGACTCCTACCTGCCTTGTGTTCCCCTTTTTGTGTTGCAATTGTTCTGGAAAGGAAACGCTCTCCCCATGCAGCACAAAATAGTCATTTCAGTGTATCCTTCGGCATATGCCTCATGATTCTCGTGAATTATTTGCTCTTCATTAATTCCTCATCAGTTGGATAAGATTATTTTTGGGATAATCTGATGATTCAGCACCACAGAAGGTCAAGGAAAAACCAGCGTGAAGTCATAAATCTACTGCCTGGGCTGGCGCTAGTGAGAGTGAGTGGAATTTGGTCCAATACATTGTGCAAGTAGCTCGGGACCAATGTGATATGAAACAATTATATCAGGGCCACCAGTTATCCACTTTTTATCAGGATCTCTGAAAGATGGGGGGGGAAAATCTGTTCTATAAATTAATGTATGATTTTGTATCAATATTGTTAGGGCCAGTTACAGGGTGTTTCTATTTCAGTGCATGTAGCAGTGTCATGCCTGGGTTTGCAGCAAACCATTGTCGTATCCCCATTCAGGTGCAAAAGAAAAATGGTGTTTATTTGGCTCTCTCTCCCTTCGGGCAGGGCATCACCTCCAACAGTCTTATGCAGCAGCAATGGGCAAGCCCTGGGAGGAAACTCACACCAGGAGTCTTGCATCAGGCCTACCTTCCCCTAGGGAGGTTCTGGCAGGCAGCACTCTCTAATTATTTCCAGGTCGCAAACAGCAGTGGTGTTAATTGAGACACTTCTTGTTGGGCGTGGGGAGAAATTCTGGTCTGTATGGAAGGGAGTCTGGGTCAAACTTCAGTAGTGTTGTGACCACCACCCTGCCTTCAGCAGCTGCCTTATCATCCCTAACTTTAGCTAATGCCAGCTCCAGCCCTGGGGAAGCTGGATATTTTCCCAGATACATTAGCAATGTTCACCGCAGTATTAATTGCCTCACAATTAATCCATTACCACAGCCCCAAAAGTTGGCTTGCCACCCCAAGTCCCAACTAGCGAGATATGGAACTATAGCAGTTTGGGATCCAGCATTCAGATGGCAATAGCAACCTGCTTCTGGGGTAGTATGAAGGCCTGCCTCCATTGTGTGTCTTGGCACTGAATGGTTTGGTGAGCTTCCCACACAAGTTCTATGAAGATCTGCTGCTTCTTGTGGGAGTTCTGGAGTCACTGCTAATCATCCTAGGTCCTCATGATGATGTGCTTCCACCGTGCTGTGCTAGTGTTCATGTACCTGAAGTGGTGGTTAACATGTTGGGAATGCACAGTGATTGGAATATGCATCTGGCATCTCCAGTCTGCCATGAATGAACTGTCCTCTGCGATTTACTGCTACCGTCTGATGGGCAAAACTGCAGCTATAATGTCATCCAACTTCTCTCAGAACCTCTAGCTGCACCCTGCTCCTACAGCAATTCACAAACAGCACTGGGCCCATGACATGGCCTTGGCTGGAATAAACAGAAGCAAGGAGTGTACAGAGCCACCACTGGCCCAGCTGGTTGTGCTGGTAGATTAAGAATACCTCCACAAAAAGGCCCAGAGCAGGGCTGGATTAATACAGGGATTTTAGGATTTGCAGTCCAGGGCCCTCAGGCTAAGCAGGACCCTGCAAAAGTAAATCACAAGGCCACTAAAAGTCCAGTGGTGCAGCAGGGCTCAGGCATGCTGCCTGAATGCTGTGGCTTCATGCCCATCCCAGAAGCAGCTGGCTTCTGGCACATCTCTGTGGTCTCTGGCAGGGGAGGAGGCAGCTCTGTATGCCGCCCCCACCCACACCACCATCCCCATGGCTTCCCACTGGCTGATTCCCAGCCAATGGCAGTTGTGGGGACAGTGCTTGCAGGCATGGGCAGCACATGGAAACATGATGCCCATCACCCTCCAGGGGCATGCAGAGACATCCCAGCAGCCAGCTGCTTCCGGGAGTGGCATGGGTCCATGGCATGCAAACAGCTGCTCTGCCAGCCAGGAGCCACCTGTGGTAAGCGCCTACACCTTATACCCCACTCGTGCACCCCAACCCCTGTCCCAGGTCAGAACCTCCTCCTTCACCCAAACTCCCTCCCAGAAATAAACTAATATAACAGCTGTTCTAAGGTAAGAAGTATGCTGTTTAACTATGGTCTACATATTTTAAGACTGAAATGTAACCACAGATGGAAAGAAAAGTTTAGTCTAGTATTAATAACCTTAATGCCATAATAGTGATCATTTTGTTTTAAATTTGGGAAAAGACTTGTATAGATGGGCTCCACAAAATCTAATAACCCTGGGCCCACAGAAGAGTAAATCTGGCCCTGTCTAGGAGGGACAGACAAATCCTCTGCAATACACTGCAAACCAAATGCCAGGGTAACTCAAGCTAGTGAAGTGCTAAGAGCCCTGGGATACACCCCTCTGGATCAAGCCCATGTACCTGCAGCACTAGGGGTTTGCAGCAACAGGTGTGATCATCTGTAATTCTCACCGTGGATACTCAGACACATGCTTGGCAAGCACAGATCTACCTGTAAAGGAGCTGAGATATGGGTACATTCTGCTGTGCTGACATTCCCTTAGAGGGAAATGTTGCTGTTAGTACACCGCACCTCAGTAAGTGGCCTTAGAAGCTCTGATTTTATGAGGGTTCCTTCTGTCTACTAAACAGAAAGATTATTGTAGTTCATGGCCACATTTACAGTAGGACTCACCGCTTGTTGATGACACTGGAAATGTGATTATTATGTTACTATGCAATTCGGCTTTCACAGGCAATGGAACAAAGGTCACACTGGTTTCTTTTACAACCATTTAATTGCAATGATTTTTACTATTCCTAGTAGAGGAATTTGAATTGGGGGTAGTTTATCCATTCGTGATTTAATTCTGTCTTTTGATATGCACGCACGCTGTCTCCCATTGATTTTCACGGGTGCTGCAGTGGCCGAAATGAGAGGAGACTTGGGCTTTAAAAGTTTCATTTGTGACAATAATTTTGGGGGAAAAGATCTGCTGGGACTTGATCTGGGATGCATACCTCTTTTCCCAGTAAGGATCACCTAAATCCTGTGAGTGAGCACGCCGTGATTTTGTTACGTACAATAACCAAATACTGTGGCAACGTCAAAGAAATGTTTATAAGAAAGCTACTTCGAGTTGCTGTGGATTTTCACAGTAGCTCTACTGTGGATGTTCTATCGTGACTAAAACTATTAATAATAGATGCTTGGGTACAATGAACAATAACGCAGGATGGTAAGGCCCAAAAGTACAAGTGGTCACTTTAAAAAATCCCAGCATTCTCTGTCAATCAATGCACCTGGACTCTGAGGTGCTTGATGATGTGCTATTCTAAGCCTGGAGAGATCTTGTTGAATGAAAACTACTGGAAAAAGTGGATTGTTTAAACAGCAATTAATTATGATTGATAGTTTCTGGGGCTGCTTCAATTCATTTTTGCCTCTCATTTCAGAGAGCTTGACACAGGCTGCCAAAAAGGAGCTGAAAATGGAGTTAGCACCTGCAATATGTTAATTTACAGATCTGTAGCTCCTGGAATCCAAGTAAAACAGCCATGCATTTCATCAAGAAAGAGAGCATAATGACAAGTGACACAAAATGGCGGCCCCGAAGAGGACAAGAAACCTCTCTACCTTTGAAGGAGAAGTACACAGAAAAGAAAAAGGCAATCTTGTCTTTCAGATACCAGAGCTAACTATGCCACAGACAAGCATTACCTATGAATTCTGAAGTCAAGTCAACGGAAGCAATGTAATGGCATGAGAGAGGGCACAGGGTGCCCCTAAAACAGAGGTCTCCAACCTTTTTGAGCAAAAGATCACTTTTTGAATGAAGTGCAATCCAAGATCTACCTCAAACCCAAATACCCTGCCCTGACTCCCTCTTGCCCCTTTTCCGAGGCCCTGCCCCTGCTTACTTCATCCTCCCTATCCTGCCTATTCTCACTCACTTTCATCAGGCTGGGGCAGAGGGTTGGGCTGCAGGCTCTGGTCTTGGATTAAGGGATCTGGAGTGTGAGGGGCTCTGAGCTGC
>JANRFK010001234.1:94934085-95004486 GCA_030068395.1 Apalone spinifera
TGCACAAGAAGGAGCTGTCTACACTGCTCCTTCTTGTGCAAAAACCCCCTCTTGTGCAACAGCCATTCCTGCCGCTTATTTTCAGGAAGAACGGCTCCTGTGCAAGAGGGGTTTTTTGTGCAAGGAGGAGCAGTGTAGACAGCTCCTTTTTGCGCAAAAGCCCCTTTGGCAAAATGGTGGCTCATTAGGTATGCAAATGAGGCACAGCAATATTCATCATTGCTTATCCTTATTTGCATATCTTCTTGCGCAACAATGCGCAGTGTAGACATATCCTATGTTTAGCCCATAGAAACCTGCCAGGAAATGCCATTCCCATACAAGACAAGTGTAAAGTACTTTACTTAGGAAGGAAAAAATCAGATGCACATCTACAAAAGAGAATAACTGGCCAAGTGGTAGCACTGCTGGAAAAGGATCAGAGGCCGATAGTGGATCAAAAATTGAATATGAGTGAATAATGTGTTACAGTTGCGAAAAAAGCTAATATCGTTTTGGGATGTATTAACAAGAGTGTCATATGTAAGACAGAGGAAGTAATTGTCCCACTCTACTTGACATCGGAGTGGCCTCAGTTGGAGTACTGGGTGCGATTGGGCAACACACTTCAAGAAAGAGGTGAACAAATTAGAGAGAGTCCAGAAAGCAATAAAAATAATAAGGTTTAGAAAACCTGACATGAGGAAAGGTTAAAAGGAACTGGGCCTATTTACTCTTGAGAACAGAAAACCGAGAGGGGTATCAAATAACAGTGTCCAATATGCTGAGGCCTATTATAAAGGGGATGGGGGCCAGCAATGTTCCCTCAAATCTTTTCCGTCCACATGCAGAATAAAATTTTATATTCACCAATGCATATGCAAATGTGCACCATCAGTAGAAACAAAAAAAACCTAGCTGTGTGAGCTATGCTAATCAGCTGGGTGGCATTAGAATCTCTCTTGAGTGGCTGCACTAGCACACAGCTTACAGGGAACACTGGTTCAGCTGTTCTCCAGGTCCACTGATAATACAAGAAGTACAGTAAAACTCCAATAGTCCGGCATCCAATAGTCCGGCACTCCTGATAGTCCAGCATCAAAATGGCAAGAGCCTAGTGAGTGAGCTTCGGCAAAAAATGAGTCACAAGGTAACAGCGGCAGCAGCTGAACTGAGCAAAAAGGGTAAAAAAGGCTTAAAAAAACTAAAACATTACAGTATACTGTATACAGTATGTACAATAAAAAGGATTAAGAACACTTTATATACAGTATATAATGTATACAGTATATATATATATAACCTGCTTATAGAACCTCCTGATAGTCTGGCATATTTGATAATCCAGCACCACCTAAATCCCATAGGTTCCGGATTATCGGAAGTCTACTGTACTAGGTTCGATCTACAACAAGGGAGATTTAGGTTAGAGCTTGGGAAAAACTTTCTTAGAGTAGTTAAGCTCTAGAATATGTTTCCAAAGGAGATTGTGGAATCCCCAGCACTGAAGGTTTTTAAGAATAGATAGCACTTGTCAGGGATGGTCTAGACTTAACTCAGTGTGGTCTCAGCACTGAGGGCTGGACTAGATGATATCTCATGGTTCCTTTCAGCACTACATATCCATGAGTCTGTGATTTCTTTCAATGTTATTATAAGCCTCATAGGCAGCGTGTTCATGTCTATGAAAATCTGTGTTGGTGCATATTTCTCTTAAGATTTCCTTTCTTGTCCCTATGCTGGTGTACAACCTCATATTCTTTACACTTTGCTGTTTCAAAGTAGAGCTCTTTGACTGTCAACTATTTTTCCATTGGCAATCAATACATCTAAGGAAATATATATATTTTAAACATCTCTTTATTTTTTTAATCAAAGCACTGCACTCTGCTAGAGCAAGAACATTCATGCCAGGGTACAAAGCCATATATTGTTCATATATTCCACCAATGGTACAGAATTTTTAAAAATGATTTTTAGAAACACTGTGCCTCAACAGTTACTCTTCACAGAATATTTACAACTGGATAGAAAAATAGTATACAACCCTTGTACAATAATATGAAGATATTTAGCTACATCTTAATCTTTCTTTTAAGGACTCACCTCCTGCAGCAAATCACAACGTAACTTAAACAATGGAACCACTAACCTGCCTCCACAGTATGAAGTATACATAGTTACAAATATAATTTTTAAAAGCTATGTTACACAATATACAGTATGTTCTTTTTACATTATAGATAAACATTGCATAGTTTTCAAATACATAATGTAAACAACTCAATCACATAAAGACATTTACAATATAACTCACAAAAGTGCTGTACACTAGAACAACTATAAATTAAGTGTAAATAGCAATTATTAGAGTCTAGAGATAAAAGTGTTGAGACATGAGCTCTCATTTTTTATTTGTTTTCATTCCAGCCTAAAAATTAAGGCACAATATAAGCCAAAGTATATAGAATGAAGAAGGATAAACATGAATTGAATGTAGGACAGGAGAATAGTTGCAACAAAGGAACCTAGAACACTGAAGAGGCTATGTCTACACAGCAAAATTATTTTGAAATAACATAGTCAGCATCTACACAACCGGCAGTTATTTCAACATAATGTTGAAATACTGTCATGCTGGAAGACTTCTTACTCCGACTCCTGTAAACCCTCATTTGGTAAGGAATAAGGGAAGTTAGAGGAAGAGTGCTCTATTTCGAAATAAGTGCGGTGCAGACAGCACCAAAACTCAAAATAAGCTATTTCAAAATAAGCTACACACTTGACATAGCTCAATTTGACACGCTCAATTTGCATAGTTTATTTAGAGTTAAGTCCTGCTGTGTAGACATGCCCTGATATGCCTCAACATAATTCCTTCAGTACCTTTGTAGTAACTGCTTTTCCTAACCTACCCTGATGTTTTGTTAGAGGGCTTGTTTAAACCTTTATTGAAAACTATAAAACAACTAGCCACCCTGTTAACTGAATAAGGGGAAGAAGGAAACTTCTATTTTAAAGTTAGTCAATGAAAAATATGACAGCATTTCACAAGAACATCCAGATATTATTTAATGAGTCTCTAAGCTGAGAATAGGAAATGCAAATCAGCAATATAAAGCCATGTGAGAGCGCATTAGAAATGTGAGAGGCAGACTAAAGATCTTGTACATATGAGAAGAGTTGTTCAAAAACAACAAAGCTAAACAAACATTAACATCAAGTAAACAGAAAGAGGAATAGGCTAAAAAGAATGGCTGGCTTTAATTCTGAGCTCTCTTTTTGACATCAAGTGGAGCAGAATCAGGCCTACAGTGAGTCTTTTTGAAAATCCCATCTGGGCTAACAGATACAAACTGAAACCATGCTTAGCATCTTGTCATTGGCTCTCAGTCACAGAAAAAATAAAAAACTCAGTCTGAATAAAATTTAATATACTGTAATATGAAAAATGAGACTTTACACAGCTTATAGGCATGTCAATTTAAACTTATTTTCACCCCCAAAATGTACATATTTACATTATAACTGAGTTCTGACTATTAAATTACATAACATTAAGACAATAGCAAACTTGTTCAGCAGTAAATCTATTTTAGCAGCAAAGAGTAGCTATGCTACACTGAAGGGTCCTTGTCAGTATTTCCATTAGAAGTCTCTTCTATAACTCTGTTATAGACACTAAAAATTAGCATAGTTTTACACCCTTCACAACTGTCAACTTTCATACATTCCAGTCCTCACCCACTACCTCTCCCATGATTTGGTCATTTTTAAATTACACAAAGCCAACAAAAGTGCACTATGTTTTGAAGAGTTTGAATTACTCAGAAATGGCTCAGTCTGAAATGCTGAAGTTTGTCAGTCCGTGATGTGGACTAGTTTATATGGGCACTTATTAAAACATTAACACCAACACAGAGCGAGGACCAGGGGATTCCCAGCATGTGCTATATGATTACTTTACCTATGGATTTTTATTAGCAATTTGGATTCCTAAGATTCACACATATAATACTGATGGTATAAATTCACTCCAGACATTATGCTGATTTCAACTAAGTAGACACAGGCCATGCTATGAGTGGTACAGTTAACACACATTTTCTCTACACTAGATGTTAACAGACTTATTTTAAAAGGTGTGATCTTATCATAAACCCTGCAGTAGACATAATGCTGAATCTCAGATTTCCTTGCTTTTATTGCTTGAATACCAAACTTTTCTGCTATTTTGAAAGGCTATTTTGTGGTTTAGCAGAGTTTCCTGCAAGCTTTTCAGTAGGAACCCAATCATAATCAATTCACATTTTCAAAAGGCAAGTGCACCAGTAATTTAAAATATTTAAATGTTAGCCTTCCGCTAGAAGTCACAAAATACAGCAACCAAGCTTTCTAACATTACAGGAAATGAATATATGAAAACATTTTCATTCTTCTGGGGTTTTTTTTTTAATTCTTACAGAAACTTTGTGGTTTCATAAGCTGAGTTTGGTTTAATATCCCTGAAATTCAGGAAGAATGTTCTGCACATTACAGAGTGGATTTTTTTAAAGTCCATGTGTCTCTTAACTCATTGGAGCCTTTCTGTTAATAGACAGTATATCAACATTTATTTGTTTGGTACTGTTGGCCTTGAATTCACGTCCATCCTTAGCTTTTTACTTGATCTTAGATTTTCTGGGAACCCTGTAAAATTTGTTCTGCTGCATTCTTGGATGAGTAGTATACTGCTGGATACAAGAACCTGAGTTTTTATTCATTCCTCAGTATACTGCCCAAGTTGCTTTTCAAGAAATTGATTGTCTTATACTGTATCTTTGCTACTGCAGAATGATCCCCTACTAGAAGGCTGTGTTGTCGGAGAAGGTTTTCTCAGAATCACCTGCCAGTTGTGTCTTTTTAATACCATTTTCTTCATCAGACAATTCAACTCTGTTCTCATAAACTTCCATAGCCTTTTCCTGCTTGTCTTTCATCACAACATCTTCGGTGTTGCCTTTGCAGCATTTGCAGCACTTGTCGCAGAAGAAGTATCTCCCACAAAAGGAGAGTACAGAAGTTACTACATTATCCCATGGCCTCAAGGAGTGCATCCACCTGGGAAGGAAATCCCAGTTTTGGAGCTTTGCAGGCAATATATTTGGCCGTTTGGACTGCAGAACATTAATCACAATCACTGCAATCAACACGAGTACAATGGGACCACAAACGCCCAGGAGGACCTGCCAGCCAGCTACTGACAAACCGAACACAGCCAATGGGATCAGGAAGAAGCAAATGATCAGATAAAAAATAGCAAACCATCTGTACTTGGCTGTTATGTTCCCCAAGCTCTTTGCAAGGCGGATTGGTACCCGGGTGAAAGGTATCGGGTACCACAGAATAATTCCAGAAATATTGAAAAAAAAGTGACACAAAGCAATCTGAAATCAAGAACATTTTGAGCAGTTAGTTAGAGTGCCTTTAAATATTGTGTCCTAAATATCAATAAACCTGCAATCTTCCTCATAATCTGCATTCTGCCTTCCCTTACTCCCCTCTTACTCTGTTATCACACTTAGGATTACATTTAGTTTATAAGATTTTTGTCTGTGTTCTGGGAAGCACTATGAACACTTTGGGTACTACATAATTAATAATAATGAATCAGTTTAATGTTTAGAAAATATGCAGACATCTATGTGTTTTTGATGAGGCAGCAAATAAGACAACTAAGTTACTTGGTCCAAGAATCTGATTCCTTATTCTAACATTAGCAAAATTCTGGGTGAAACCAAGGAACCGACAACAGGAGTATGGGGTCACGTCATTAAAAGTGTAGAGTGGACAGCACATCCACATGCTCAGTGAGACACACAGATGGTCAAACAAGCTCTGATAGAACCAGATTCTGTTAGAATATGTGGTTCCGTCAGCATCAAAAGTGGGGTCCTTAATAAAACTGGGGTCCTTTTTTTCCAGAATATTATTGGGGGAAGAGGGGCTCAACAATATTGAAGTGTCCCATTTTAACATCTGTGGAAAAAATATTTTGATTCATTTGGCAGTAGATCCATATGACTGGAGAATAGCTAGCATTGTTCTGATATTTAAGAAAGGGAGAACAAGTGATCCAGGCAATTATAGACCTATTAGTTTGACCCGAATGGTATGCAAGGCTTTAGAACAAATTGTGAAGGAAAGAATGATTAAATTCCTGGAGGCAAATGGAAAAGGGGCTGTAATACAACATGGATTAACCCAAAATAAAGTGCTCCTAACAGGATTTAATTCTTTAGAAAGAGAACTTATTGTTTAGATGAAGGAAATGCAACTGATCTAATACACTTGGATTTCAGTAAAACATCTGACCTGGTACCACATGGAAAATTATTAGTTAAGTTAGAGAAAATAAAGATTAATGAAAGACCCTGTCTAAAGGGAAAATGGCAATGGGTTGTGCTGAAAGGTAAATTGTCAGATTTCAGAGAGCTTACTAGTTGAGTTCCTCAAGGATTGGAGTTGGGGCCAATATTATTTAATATTTTTATTAATGACTGGCTCAAAAAGTAGGAGTGTGTTAATGAAATTTGCAGTTGATATAAAGGAAGTATTGGCAATACAGAGGAGGATCTGGATATTATATAGGAAGATTTTGAAGAGTGGACTGATAGAAGTGGGCTGAAATTCAATAGTACAAAGTGCAAGGTAGGATCCAGTAATAAGAATTTCTGTTATAAATTCAGAGATTATCAGTCAGAAGCAACATTCAGGAAAACTAGCTGTGTTGGTTGATCACAGGATTACTAGGAGCCACCACCATGATGTGGCTGCGAAAAGGACAGATGAAATCCTAAGATATATTAGGTAAGACATTTCCAGAAGAGATAAAGAAGTATTACTGCCATTGTACAAAGTACAGGTAAGACCTCATCTGAAATACCATGTAAAATTCAGCCAGACTGGCTGTGACTTTGTGGGAGAGGGGTTCACCTTTCTATACACGGTATCTCTCATTAAATCAATTTTTGGTCATGGCAAAGACTTCTGGCATTAGCATACCTCAGTTCCTCTCGTTCTATGCCTGTGGCACATAAAAATTTAGTCCCTTGTGGGCAACAGAACTTTCATCTAATTTTGCTTGTTGGGTTTAGTGTGGGGGTGGTGAGTGGCACTGGTGGCCTGTAATATGCAGAAAGTCAGATAAGGGCCAGGCCTACACTGAAAAGTTAAGTCAATCCAGCTACATCATTCAGGTGTGTGAAAAATCCTCACCTAAGTAAATCTATTGCCTCCCTCTGCCCCCCGCCGTACATTGATAATGTCAGGGGTTGACAGAATAATTCTTCTGTTAACCTGATTAATGCCCTTCAGGGATGTAGATTAACTGCAGCAATGGGAGAAACCCTCCTGTCCTGGCAGACTACATGGCTCCGTCGACGGAGCCATGTAAAGTAGTTTACTCGAAATAGGATTATTTAAATCCCCGCTTCATTAAAATAAAAATGGCCGCTGCGCTGTGCCGACAATCAGCTGATTGGGCACAGCGCGGCAGTCTAGACGCGGCGTGGTCGACAAGGGAAGCCTTTGTCGACCACTCTGGTATGCCTTGTGAAACAAGGTTTACCGGAGCGGTCGACAAAGGCTTCCCTTGTTGACCGTGCCGCGTCTAGACTGCCGCAATGTGCCGGATCAGCTGACTGTTGGCACAGCGCGGTGGCCATTTTTATTTTAATGAAGCAGGGATTATTTAAATCCCTGCTTCATTGACTATGTTGAGTAAACTACTTTACATGGCTCCGTTGACGGAGCATGTAGTCTAGATACACCCTATGTGACTATGCTGCACTGCTATAGCAACACAGCTGATCTGGCAGTTTAAGTGTAGACATGGCCTAGATGATCTGGTAACTTCAAACCCTATGACCAGTCTGGCTTCAAACCCTATGACCAGCTTTCTAAAGCCTCAAGAAGGATCTTGAGCAAAATAAGCCCAGTGGCTGCTGGCCAAATCTGTAGTTCTCTTGCCCTTATCTCATTTCCCTTCTGTAATTGTTACTTGATTAAAGCTAACATTTAAAAACATGGTTTGTTTTTTACACAATGTTATAAAATGACTATTTAACATAAGATCTGCTCAGCTGAACTTAGCCCAGCTTGAGATTGCACCTGCTTTATCTTGTGTAGAGGCAATAAAATGACTACTGTAGTTATTTCCCTGTTGTACATGTATCCCAATTAACCATTCAGTTTATCAGAGCTATTGAAATGCATTGATGCTGGTTACAGAGAAGACTTCATTATTGTTTTCCCCGATCATAAATTCATCACCATGTACCTGGAAAGTTATCTGCCATTTTAAAAACATGGAATCCCTAACCTAGGCTCCTAAAATCAGCAGCTTGCTTTTCACAAGGGCTGAGCCAATACTAGTGTCTCAGTAATGGGAGCTACTTTATGTTCAGTGTTAAAACAGATCATTAGGTTAAGTGTCTACATTCTGACTTCTGAGCCTCACTTTAGACTCTTGTTTCAGAAAATTTTATCCTATAACAAAATCAAGCCAATCTCAGGAAAGCCAAAGTCTTCATTATACAACAGAAATCTGTGAACATTTAATGTATCTTTTTACTCCGGCCTAAGTATTTGAGATTGATGAGTGACCCTTAATAACCTGAAAACCTCAGGTTTGAAAGGACATATGGGATATTTGTATACAAGAATCATTCACCCTAAATCCTCCTTACTCCTTAATGTACTAATGCAAAATTCCTCAGTCTGTAAATAATAATAAGCATGATTTATACTAACCTGTAATGAATATTTTAATGTACTGCCTGGACTTGCTAAAGCGGCAAGTATAGCAGTCGTGGTTGTACCAATGTTAGACCCTAATGTAAGAGGGTAAGCACGTTCGATGCTTATAACACCAATACCTAGAAGAAGAAAATAGGACTGAATATTTGGACTGAAAAATACAAAATTGGAGGCTTTAAAAATAAAAGACCAAAGAACTTACCAACCAGTGGTGTAATAGCAGATGTGAACACAGAGCTGCTTTGAACAACAAAGGTCATGCCAGCTCCAACAAGCATAGCCAGGTATCCAGTTACCCAAGAAAAAGGATATGGGAAATCTGAAAAATAAAGAAGGGAGGGCATGCTTTTTAGAGTTGCACATATTTTATGCTGTATGTAATGCAGCTGTGAAAATATTATTATATTGTTTAGTCAATGTGAAAGCTATTTTGGGGCAATGACCCTTTTTTGTCCTGTATTTGTACAGCACCTAGGAAAGCAAGGGCCTAGTCTTTGACTGGGCTCTTAGGTACTACCACAATGCACATAATAATAAAAGCATTTCCATGGAGATGAATGCTAGAATATACAGGTGCTCTTCAAGTTATAAGCTGAAACAACAAGGCCTATGTTTTCCAAATTTCAGTTGCCTCAATTTTGGTACCTTCAGACACCTTCAGCAGGGGTTTTCAAAAACCCTAGACAACCCATCCTGTGAAAAATTAGGTCTCTTTAATGTCTCTCAAGTTGGGCATCCCAAAATTGCTTATAACTTTTGAAAATATAGACCTAAATATCCTAATTAGCATAGGGATGTTAAAATTAGGTTAATTTGCTAATCTACAGAATTTTTATTGACTACTTATTAGTCGTTAGGGAAAGGCAGCTAGCTCAGTCCTGGCTCATGCCAGGACCAAACCCTACTGTGGCTCTGCAATTTAAAAGGCAGTAGGAGCCAGGCAGTTTCCCCCTGACTCCGACTGCATTTTAAATTGCAGAGCTACAGTGTGGTTTGGTCAAGAACCCAGTGTGAGCAGGGACTGAGCCAGGCTGCCTGCCTTAATGTGGTAGGAGCTGGGCAGGCAGGCAGCCCAGCTCAGTCCCTGCTCACACTGGATCCAGGACCAAACCCCGCTGTGGCTTTGCAATTTAAAATGTAGTAGGAGCCAGGGGAGGAGGGGGAAAGAGGGGAGACTGTCCGGCTTCTGCTGCCTTTTAAATTGTAGAGCCTCAGTAGGGTTTGGTCCCAGCACAAAAAAGGACTGAGCCGGGCTGCCTGCCCAGCTGGCAGCAGACCCCATCCATGCGGAGGGGGGGGGGGTCCCAGCAGACAGTTGGGACCCCTGTGGACAGGGGCTGCTGCCAGAACAGCCTCTGTCCACAGCGAGCCTTGGCCACCGCAGGCAGAGGCTGCTTAGTGGGATCCTCCCCTGATGCCTCACCTCCCCACACTACTGCCTCTGATTGAGGCAGCAGCAAGGAGGGGGGAGCAGGCAGCACTGCAGAGATGTGCTAGAGGGCTCTGCTTTTAAGATGTGCTAGAGGGCTCCTGCTTCTTCCCACCACCCCTTGCTGCCTCTGAAACAGAGGCAGCAAGCAGAGAGGGGGATGCAAGTAGTCAGCCCGACTACCTGATCAGCCGAGAATCCTCTCGCTTAGAATCCTTAAATTAGAGAGATTATGTGCCATGTTTCCCTGAAGCATTGCCAATCAGGACATAATCTGTTAGGAAGATGAAATAAGAAACCCAGGAAACTGATAGGTTCCAAGCTAGATGTAAAGGTGGCAACTGATTATTTTTTTCCTGAGCCTCTGGTGTCCTGTGCCCCAGAGGAAGGAATGGCCAGTAGCAAGTCCTGTTTGTTTAACTTTCTCCCCATGCAGAGCACCATCTCTGTCTGGGCTGAATCCCACTGCTAATGGCCCCCCAAAAGCAATGCAGGAAGCAAAACATGAAGGTGGCAAAAGCTACACCTTGGCAAATGTCCTAGCTTAAAGTGACTCTGCTAGAAAAGCAGCTGGCTCTTTCATGAGATAGGTGGCCATAGAGATTGAAACTGGCTGCTCAGTCAGAGAGGCTGCTTCTTTTGGCTGCCATATCTTAGCAAGGGTTAGAGAGCTATGGCCAGGCAAGGGAATGAATGGTAGTAACTGGGGAGGGAAGGGAAATGACCAAAAATGTCCTTTTTTCAGCTAGTTCTAACAGTAACATGAGGTACAGGGCCCATGCCAAAGCAAGTAGTCAGCACGTCAGTGATATTTACTGAGAAGATAGAGAGATAGATAAATAGATAGATGAGGTCAGACTAGAGGGCTAGATAAGAAGGGGAGAGAAGCAACTCTAAAAAAGGCAGAGAACTCTCTCCTAATTAACCACAGCCTAATTCAGGGCAGCCAGGAACAGCTAACCCAGAATTACCAAGGGCAGGACTGCTATAAATCAAGTAAGGGACATCTGATTTCATTTGAGGCTGTAATGGGACTGTTTTAAAAGCCTCTCCTGTAGGGAAAGGAACTTGTAATCACTAAAGAGAGTGAGAGAAGCTGAGAAAGACAATATCAGCATTGCCAGAGACCACAGGGGCAGGTGAGGGGCTCCGACAGGGAGCATTTGGGTTCATTTTCCCAAGTAGCCTGAGATTCCAGCTGGTAGCTGGGGAGGACTGGTTGCCCAGCCCAGGCTGACCAAGGGACATCTGCCCCACTGTTTTAGCTGGAGAACAGAAGCTCAATCCCATCAAGGGCAGGTGGGGCCGCAATATCTACCCTGTGGAATAGTGGATTGACAAGTGGTCTGGGACCCAGGAGTGGGGACCAACCCTACCACACGTGATGTTAAGAATGGGATTGATACGCTGCCTTGAGACATTGTAGTGGACCCCCGTAAGGCAGGCTAAGCTGCCCCGGCAGAAGGGTGGAAAAACAAGATGGAGACGTGGTGAAGGCATTCATACAAATCACCACAGTGCAGCAGGAAGCTACCAGAGTTCAGATGGCCACCCAGAAACTAACCAGCTGGTGATAAGCCCAGCTGCTTAGGACCAAGCCATCCTGCAGGAGTGATAATGTAGCTGAAGGCTCTGACCACCCAAGTGCATTGCCAAGATGGAACTCAGTATCTGCAGGCCAGCAGTTACCTCCAGAAGATGACAGTGGAGGCATACCTCCTGGCCTTTCAGAGGACAGCCCTAAGAGAAGGCTGGCCCCAAGCCCTGTAGGCTAGCATCCTGGCTCTGTTTCTATGTGGTGAGGCCCAAAAGGCCTATTTTGACATGCCCAAAGAGGCCGCTGCTGAGTACCCCCAACTGAAGGCAGAGATCTTAGCCAGGTCTGGAGTGACAACTTCTGTCAGAGCCCAGAGGTTCCACAAGTGGAGACACTGGGAGGGCTGAGCACCAAGGTCACCTGATCCGTGTGGCCCAAAAGTGGTTGTGGCCCGAGACCCACATCCCAGAGAAGATCATGGAAATCATTCTTCTGGACCACAGGAGGGGCCTACCACCGAACCTGTGAGTATGGGTCAGCCAGAATGACTGCTCTTCATATGATGAGATGTAGCCTTCTTAGAGAGACAATTAACAGCTAAAGGACTCTCACGACCCCTTGGGAAAGAAATCTGGAGGAATAAGAGAGTCCCCCACACTCCAAGGGCCTACATCCCCAAAACTTCTAATAGAACTTGGCAGGGGAGGAAGGAGATGGAAGAGCAGCCAGAGGCCATGAAGTGACTTGGGGACTGGGGGAAGGAAGGCCAGGGGGTAAGACCCAGTAGCCCAAGAAATACGGGTATACCCTGCACCAGGTATTGCTGCTACACATGTGGGGAGCTAGGGCATATAGCGGCACAATGTCCGACTTTGGAAGAACCTATGCTGTGTGACCTCGGGCACCTGAAAGCCCCCTGTGGCTTGATCAATCTGGTAGGTGTAGCAACAGCCCTCCTTCCCCCATCAGTATACCTGGCCCGTTAAAATGAGCAGCATAGAAACCATAGCATTGGTGGACTCTGGGAGTTCCCTCATGTTGGTCTCAGGGCAGCTGATAGGGCAGGGCCAGTTGTCCTGTGCCAAGCACACAGGGATATCTTGTGTGCATGGAGACATCAGCTATTACCCTGTCATTCCCGTGCAGATAGAAATGCAGGGGAGCTTCACAAGGGTGGCAGTGGGGGTGGTTCTAAGGATCCCATATCCAGTCGTGATTGGGCAGGACTCCCCCAGGTTTAGCGACTTACTCCCTAGGGATGAGGGGAGTGCAGAGAGCCCACTCCTGGTCTTCCACAAGTTTTCCCAGGACCTGTTCACTGAGCCTGGGAATCCCTGGAAGATGAGGTGGGAGTGGAGGGCAGCCAAGAAACTGGGCACATGATTCTTGGCCCAGAACTTAAGACAGGCCCTGGCTGCGGGGGCAGGCTCAGCCAACCAATAGAGGCTCAGGAGGTAGGCAATCCCAAGGCTGGACCCAGTTTAGCAGGGCCCCCTGGGACGAAGAGGCTGAAGGCCCCCCTGAGCTCAGGCATAGGGTCCTCCCTCATAATTTTGGGCAGGACCAGGCCAATGACCCAATGTATCAAAATAAACACAGGGAAGTAGCTGAGGTACATGGTGTCCCAGTAGAAGGAAGGACCAAGAACCCTAGGCTGTATTACATCATCAAGAGGGATCTGCTATTCCAAGTAGTGCCAGGCCAGGAACCAGTAGTGGAACAACTCTTGGTGTCCTAGAAACACTGGAGAGCCATGCTGGACCTGGCCCACAGTCATATTTTGGGGGACACTTAGTAGCTGAGAAACCCTGGACTGGATCTTACGAAGGTTCTATTGGCCTGGGCTGTATATGGAAGTTCGGTGGTATTGCACTGCCTGCCCTGAGTGCCAGCTGCATGGGCCTTGGCTGCACCCACTAGTACCCCTGTCTATTATTGAGGTCCCCTTTGAGCGCATCAGTATGGACCAAGTTGGCCCACTGGAGAAATCAGCTAGAGGGCCCTGGAGCATATCAATAGTGCTTGATTATGCCACCCAATATCCGGAGGCCATGCCTTGCAGAATATCCATTTGAAGACCATAGCAAGGGAGTTAGTCCAGATCTTTGAGGGTAGAGATACCCAAGGAGATCTTGACAGATCAGGGCACTCCCTTTGTCTCCAAACTGATGAAGGATTTGTGCACATTGCTCCACATATGGGCCCTGAGGACGTGAATCTACCACCTGCAGTCAGATGGCTTCATTGACTGTGGGATAGTGGACTGACCAAGAATCTGGGATCCAGGAGTGGATCACACACTGACAAACACACACACACATACACACACACACACACACACACACAGCTAATGATTATACAAGACATCAAAAACAGAGTCTGGACTTTGGTTTCTACAGCTTAATCAGCCACACTTCACAGGTGAAACATTCACTCACTGATTTATAAAAAGAAATTAAAGAAGCGCACTGACAAGATAATGAGTAGTCCTGGGGCACCTTGGAGACTAACAAAAATATATAGAATCATGAGCTTTTGTGGATAACCCCTCCACCCCCTTCATCAGATTTTACACACAAAAGCACATGACTCTATATATTTTTGTAAGTCTTTAAGGTGCCACAGGGCTATTTGTTGTTTTTAAAGTTACAGATTAACATGGCTACCCCTCTGAGACTGACAAGACGACTATTATTCTAGAATATCAGTTTCATGTTGCTTTACACATGCCATCGCTTTGGATCAGACTGTGCAAAGTACCAATAAATGTGCTTATTGCTAACATATAGTTACCAGTATTGAGTGTCTTCTTGATAACTGAGGCCACTTGTCCTTTAAGCACAGAATTCAATAACTTCACTATCAGGACCAAACAGGTGCACAAAACTACCAATGATGCTGCAAGCAGAATGAGACCGACAGCAAGATCAGCAAGATTTGTTTCTACAAAAAGATGGTGGCCTAAAAGGGAAAAAGAAAGTCAAAGTCAGACTAGAATTTTATTTCTCTCACTACACCATACTACTATTCTTCCATTAATAGTCATATGCAATGGCACCAAATGTACACACTGCTCTGCAAGACAGAGGTAGCAAAAAAAAAAAAATAATCCTTGCATCAAGGCTGCCCAGTATGATGTTTTGGAGGGGTGTCTGGATTGTCTATGCACAGGGCTATAAGACATATAGCATCCCCACACAAAGAAGCAGATAGAGATGAAAACATGCCCATGTAAGGGTAGTGTTCCTCCATACAACTTTGTGCAAAGGACTGTTATGCAAAGGGAAGAACAAATCTTAGTTTGTTGTTCATGGAAGGATGAATGTGTCTCCCCTTCTCTGACTAGTGGTATTCACATGCTAATAAAAATGATTAATACAAATATCCATGAAATGATTCTTGTAAAGTAAACATCTGACCACATCACTGAACTACTAAGAGGTAACACGACGTAGGCTACCTTCTGATTTTAGGACTTCTAGCTAGAGACCTGTAGGATCTGATTGATGTGATGCTACCAAAAGAAAACTGGTCAATAACTCCAGAGAAGCTGGTCTGAATGTATGCAGCAGTCAAACTTCATTGTAAAATGATGTTCACTTTACACAAAATAAGTGTGTAAAGTGTATCTCAAATCATAACTCACAAATAAGTGGTAATTCTACTTACATTTTTTAATATTTTCTGAGAGTGACACATTTTTGATGGTCCAGGTCAAATTTCCATCAGTCCAGCAAAAGGCAGGAGATGTGCAGTTTTCTGAGGCCGGAACTGTGACATTCTGCAGTGTCTAGATATTGCCGTACAAAACAGACAATTAAAGCAACTACCTCCTTTGCATTAAAACTAACATATGGGTTTTCAAAAACTGCAACAAAACATTCCTGTAATAAATGAAGAGGGGTGAACAGGGCTAACTTCACTCTATAGCTAATACATCCCACCAATGAGGAGGCAAACTGGTTTATATTATGAAAAAAGGCTGAGGTTTCATTCCATGGAGACAGTGGAATTCCTTGCCAATTCCTATCCATCTCACTGTTCTTTGAATCAAAGAAACTTATCTCCTGTGTGAGTCTTTAACTGAAATTAATGGAGGCAGTGCTGCCTAGTGGGTAGAATGCTTGACTACGACTCAGGACACCTACTTCTATCACTAGCTGTTCTTGTTGGGTGCTTGGACAAATCACATCACCTCCCTGTGACTCAGCTTTCCCATCTGTAAAATGGAGAGAATGTGTCTGATGTCCTTTGTAAAGCACTTTGATATAATGAAAAGTGCTATAGAAGAGCTAATTACCCTTAGTGTTGACCAGTGTTTCCTGTAAGCTGGGCACTTGTGCAGCCACTCAGGAGAGATTCAAATGCTGCTCACCCGATTAGCAGCGCGCCCACATCTAGGCATTTTGTTTCTACTGGTGGTGCACATTTGCACATGCCTTAGTACACATAAAATGTATTCTGCATATGGATGGAAAAAATCTGTACATGGATAGAAAAAAGTAAAGGGAATATTGGTGGGGACCTGCACTGAACCCTCATCTGTTCACCAAACATAACTTCCCCCATGAGGAGGGAAGTGACCAAACAAGTCTCTTGCTGTGCTAGCTGTGATTTGCCAAGCCAGCCTTGTTCTGCTATTTGCCTCAAGACAAAGAAGAGACCAAACTCCACTCTAGTGGATGCAAATAAGATTCTTCATTCAGGCTGGCCAACACACATAGACCCTGACTTTTCAGTTCACAGAGAAACAGTGTGATATAACAGGGGGTCTGTAAATCCTCAACAGAGAAAGAAACCATGGAGTGGATTGTTTGCTGAACTGTACAGCCCAAGAAAGTGGTTACCAACCAGTTAGACTTTGAACTCCAGCTCTCTGAGCCATTAACATTGTGACTGTCATCAGCCCACTGACAAGTTTTTCCTTTTCTGTTATCTCTCACTTTGTTGCCCTCACCACTGGTGCCAGGTTTTCTGTGTCTATGATTAATAGGGTCCTATTGAAATCATTTTCTAACATTGTTTAAATTTTCCAATTTAACAATATTTTGGAATGACAATGCTGTAGGCGTGCTACACATTCTCATCTCCTTTTCTTTCCTTCATATGACATCAGAAACGACAGAGTAAGCTTACAATTTATTAAACACAACAGAACAAATTGTCTAGGATTTACAGCAATCTCTGAAACCGGGGGATATGGCAAATAAAGCAGGAAATCTTACATGGTTTTATGAATCTCCTGCAAATTCAGAAGATTACTGCCCATTTATTGTCAAATGTTACTTACTGTATTATTACAACACGACCACTCTCAATGGCATCTAAAACAGCCACTCACAGCATTTAATATTAGAGACAAGCAATATGCTGCTTTTATAGGACCTGATTCCAATATTTTTACTTTCATTGAGTAGTACCTTATTCCCCGAACGGTTCCATTGGGTTCAATGAGATTAGTCAAGGGGTAATCAACATCTAGCCTTTAGAATATATGTCTAGAGAGGTGTGTATGGTCACCTTTTTAATGGACCAGGACCTGCTCCTCTTACTCACACTGAGTACCTAATTCTGAAAGTAGTCTCACTGAAACCTAGTAAGGTATTTCTCAAAGGAATTAAGGCTGGCAGAATCAGATCAAGAAAACTTATACTGGACCGTATTCCTTGAAATAAAAGGTACTTGTATACAAAAATCAAAGGTGAAATATGACCTACTGATTTTTATGACAGAGGTCATGCTGTGCAGAAGGGACTACAGAGAATCTCATGTAATGCCGACAGACAGAATCGAACATGGAACCTCTGGAGCTTGGTGTATGAACCTTTATAGCTTGAGCAAAAAGCCAGCTGCCTCTCAGCTACGGCCGAAGAGTAAACTCATTCTTGCTCTCTTTAAGTGGTCTAAGTATCACTAGATGGGACAGTGAACCACACCCAGTAGGTATGTGGATTATACTACATGACTCATATCTTAAGAACTATTTTTAGCGCTTTTTGTACTGGTGGAAGATGGAAAATTCATAGCCCTGCTGAGTGACATTTGGTATTTCTCGACAGGCTGTATATGGGCAGGGACAGTATAAGCTTCCCACTTTGCCCTACCAATATACCTCAACCCTGACCTGTCCCCATAGCAATTAAATATTTGGCCTGTCTGCTGAGCCTGCATAATGTTGCCAAATACAATCCTTGTAAATTCAATCTGCAGCAAGTTAAGACATATATCAGCAATGATCATTTGGCAGAAACAATCTAGAAGGTAACAAGTGCTGATCTGCAGGGCACCATTCTGTTCAGAAGAAATGCTGCCAAAACCACTGGTTCCCAAAGCTGTGGAGCTGCCAAGGAGGTGGACAGGTGACACCCACTCAGTTTCTCACAAGGATTTAAAGTCACAAGTCCACTGGCTAACTTTAAGAAGGGGTCCCAGCTGTCAGGTTGCAAGACTTCGCTAAAAGCATCTATAAAGTTATTAGAAGTTGTCAGAAAAGCACCAATAAAATATGACATGAGACCTACTTTTCAAAAAGTGTACAGCATTGTTCAATGTAAGACAAATGAGGCCTAATTCAGACTTGGTACAGTGCATCTCCTTTGACTACAGTAAAAGTAAAGGGGTACTAAATTGTGTTAATTTATTTTATGCAACAAATAAAACTAATTTCAAAATTCACAAACTGCATATATAGAATGCTCTGCCCAACTACTGTAAATAACAATAGTAGTAATAGAAAAATATCCTTTTGTGCTGGGGCGTATTTATAATACTGTCACACTATATCCTTTTGAACAAAGGAGTTATAGTTAGGTATCAATATCTTTCCTTAAGAGCGCCAAAGCCATTTTAATGCAATACTCACCACATTCGTTTTAGTTTTGCACCAAATCTTTATCAGGGATTTGTTTTTTGCTCCTTCCTCATTTGTAGCAATTGCATTTATTACTGATTTATCAAGCTAAAAAGAAAGAAACAAATAGAGGAGTAATTCCAGTCTGTAGTTTGGAACTGAAAAATTAGAGCCAAGCCTGCTCAACTAACTCCTCCAAGTAGCCCCACTGAAATCAATAGGTCTGCTAACATGAGTAAAGCAAACATGATCTTGAAGGTGTCCTGATCTTCTGCCCAACAAGAAATATAAACAGGGGTTTAGCAACTAAGAAAATAAACTTCCTTTTTCCTTTGTATATATTTATAAAAACTTGAAACATGCATTTTTTGCAGGATATACCTGCCCAAATCATCAAACAGCTGTCCCTCACTTAAACAAATGCACATAGTTGATTTACTATAAAATCAGCTTTTCAGTGTTTCAGTCTCCCTGTTCATTCTATTTTCCACCAATCCTCTAGCCCCTAAGCAACCCTCTCAGTGCCTGGCTGGGGCATCAGCATTAAACTAACAATTAAAAACAATATTTAGAAACTTGAAACATGAATCTAATACATAAGATTTCATGAAATGTGAGCCAAAACATTTAAAAAAACAAATGAGTGTTTCTGTCATGAATGCAGTAATACTAACAGACAGCCCAGCAGCTTTAGAGTAGTTTGGCAAACTGAAGATGAATCAAGCAAGTGGCCTCATTAAAGTGAGAGCTTACCTGGATGATAAGCTTTGTAAAAGGATCTGTGATGACTTTTAGCAGCTCAGGGGCATCTTCACCACTCTCGAGATTAAAGGATTCAACTATAACATTAGTAAGGCGATAAAGATAACCAGACACTACTTCAATGGGCAGCAACACAAACACTGAGAGCCAGTTAAAGAAATCATGAACTGTAGCTCCAGCAAAGGCCCTGCAAAAAGAGATGCAAAAAAGATTATTTGCTTTTCGAGTAACACTTGTATAGCATAGATAAGGGACCTAATTGTATGGTCTAGAACCAGGAATAATTTCATTTTTAGGGCCACAGGCTGCTATCCTGTCTCATAGGCTATGTTTACTCTGCTGGAGGGGGGTTTTTTTTTGGCAGAAGATATGCAAATCACACTCTCATTTACATATCTTCTGCCCATCCTTTTTGCAGAAGAAGTTTTGCCAATAAAAAGCCCAGTGTAGACGGGGCCATTTGTCAGAAACAAACCCTTTTTAACAAGATCCCTTATTCCTCAAAAACTGAGGTTTACAGGATCTTGTTAAAAAGGGTTGTTTTTTTTAAAACAAATGGCCCCGTCTACACTGGGCTTTTCATCAGCAAAACCTCTTCCACAAAAAAGATCAGTAGAAGATATGCAAATGAGAGCACGATTTACATATCTTCTGCCGAAACCCCCGGACCCCCTCCCTCTCTCCTTGGCAGTGTAGACATAGCCATGGTGCATAGAACCTTACATCCAATTGACAAACTGGCCCAGTGATATTAAAACATCAGACAAATAAAGCAATTATCCTACAAAGAGAGGTGTCATTTCTTGACTGAGCTAGTTCCAGTGAAAGCCATGATATAATCTCCATTAGCTTGTTCCGTCATTCAACTGTAGTTATATAGTTTTCCCCTAATATTTAACCTGACTTTTTTTTGCTGCAGCTAAAACATTCCCTCTGCCCCTCATCCTCACTGACTCGCATGAATTATTTATCTCTATCCTCTTTATAGCAGTCTTGTACATATTTGTAAACAATTACTGTAGATCTCCCTTCCAGCTTTCTTTTCCATAGACTGAAGATTCACAGTTCTTTCTCTTCACAGTCTTCTTTTCCAAATCCCACTTATTCGCTTTTTAATTCTCTTCAATTTGTCTATATATGTTTTAAAATGTAGTTCCTTAAACTAAAAACCTAATGCTGTGAGCCAAGGAAACATGTCTTCTAAATGCCAGTTTTTTGATACATTAGCTTTGCAACATTACTTGAGTATACAGTACTTGTGGAAGTTGGAACATTTGAACTGGACTATGGAAATGACAATGCAGTCACATAGTATTATTTCAACTGCTAGTAGACACTTGCCATTTTTTATTTTTTATTTGAAATATGAATGTATTGATGCATTTCAGCCCCCACGAGCATGATGTGAACAATACAAGTTATAAATAGATATGATTATTAATAATTATATTACAAAGCAACTTTTTTCTTTTTACCTTAGTAATTAAAATCACTCCCTTCTATGCATTACTTAGTTCTAACAAAAAAATTGGCACATAATTTGTATGTTATTGATAAAGATTGATAAGATTCAGAGGGACAACATATGTTTCAGTTAAATGTAGTTCACGCATCTGGTTACATGCACATATTTGTTATTATGTTGACAAGGTTGCAAAGTCTCACTCCCATCCCATTTTTACTACCCTCTATCAGTAAGCTAGCAGTGTACCTTTGTAGTGTCAAGTTAGTAATTCAGAAACTGGTAATGGATATAGTCAGTTGTTAGAATGTTCCACTTTCTAATCATACCCTATTCTTACCTACTGTGGAATTTGCAGATGTTGGAAAAAATCATATTGAGAGAAAACAACAAATAGAAAACATTTTATTTCATATCAGAGGGGTAGCTGTGTTAGTCTGGATCTGCAAAAGTGATGAGGAGTTCTGTGGCACCTTATAGACTAAAGATTTATTGGAGCATAAATTTTCATGGGCAAAGACCCACTTTGTCAGATGCATGTAGTGGAAATTCCAGGGGCAGGTATAAATATACAGGCATAAAAAAAGAGTACCAATCAAGAATAAGGCTGGAGATACAGAAGTCAATTCAGCCAGAGAGGATGAGGCCCACTTCTAGCAGCGGATGTGGAGGTATGAACACCAAGGGAGGAGAAACTGCTTTTGTAGTTGGCTAGCCATTCACAGTCTTTGTTTAATCCTAAACCGATGGTGTCAGATTTGCAGATGAACTGTAGCTCAGCAGTTTCTCTTTGAAGTCTGTTCTTGAAGTTTTTTTTGTTGCAGGATGGCTACCTATAAATCTGCTAGTGTGCGTCCAGGGAGTTTGAAGTGTTCTCCTACAGGTTTTTGTACATTACCATTCCTGATATCTGATTTGTGTCTGTTTATCCTTTTATGTAGGGAGAATACGATCAGATATCAGGAACGGTAATGTACAAAAACCTGTAGAACACTTCAATCTCCCTGAACACACAGTAGCAGATTTAAAAGTAGCCATCCTGTAACAAAAAAACCTTCAAGAACAGACTTCAAAGAGAAACTGCTGAGCTACAGTTCATCTGCAAATCTGACACCATCGGTTTAGGATTAAACAAAGACTGTGAATGGCTAGCCAACTACAAAAGCAGTTTCTCCTCCCTTGGTGTTCATACCTCCACATCCGCTGCTAGAAGTGGGCCTCATCCTCTCTGGCTGAATTGACTTCTGTATCTCCAGCCTTATTCTTGATTGGTACTCTTTTTTTATGCCTGTATATTTATACCTGCCCCTGGAATTTCCACTACATGCATACGACAAAGTGGGTCTTTGCCCATGAAAGCTTATGCTTCAATAAATCTGTTAGTCTATAAGGTGTCACAGGACTCTTCGTCATTTTATTTTGTGTAACATTAACCTCTCCTCTGCAAAGTTTTTCTTTGCCTATTACAGAGATATGGCGAAATGTGAGTAAAAAACAAGCACTCTTCAAATTCCACTGATTAGAAAGATTCTGCTAGTTCCAGTGACATTCCTTATCTTTAAAAATGAGGGTTCTTTTAAGCAAGAGTAGAATTCTTAGAACCACTATGCATCTTTTCAGACGTATTTTCAATTAGACTACGTTAAGTCTAGGTTGTATTGTACTTTATAGTGGCACAGAGCTCATGAACAAAGGCAGCATGGAACTTACTGTACTACCAAAGCTGACAGCTTTATGAAGCAGAAAGCTACAGAATTGCCAAGTAATTATATATTATGACTAAGCAGGAGGGAACCTATTGAGGTCAATCACAAAATTTCCCTGGATTTAAGTGAGGCAGGATTGCATATATTTTTTCATGGCTGTGGACTAAATGTTAACTTATTTTAGTTAGTTTATAGCAAAGTATACAACTGAAACTGCACAATAACTCCTCATTCAATGTA
Source organism: Apalone spinifera (assembly GCA_030068395.1). Lineage (NCBI taxonomy): Eukaryota > Metazoa > Chordata > Testudines > Trionychidae > Apalone > Apalone spinifera. The sequence continues at coordinate 94,956,850 of JANRFK010001234.1, forward strand.
GCTTTAGAAATGTGCTTTCACTTTTCCAAATGATAACACAGCCCTCTGGACAATTAAACTGTAAAGTGGCTACTGTGATGATAACATAAAAGAAAGCCTACCAGAGACATTGAAAATAGGCTCTTAAGGACTAACACACAATACCTTCTAAATTCATTCCTGTCTCCAGCTTGCATAAGTGCCACAATTGTGTTTGTGACGGAGGTACCAATGTTTGCCCCCATTATGATAGGAATAGCAGCCTTTACAGTCAGCACTATAAAGCAAAAAAGGAGCATTAGGAAAAAATCAAATCCTTGGCAAACATACATTTGACCTAATCATACTCTCACTGAAATCAATGGGATGTTTGCCATTGACTTCAGTGGAATCAGGGTTTGTCCTGTTAAGTAAGTAACTGTATAATATAAACAAGTTTATTTTATCAAAGCACCTTGAGAATATACTAACTGATTAATTTGATTACTCAAAGGTCATGTTCTGCATCCGCAGCATACTGGTTTTCTGCCACTTCCACAAGATGTAAAAGTAATAGACTGTGATAAACTGTCTTATTCTACGCATTATCCTGCATGCAGAAACCACAGAACTAAGCCACAGAAGGAAATCAGTTACAATAACTTTGCTGTTAGAATGCTGTACGCAAGTGCTCCTCAAGTGAACACATTAAGGGTATGTCTACACTTCAGAGTTTTGTCGGAAAAATGGCCATTTTTCTGAAAAACTTCAATTATGTCCACACTGCAATTGCATTCTTTCGAAAGAAAATCAAAAGAACAGAGGGGTTTTCTGGCATTGGTAATCCTCTTTCTACAAGGAAGAAGCCTTTTTCCGAAAGAGCTCTTTCAGAAAAAGGCGTGTGTGGATGGGGAAGAGGGAGTTCTTTTGGAAGAAGAGGAAAGAGGAAAAAGCACAGGTGCCCTAGTGGCCACTCTGTCCATAGTAATCACAGTTTAAATGTGAGATAGTGTCCATTCAGTGTTGATGCTATCTTTCAAAAAAGCAGATCACTTTTTTGATGCATTTTGGCAGTGTGGATGCGTTCTTTTGGAAATGTTTTTTCCGGAAGATCTTTTCCGGAAAAGCTTCTTCCAAAAGAAGCGTGCAGTCTAGATGTAGCCTAAGTGTCAGAGTGCCAAATAGATTTTACTAGGGGATAGCTGGTTTTCTGTGTAATATGTCCATTTTGAATTTCTGTCCATTTCTTATTTAGTATCAGTATGAAATAACTGTGAGGTTGTTTTCCTGCCCTTTCCTCATTTCCAATATTTCTGTTTCTTGAGGTGGTGAATATAAGTGGTCTGAAGGTGAAATGCACTGTGAAGACAGACTTACATGTAGAAGACACCATGCTGACTATAATGGATGAGGAAGTACTAGAGCTTTGTACCATGACAGTCACCAGAACTCCAATCACCAAACCAGCAACAGGGTTTGACAGCACAGAACCATCTCGAAAAATGTCCCCTGCCGCTTTACCTGTGAAAAGGAATTATTTTAGTGAGACAGCAGTTTGTGAAAGATCATAAAAACCATACAATGTAGTCATGCCTCTCAGTCTAAAGGTGATTTAACCCAGGAATCCAAGTTCATATCCTGTACAGTCTCTAGCTATCTGAATTATTAGGAAACACCTTACATTTTTTTCCTTTTCCTTAGGTTCACTGAAAAAACAGCAACAGAGAGGGGCCCTAGAGAGAACTGTATCTAGTTCACTTTGTCAGAGGGAAGGACCAAAACTGTTGTTTGTTTGTTTGTTTGTTTGTTTGTTTGTTTGTTTGTTTGTTTGTTTGTTTGTTTGTTTGTTTGTTTGCAGGAGGAATCCCTGAGGAAAAGAATTCATAGTTTTTTATACTCTAGGTTAGAAAGGACCATTAGGATCATTGTACATAGATATAAATAGTGTTAGTCGATCTTCAAAGAAAACAGCTCTCTGAGGCACAGAAATGGGTACAGAACTGATAGGTCCAAATCCCTCTATATTTTGTCTTACTTTCAGCATGGCCCGATATGGGCATTCACTCATGTAAGCTTTTTTCTGTCTGAGTGGTTTTATTCTTTATCGAGTTAATGACAGAATTGGATATCAATAATGGTGTGAAGTGGGAGAAAAATAAAAGCAACCATTTTCAGCTATTAACGTGAGAGCTACCATTCAGATGCCTGCAACTGGGAGGGGAGTGGTGAAAGAAAAAGTGGAAATTGGTTGACTGGAAGTGGACTTTTTTTTTCTGGGACCTGGTTTAAGATGCCAGCAATTTACTCTCATGACAGCAGAGACTAATCCATTATGAACTCTAGGAGTCCAGACTACCAGGAAGGTGGCATGGAAACCAAGTTAGGAGGACATAGGACCTTGCAGCTTCCGAGAAAGAAATCTGAAATGGGATCTGTAATAAGATTTTCTTAAACTTGAGAAGATAAAGGGCACAGCTAGATGAAGCAGAAATTAGATCATTGGAAGTAATAAAGTAAGACTTTGTTAGCCAACTCTGAAGTGGAACTGTGGTGACCGGATTTTCCTGATTGGCTTTGAGAAAGAACCTACTGTATTTATCAGTGAGCCATGCTCCTAGGGACTAGGCCCTAGGAATAAGGGTACAGGTCAAAGGGTGACATAATATAACATTTCTATATGCAAAGCTGGATGGCGGCAGCAGTTACCTAAGCATGGAACACACAAAATATGAGATTGTGAGAACCTGCAATAAGCATCCAGTTTTTAAGTTTTTACCCAGTATAAAAGCTTTCACATATTAAAGATACACAAGTACACCTGTATATTTAACAGCCACTAAAATAAAAGAGGCTTCCAAAATAAACTGGGATCACTAATCTCTAATGTCAACACCACTCAGGAATTCTGGAAACAATGGTATCCTGCAAACAAAGAGAGATCAACATTTAATCACAGAGGCCTCTCTCTGTATATTTAAATGAAATCAGTTCTCAGTGTTGATATTCTTTGATTAGTTACTTTATTTTGAATCAAATTAGATTCAACAGCCCACCCAAAACCTAGCTGGATGCTTCAAAAGAGTTTTCATACCTCCTACCAACTGGAAGGCAGAGCTCAATATATCCAAGGAACACACAAAGAAGTAGAGTAGTCCAAGTAGGATAATAAACTTCGCTATTCCTGTGAGTACACAGAGTATTTTTCCTTTGTTATCCATATCTGCAAAACATAAGAGAAAATGTTATATATTGAATATATATTTGGCACTTCTTTTTGAACAGTTTAGCACTTCCAGAAAGTCTCCCATAGTCCACAGTGTCAAGGACAATGTTGTAAGGTCCGTGGATGATAAACCCAAAGGAATGCTCTTGTTAATAAAAATTTAACTACAACATCACTGCACATAAAAGCTTTTTTGTATATAGACTCAGTGAAGTTTGAAATTCATCCTTTTTTTACTGTTCACTTGTAGGATTTTACCACATGTAGTGGGGTTAATGAAAGACTGGAGATACTACTTGACAGATTTAATCTCACAGCTCTCAGTTACTTCAGAAAGATGGGCAAACTATATCATAACCTCAACACGCACAAAATCTGAGGAAATATTGTAGTCCCATTTTGCCAATGGGGAAACTGAAGCTGAGTGGTCAATGCCAACATTTAAAAATCTGCATGCCCAAGAAGAGGTTTTTGAATTCATTTCTCCAGAAACTAGCATTTGAGAAGAATTTGTTAAGCTGCAGAAAGCAGAAAATGAGAAGAAATAAGGACAGGTAAATAAGTTGTTAACTGACAGATTGTTACCTGACCACTTGACCCCAGTGTCCTGAAGCACTGGCATACTCCAAGGATCTTCTTCTTGCCCTGCATCGTCTATCAAGGCAATGTTGGAATGTGCAGGCTGAAGTCCACCTTTACTTTGAAGTGAATCCACACTGTCTATTGAAATAAACACAAACAAACCAAATCAATTGCTTGCCATCTTTCTCCCCTAACAACTACAGTATAAGTTTTTTATAGCCATGTAAATTATATAGGAGGAGATACTTACCTTTGTGATTTTCTCCATCTTTTTCAGACATGGCCTTGTTTTTCTTGGAGGAATCGTCAGTATAGTTATTGGGTTGAGAGTTTTCCAACTCAGGCCAAGGAGCCATGATCTGACATTAAGAAAACACATTGATTAACATTAGAGTCTGAGGAAAACACTTTTCAGGGCATGACAAGAGAGAAGATTATCTCTAAAAACAACTGAGAAAAAACAGTTCATCCTCTGCTCTTTATCAACCTTTATAAATTAATGCTTTTTCTTTGTGAAATCATATTGTAGCTTTACTTGTGAAACTTAGGCCAATATGAGCTACATTGTTATGAACTACATTAGGCGTGTTCTGATTTGAATTAAAGCCTTGTTTAAGCTGATGTGTGAACATGTCCGACATTTAAGAGCATTGTAAGAGACAGTTAAGCAGTCAGTCCTAAAACAAAGTCTTAAAAGGGAATATCAGACTTCATCAATTATTACTTTCAACTGGAAAATCCTCAGGACCCCCAAATTTGACTAGCTATGTGGCTTGGAAAGTGGCAACATTGGTGTCACCCATGGGATCCAGTTTCCAAGGAGAATAACTGTGAGCTGGTATTTCTCCTGAACCAAGATGGAACAACTAATGGGCATGCTTTCAGAAATCAAAAATGGCCAGTGGGATTTAAAACGAGGCCTAAAAAAGGAAAGGAAGTTTCACAAATTGTGAGGAAGATGGAAACTGATCACCATGAACCCTGTAAGTACAGCTCTGTATCCTATATGTGTGATGAAAGAAAGGGTTAAAATTTGGCACATGAAAGTACTGAATGACTAGAAAAATAATAAAAATGTCTTGCAAACAGGGAAAATAGCCAATAATCCAAAAATAGATTTACATAATCCAAAAATAGGTCAGTTAAATCTGGTAACTGTGACAAAACTGCCCACAAAAAGAATAGTTATAAATGTAAGGCAGGCAAAGACAGCATATCTAAATGTCTAGTAAAAGAGGTGCACCAGGTTGAAGAAGCAAAACTTATGGAGGTACAAAGATCAGCCCTAGAGGTTGGGTTTAATAACCCAGATTTAAATAGCAGTACTAGGAGTTTGGCTACTGAGTGCATATTACAATATGTGATATGTGTAGACATTGTTGACACATGCGCAAACATAATGGTTATTAGATCAGAGAAGCTAAAAAAGCTACCCAAATATTGCAAAACCAGTACATAGATTGGGTGAGAAAAGGAAACCATTTCAGTGGTCAGAGTGTGATGTAACATTTTCACAGGTCAAAAAAGCTCTTGTGATGATGCCTGGCTTGGCTGACACATATTTCAATATCCTTTCATATTGGACACAGTCTAGATGCCAGTGCTTATGGTTTGAGGAAAATATTGGCACAAAAAACACAAGGGACTTGAGTGGATGGTCATTTATTATAGTAAAAATCTAAGTTCCTCAGAGAGAAATTATGGTGCCAACCAAAAGGAATTTCTGTGGTGGTTGAATCCTCATAATGTTTCCTTCACTATTTGACTAGAAGGAAGTTAACAGTAAGGAAAAATCAATGCTTCCCTGCAATGGCTCTTTAGATCCAGGAATTCTTAGGGACCGTTTGTCAGGATGGAAAAACTGCAGTGCTTAGATTTCATAACTGTACACAGTTGGCCATAGATATAGTCATGTTGGTGCCTTGTCCAAACAGCCATGTTAGGAAGAAAACACTGCTCTAAGCAGGAAAGCAAGGAATTAGTTGCTCATTGGAACTGGTCTGCTTCTCTTCCTCTAATCTGCAGAGGTGCCCCGTGTCCCTGGGATGGGCTTGGAACCCAAAACTAACAAAAACTTCCAAATAGATTTTGATTGCATGATAGTATATAATTATAAAAGCACCAGCAAACACAGCTACCCTGATGTGTGGTCTCCTCCCACACACAGTAACACAGTAAAAGCTTCTTGTCACAGGGAAAGCTTAGAATTTAAAGAGGAAATATTTATATTTATTAAAGGTGAAAGAAAACAGCAGGTGATGGACACAGCTGTTTATACCAGATATAACATCAGAACCTCCTTTTTCAGTGTGTCATGATCTTAATACAGTACTGCTGGACATTTTGGATTGGCATAACATTGGTCAAGCCAAAAGAAAATTTCTATCTGGTAAAATGAAGGAAACCACAAAAAGTTGGTTCAGGAAATATGGTGCTTGCTTTACAAAGAAGAGTCCCTATGCAAGAGGATCTTGTGGGAGCACCAGTGAAGAGCATTATCCTTGAGGCTCTTATGCTGTTGCCTATGATAGAGGTTGGCAATCAATATTTGCTGGTAACTATAGATGACTTCAAAAAATGACCTGAGGTATAGCCAATGAAAGCATAAAGAGAAAGTGATAGCAGCAGTGTTCTGAGTGCAGGTATTCATCAGATTTGGGACCCTGAGTAAGTTATAAAGCAAAGGAGAAACTTGAAATCCAAAGTGTTTCAGCAAGGTTTGTGCGATTCTTGGCATCCACAAAAGCGCACTCACAATCTGACAGGATGGTGGAAAAGTCAACAGGACTTTGAAGGGTCAGCTGGCTACCTTTGTAGAGCACCACCAAAGGGACCTGCACATCCCAGCATCTAAAACAGCAATGAGAGTACTCCATACTTGGGCAAGAGGTACTGATCCCAGCAAACCTCTTATACAGAGTTCCTGAAACAGAACAAAGGTCATGGAATTCAAAACTGATGAAGGTCACACTTTTACTGGGGAAAATATGGTGATAGCCTCTAATAAAAATGAAAAGCCTCTGTGACATCATGGCATATGGAGAAAGTTTTAGAAGTGAGAACCTGATCTAGGAGAAAGAAGTGTAGGACCTCTAAGCTGGATAAACCTTGGGATGGACGCTGTACAGTACAATCCCAAATAAAAATAGTGGCAAAAAGGATACAGTTGAATCCCAGGACTAAACCCAAAGTTATCCTGAAGGACCATCTAAGGCAGTAACAGGGGATAGGATTTCAGCATTGTGGCTCTCCAAATTGAAGAACATCGCTGTGGATGTTGAGGCTGGGAATGCTGAAACGGAAAGGAGTTCTACACCCAAACTGAATGGGCAGGGACTGTCACAGCCAGAAGTTCTACAGAAACAACAGACACACCTCAGGACATACCTTTCAGTGTGTAAAAGATCCAGGGAAGAAAAAAAGCCCCAAAAGAAATTTGTGTGGGAATAAAATTATTTTATGTTGATGTTGTGAACGTATTCTGACAGAAAGACATTGTAATTTTGTGTTTATTCCTGGGACCCAACTGCATCCTATACATTACCTCCTATATTTGGACAGCGTGGTTTAGGGTCCATCTCAAGAATTATGTAAATAGTTTATCTTGTAAAGGATTATCTAAATATCTTAGACAGTCCTCTCATGAACTGATAACTGGTTAAAAGATAGGAAACAAAGGGTAGGAATAAATAATCAGTTTTGGGAATGCAGAGAGGTAACTAGTGGTGTCCCACAGTGGTCTGTACTGGGATCAAACCTATTCAATATATTCATAAATGATCTGGAGGAGGCAAAATTTGCATTTGTTACTAAACTGCTCTAGATGAAATTATCAGGTAGCAGATTTAAAGCAAACAAAAGGAAGTATTTCTTCACACACTGCACAGTCAACCTGTGGAACTCCTTGCCAGAGGAAGTTGTGAAGACCAGGACTTTAACAGGATTCAAAAATGAACTAGATAAAATCATGCAAGATAGGTCCATCAATAACTATTAGCCAGGATGTGTAGGAACAGCACCTGTAGCCTCTGTTTGTAAGAAGCTGGGAATGGGTGGCATGGGAGGGATCACTTGATGATTACCTGTTCTATTCATTTGTTCTAGGGCACCTAACCACTGTCAGAAGACAGCATACTGGTCTAGATAGACCTTTGGCCTAGAATGACCATTTTTATGTATCGTTTGTATACTGTTAAATTATTTATGTTCTTTCTGTTTGGGATGAGTTATTGGGTATCATCATTTTAGGAGGATGAGTGAAATGGAGCTGAGAAGTGTTCTGAACTGGGTGAATCCCTGGTATGGGAGACAGTTACAAACAAAGACTGATAAAGTCTGCCCAAAAATTAGTACCATGTGGCCAAGGGTATTCCACAGGAATATTGTAACCGCGCGCGTGTGTGTGTGTGTGTGTGTGTGTGTGTGTGTGAGTGTGTGTACATATAAACATGCAGAAGGATGGAGAGGGAGCAGAAGAGAACACAAAGGATATGTCAACACTATAGAGAATGATCGAAGCTGCCACTGTCAATCTTCCAGGGTTCCAATTAGCAGTCTAGTTAAGAAAGCTAATTCAAATTGAAAGGAGCACTCCGATCAATGCCAGTAGTCCTGCTTCCATGAGGAGTAAGGGAAGTGAAGGGAGAGTGTTCTCCCTTTGACTTCCTGCAGTGTAGACAGTGCCAAAAGCTGAGTTAGGGACCTTCGATTTCAGCTACGCAATTTATGTAGCTGAAGTTGTATATCTTAATTCAACCTTGTCCCACAGTGTAGATCAGGGGTGGGCAAAAGGGCCTCCATGGGTTGATCCAGCCCACTGAGGTGCTGCTGCTCCCCGACCCCAGGCCAATCAGAGCCTAAGGGCAGGGGAGTATGTGGCGCTTAGAGTCAACCCTGGCATTTGGCTCTAAGCACCACACATCAGAGGGCAAGCTGCAAGAGACTTCATGCTCTCCCTACCTCCAGGCCAACCAGGGCTTGAGGGTGGGGAGGAAGAGCATGAAGTCTCCTCCCAGCCTGCCCCTGCCCCACAAAAAGTATGCGGTGCTTAGAAGCACTGCATGCTCCTTTCAGGACAGGGGCAGGACATGAAGAGACTTCACACACTCCCCTCACCCTCAGGCCCTGATTGGCCGGGGGACAGAGGGAGAACACAAAGTCTCCTCCTGTTCTGCAAGGAGCTCAGCACTTAGACTCAACTGCCAGCTGCTGCTCAGCTGGTGGGTAACTCTTAAGTACAGCTCTCCCTTGCCGGGAGGAGGCAAATTTTGTGTGCTCCCCTCATCTCCAGGCCCTGATTGACCTGAGGAAGGAGGGAGCGCACAAAGTCTCCTCCCACCACCAGGGGTTCGGGTGCCAAGAAGGAACTACCAGCTGTTCAGAACAGCTGGCGGTTCCTTCTGGAAGGGTGGGGGCACAGACTTCACACACTTCCCCATCCCACAGACCAATCAGGGTTTGTGGGCAGGGAAGCATGGAAGTGTCCTGGCCCCGCCCCTTCTTCCTGAGACCCCACCCCTTCCAGGGCAGCCCGGAGCCGCTTCAAAAATTTCTGAAGTGGCTCCCAGTCAAAAATTATTGCTCATCACTGGTGTATACATACACAAAGACACTGAGAACACACAAGATCAGAAAAAGAAAAACGGGCAAAAAAGCAAGAAAGCCAAGAAATAACCTGTGAGCAGGGTGTGATTGGGGGAAAGCTAGAGAGAAGCATTCCAATGTGTTGGTTAAAGAGGCTGGAGGCAATAGCTATTCTTTTGTTCTTGGTTCCTCCTGCAATCAGAGAAGGAGTATTTTGTCCATTCCTTGTAAATAAACAACACTGTATCAAAGAGAATGACAGTCTTCATCAATTTCTACATCAAACTGAAACATCCCCCAGACCCATACATTTGACTAGAGCTCAAGCAATTAAGTGCTGAGGCTCAAGCAATTCTTTTATGTTAATAACTGAGGCGGGAAGCTTAGAGGTACCAGTGCCATGCATAGCAAAGCCTATAGATGCCAGGCTCAGCCCTGGCAAGCCCTGGCACAATTTAAGTGCTGGTCAGTTGCAATTCTAGCCTGGCTATAAGAAAAGAAGCATGATAGAGCCTTTCTAGCAAAAAAACATGGCTAAATATGGCTAATGTTTCAGGCTTTTCTTTGAACAAGCCCTTTGCAAAGAAAGGACACTCCAGGAAGTTCCCTAAAGGTTGTGTGTGTGGGAAATGTGCTAAAACAGGGCTACTCAACACGTGGCCCGTGGGCCGTATGAGGCCCACAGCCCATTTGTTTGCAGCCCGTGGTGCGGTTTGGGTTTACATGGGGCTCAACATGCACCCTGCGGGTGGGATACTTTGGACATGGCCTCCACTGGGAACACTCTCCACAGCAGTGAGGCATCTCCCACGCAGGATGAGCCTTGAAAGATGCAAGTGGACGGACTGGCTGGAACAGGCGGGTACAGGGTGTTGGCATTTCTAACCCCCAAAGAGAAGGTGCTGGGAGTGCCAGGGCATTGTGGGAAGTGCTTTGTATTCATGCCCGTCAGTGTGAAAGAAGCTATTTGCATATATATTTGCGTGTATATTCAACCACACTTAAATTGCGGCCCTCGGCATGTGCTATGAGTATCATTGTGGCCCCTGGAGTAGCCCTGTGCTAAAATATCACTTAGGTGCTACCACCAATTCAGCTCCACCTGTGGTAACACTAATGAGAGTATTAACACGAAGAAAGCTTTGGAAAGCATTGGCGGCGAGGAGTCCTGTGGCACCTTATAGACTAACCAAAGTGTTGGAGCATAAGATTTCATGGGCAAAGACCCACTTCGTCATGCATACTCCTCACCGCCTTTGCAGATTCAGACTAACACGGCTACCCCTCTGATACTTGGAGAGCATTGGAATTTTAAGTTCTGTATTATATAGACCTGTCCTGAACAGTTACACAATTCAGGGATAGATCTATAAGGGGATTTAAATGCCTAAATCCAGAAATCAAATCCTTAAAAACCTCTGCAGAATTGCCCTCTAACCCTGTAGGTACCTATATTTCTTTAGCTGCCTACATGTCTGCCAGTATAGTTCTCTGGGTTGCATATTTTTCTGCTTGTAAACGTGTGTAAAGCCACCTCTGCCCTGATTCCCATCTCACATATAAGCCCTGGAAGGAGTTTCAGACTAGATTTTCCCCAACCTATCTTGCCTGTAGGGCCAGACCTGGGCCAACATAAAAGAAGGGGGTGGTGATGCACCTTCCCTCTTTCTATTCAATATGCCAGTGATTAGAGTACCATCAAGGATGCAGGAGAACTGTGTCCAAGTCTCCACTCTATCTGATCTGGAGCAGGGGCTTGTTCTCAAGTCCCCTACCTCCCTAGTGAGCACATGAACCACTGGGCTCAGGGGTAGGTGTCATACAAATGCTCTTGCTGAAACTATTCACTTTGTGTAAATAATTAAATGGTCATTGGGCCAGAGAGCAAGTGAGAATGTCCTGACAGCCAGTAGCTAGGGCACTCATGTGGGAGGGAGGAGAGTCAGGTTCCAGACCCCCCTCCAGTGGCTATTTCTGTTCAACCATGGCTGAGGCAGAAAGCCACAGACAGAATGATTAATCACCTCTTTCTTCAGATAATATCATGACACTCATAAGGAAAACATTTTCCTCCTTCCACAGATCAGGAAAATTATAGAATATTCTGATAGCCACACCAGTGGCTTTACACAACTGCTATTAGTCAAGTTTTAACAGTAGTGTAGACACAGCAACTTAGAGAGCACATGAGAATGATCTTTATACAGCAGGAAAAAAACACTCTTGCTTGTTTCAACAGTGTATTTCCGTTTGCCTGGAGCCATTCTCATAGTCCCACGCATGTCAGAACAACCCAGCCCTGTTAGACAAGTTGCATTAGTATATATTAATTATTAAAACAGCTTGGGACAAATTGCTTAGCAGTAGCAATCCTCTAAAATCCAAATGCAAATATAAAAAAAGATGTCCAAAATCCAGTTGTAGGGATGGACTGGCAGTTTTACCACACAGCAGGTCAGGTCCTATCGCTTACAAAATACATGCAGAACTGTTCTGCTACATCCATATTCAAAGTGGAACTTAAGATTTCAGACTCCCTTATTACTGAGGTAGCATGAAAATGAAAATGGTGTTATCACCAGAGGCAAGAGGGCTTGAAAACTCCACCTGGTGAACAGCCTCTTTCATCCCACTGAGCAAGAAATCTTCTAAGCACAAGAGTTTGACAGAAGGAAGTTTCATAATGAGGATGCGTCACAACACGAAGGTGACCAGCGTTCCACAAGATGTCATTTATTTTTATTATTGCTTTTTTATATTATTTATTTCATTATCATGAAGAACACTGTGCACATAGGGGTGGTAGAGAGGAAGGGAGGAGATGGCAGAGGATGAGAGATGCAATATAGCTAAATATATGCTTAAAAATTATTTAATTTGAAGTCTTGTCAATGTCCAAGTTGCTGAATACAATCTAATGCCCTATAATATCCTAATTCCTAGAAGTAACTTCCCTCAGCAGCTCTGTTTCACAGAGGACATCACAGTAGCAAACAAACCCTGACTGCCTGACGTTATCAAATGTCTCTGAAAGTAGAACCATGTAGAGGCTGGACTTAAGTCTCACCAAAAGATGTCCGCTTCCCCAATCCCCAACTCCTACCTATGTGAAACAGTGAATGTTTGAGCAAGTAATGGGCAGCCACCAGACAGGCTGATTAACAGAATTCTGGCTCTCCAGCTACCCACAGTTGATTTAATAAAGATCTTCTCTCTGGTGCAGAATGTAAATGGATTATCACTGCAATATTCACTTCCAAGTTTACTATCTTTCCCAAGGAGAAACACTAAAACTTTGGAAACAATATTTCAAAGAAAAAATGGACACTGCAGAAAAGCTGAAACCTGGTGCCACATCACCTCATATTCCACTTCCTTACCCCTTATGTTATCTACACCTATGTAAAGTTACTGAACATCTCCACCACTACATAATAACCGTTTATATATGCTCTGTACAGATATAAATGCCTACACAAAGTATAAGGCATTGGAGAATTAACTACATAGTCCTTAACATAATAATGTACTTTATTCATGATTTTCAAAGCTATTTGAGAGGCTCCCACCTAAAATGTTGCAATCACTGAAATGGAAATGATTTCTTTTTTAAAGAAACATGTCAAAAGATTCTTTGCATGCTATATGACAGGAATATTTCAAAGATATGAAATATAATACAGATGCAAGATGTGATTATATCTATCTCAGTGAATATTGCAATATATCCTCACAAGTCATAAGTATAGGATCCTATAGTTGTAACTCTTGCTTCTGAGGATATGTCTACACTGCAAAGCTATTTCGGGACACTGAAATATCCCGAAATAGCTAACCCGTGTCTTCTCAGAAAGCCCATTATTTTGGGCTCGTGTTTCTGATGTCCCTGTAAACCTCATTCTACGAGAAGTAAGGGACATTTCGGAATAGTGCTTTATTTCAAAATTTGGTGCTGTGTAGATAGACAGTGCCAAATGACAAAATAAGCTATTTTGAAATAGCATTGAAATAAGATACACAATTTGCGTAGCTCAAAATGCGTATCTTATTTCGAGTTACGGTGCAGTGCCCGCTGTGTTCTAATTGTTTCCCAAATATAAATGAAGACAGTGCCTTCCTTAAAGAGCATAGAACATCAGAACAAAAAATGGAATATTTTAAACTAACATTGAAATATGAATGGCCCATTGGCATATGCCAGCAAAGGGTGAGCCCACAGTTTGCATGGAAACTTACAATGCCACAGTCACAACAGTTCATCTCTTTGGTAAATACCTTGAACACTATGAAATTACCTGGTATTACAATCCCAAGTGTCTCAATAAATCACTTCCACATTTTCTGTGTTATAAACTAAACTTTCAATTTTCAATTTTATATTAAAAGAAGTTGCAAGTCTATTTCTTTTGCTGGATTTAACATAAGGACATACAAACTACTAATTGCCATGTGTCTACAAAGCATTGTTTGTACCTTTCCATCCATGACAGTTCAGTGAAAGGGCAAGTTGTGCTTGAAACAAGTACTCGGAAACAGTAAGGTTTAGAGAAGTAAAAATTACAGGGGAACTGCATGGAGTAAAATTGAGGTGGAATGCTGGAGATGGAGGGGGGGACTGGAATGGATGGAAGGGGTTTTCTCTGTGCAGAAAGTACTAATAAGTTCATATATCACTTAATAAACACAATGAGCAGCTGGACTATCATAAAAGCAAATTCTTTCTAGATCTTTCATACATTTTCTAAGGTAAGATATGAAAAATCCATTTCATATAAGTTATTCATGCATTCTACTAAGTATCCTCTTTTTTTTTAACTTTTCTATATACACACAATACTTTATAGTCATTCACCATGCTGTAGAGATTTTATTTTAAAAATGTCATTTTGACCTCTAGTTTTATAGTCAACTCTATGTGAATCAATACTATTTTTTCACCTAACATCTTAGTACCAAGTATCTATTGACTCTTCTCAGCAGTAATTTTGAATAAATATTGAATATTTATTTAAAATGCATAACTAGAGATAAACTTAAGACTTCTAAAGACAAAGGGGACAGTTTGTCAGACAGTGTAAATCGATGTAGCTCCATTAACTTCACTGGAACTATACCCATTCACATCTGCTGTGGATCTGGTCCAAGAGTTTGTCACACTGCTGCCTTATTCTCATAACCATGATAGAACAGATAATAATTTAAATACATGCAAACAATGACTCACACTTGCTAGAGATAAGTTTCTTCTTTGATTTAGCAACAATGACTTCAGTGAGACTATTGGCATGAATAAAGTGATCAGAATCTAGACATAATGTAAAATTTCTAAACAATCCTTCATAGAAGAAAAATACAGTGGGTGGATGCTACATCACGATATATTTTTTCATTTATATTGAGCCCTTAGGCCTCTGGTTGTCTCACAAAATAGAATCTAAAGCATGTCAAACCTAAATCATGGATAACATGAGATAAAAAATAAAATGAATTTCTAAGTCAATGTAGAAATAAAGAAAATCCTTGGTAATAATCCATCAGCTCATGAACAAACAGTTCACAAGATGCTGCTTACAATTAAAACTACATAAAATGTTTCAGTGAACTACCTGGCAGAAAGATATCTAAATAAAACAAGTTGCAATTCTTAAAAATAAAAAGGAAAGATACTCTTAATAATAAACAGTGAAATTATAACAGGCACCTACCAGAACTAAACGTGAAGCACATAGTAAAGAATCTCAAGAAAGGAAAAAGTAGCAATACTAAAAGGCTTACTGATCTAATAGAAGAGCCTCTTTAATAAAAGTTCCTCTGATATCTGTGGACTTCTGTTTCCTGTCACATTAATTCAGCTAACTATATTAGACTAATGTACTCCTTTTACCTCAGTGTATGAAACTGAATTACCTTAAAACAATGTATCCTTGACAAATTGCCTAATACTGAAACAGTGTTGCACATAAACATTACACTATTATACTAATAAAATGAAACACAAAGGAATATATTTAAAAAATGCTTTATTGATTACATTCTACACTCTCCCCCACCCCCCAATGTTTGATACTATTCTTCACTGATCTGTATTTTAAAAACTCACCAAATAAAGGGTTAAGACAATAATTTCCCCCGGCTACAGAGAGCTGAATTAATTCTTACTTTTTACCACCATTAAAGTAACTTTTAATTCCTTTTTATGATTCATCAATAAAAATATAGTTTCTTTCTAAAAATATTTATTATGACACAATATACATTTCTATCATCTGTTTTAAAATATTATGAGCACAAATTAAAAGATAGAAGCTGAACATTTTAAGAACTGAATTATACTACATTGTGCAATTTCACTTTCCTTTATAAGCTCTAGTTGCTGTTATTTCATATGAGCTGCAAAAGAATTTTGTGGAGACTCTGACTTGCAAACTAATGTGAAGTTGTTTTTCTTTAAATGGAGTGTGTCTGGGCTTTTACTTACCACTTCTTTCTTCCCAGACAATGGAGTGAAGGGATCAGCCAGGTATCTACTGAAACCTACAATATATATAGACGCAGGTATTGAGCAAAGTCTGCTGTCATCACCGCACACTCACATTCCTACCTTACACTCTGGAGGCACTGCCTACCTGCAATTTAATGATCTCAATCAGCTCTTTCCAGCAGGGCAGTAACCAACACTACTAAACTTCAAATTGTTTCATACTCATCATATTCTAGGAAATGTCTTCTCATCCGCATTAAACAAGTGTAGCTCACATAGTCCAGTGAATGTTGTGGAGCTCTTTGTTCCACTCTGACAAATTGTGGGGCACCATATCATTCAGTAATTTTTCCAATAAGAATTTTCCAAAAATATTTTGTGATATCATAAGTTTAACAAAAAGATTCTGATTGGGATATGGTACTGCTATCAGTCTGTTTATCTACCTATTCATTTTTCTATCTATCTGTTTCATCTGCCTATTGATCTGTCTAAAGAAGAGAAGTGAAGGAGAATCAGATAAAAAAACAGGCTCATTAGGAAACCTGTAAGAATCCCTTTCAGAACAAAGGAGTCATTTTCATTCTTATCAGTGTCAGTGTTTCCAATTAATGAGAAGCTACAGTGATCATTAGCATTTTCGCCACTGGTGGTGTGGTTCTCATTCTTACAGAGATTTAAAGATGTGAGACTGCTCTTGGTAACTGTATCCCAAAGTCTAGAAAGTAGGACAGGTATGAATATGCTTAGTACAATATTAAAGATTCATGATCTATACAAACAGATGACTCAGACAAAGAGACACAAGGACTGGGTTTATAGGGAATCTGGGTACTGACCAGGGACCATCAAATATTGCAATTATATTTTGCTTTACAGACCTACTCACTGTTAAAGAGTAACTTCACTTGGACAAGTGATTATGTGAAGCAACATCTTGCCCAAGAGATCTGCTTCCTATATGCATGCAGGGCATAACTCCTGACAAAAACAGTCCAGTGACAAAACAAGTTATTGTTGCTTTTAATTCCTCTAAGCCCACAGAGACAACACAGGTAAGGTATGATCTGGAACCTTATAATTCTTGTACATTACCAACAGAACTATCTACTAAATTCTAAACAGTTAAACTTATGCCATACTAAGCAGGCAGTGGGGTGGCACAGGGGTGAGTAAGCATATAATTTGAAGACAAGGGAGCTGCATAGGTGTAACCAAAAGCCTAATAACCCTTATTACTGATTATGATGCACTAGGAGCAAAGTACCCAGCTTTGATCTCAGATCCCATCTGGAGCTTGCTAAGTTGATTATTAAAACTACTTTTTTTTACTTGTAAAACTGAAAACACTTGAAATAGAAATAAATGACAGAAAACATACCTGGAAACCCACAATTCCATTGTTATAGTCACTTGTCTTAGTAGAACTGCACTTTAATTTTACATACAAAATGATTTTAATTGATTCCCCTCTTGAGGAGCAATTCATATTAGAACAGCTTAAAGTAGGAAGACCCTTGTGTTTTGTGAGCTGTGAATATATAAAAACTGTAAAACCCAGCTCTGGTATTGAGAAACTTATTAGATATGCAGGATTCAAACACATGGGGAATGTTCAACCAGATATATGCCTATTTTTCCAACAATTGGTTTTTAGTCAAGATACTTTGTTCTAGTTGTCAAACACAAAATGACCCTGTAGTAGGGTATTCCAGCCTTTTCAGATTTTAGGAAGGTGAATCCTTCTAGACTAGTACTTTGCTGTTCCAGAACCCAATACCTATGCAGTCCAACCAGTTCTGAAGCAGTAGCCACTATAAGGCATTTTTATTTTCAAATAACAAGATGAGTGTCCATATTACCAAGCCTGTTATTTCAAAATAATGGACTTGTTATTTCAAAATAATAACAAGCTTATTGGGAAATAGTTATTTCAGGAGTTATTATTTCAAAATAATTTAATTCAAAATAACCCAGTAGTGTAGACATAGCCATAGTGGCTACTGCTATGGCAAAGCAGCCACACTCAACTGGACAAATAGCCACATGTAACTAGTGGCTAGTGTATTGGACATCATGGCTTTAGGATAAGGAGCTGATCACTGTAGGTACTCAGGGGATTGGGACAACACTTATTTCATCCTGTGTTTAGAGCCCAAAAATGATACTTCGTGAGCAGAGGGGATGTAACTCTTCGTCATGGGGCAAACTGGGCCTTTCACAATATGTCCACACAGCTGCTGGGAGCAAGTCTCATAGCCCAGAATAACAGACTTATGTCAGCAGGACTCATACTAGCTCACTAAAAATATCAATATGGACATTTCTGTTTGGGCTGGACCTCAGGCTCTGAAGCCGGGGGCCAGGGATGGACTTCAGAACCCAAGTTTCAGCCAAGCCCAAATATCAATCCAACATCTACACAAGTAGTTAGCCTGCTAGCACAAACCCTGCTAGCATGAATCTGTCAACTGCAAGACTCTTTTCCCGTGCTGTGTAGATGTACCTTAAAAAGGAGCTCCTCCAGCCCATCTGCATTGTATTAGTAGCCTTAATGAGGCCCAATGAAGGAGAAATGTTCCTACAAAGATCCAGAAAACAGTGGGAGTATCTGGGGAAGTTCAGGGAATTGCAGAGAGCGAGAAAGGCTCTTGCAGTCAATATTCTGAAATCAGGGGAGTTTTGAAGAATACTGAGCTCCTGCCAGGAAACCTGAGCATGGTGGCTGAATTAGTGGAGGGAGACAGGCCTTTGGAAGAAAAAGGGCTGAGCTCATTTTAAAAATGGTGTAAAAACAATGTTTTTGTTGGAATACCAGGCAAGAAAGATCACTGAGTTCTGTTTGTGACTGACTTCGTTGTCAGCCAAAGTGGAACTAATGAAAGGTGAATTAAAGGAACCAGGGACAAGAACAGCCCAGAAGGAGTGTAGGGATCCCCTAGCCAAGAGGGAAGGACTTAGGGCCATTGGATACTGCACAACATTAAATAAACTAGACCCACACTCAATGGGAAATTTTGTTTCAAACACTGTGGGCTGCGCAGTTCTTCAGGGGTCCAGAAGGGAAAAAACAGATACAGGGTGTGGCATATGACCTGTGGCCATGAGGAGGTGGCTGACTCTCTTGCATTCCCTTTTCCTCTCAGTAGTGAAGGATCAAGGTGTTTGTTATTTGAACCAGCAACCTCTCTCTCTCTGTGAGAAACAGGAGAACAGACCCAGCTGAATTGTCCCCATGACAGCTGAGACTAGAGCCCAGAGTCCTATCAAGGTCTGATGGGAAATGGAGATGAGACATAAAGAACAGGGAGAGACCTGGAATGCAGAGGTGAAAGTAAGCGGGTGTTCCCTGGTGCGCAGCTCCGGCAAGAGCTGGCTGAACTGAAGCAAAAGCCATCAGGGAGCTATGTAAAGAGCTGGCAGAGACCCAGGTTGCAATAGGACAGTTCTGGTAAAAAATGTTAAGTTACTTTCACTACTGCCTGAAAGTTACTGGTAATATTGATGGCAAGTAACACATTTTCTTAATTTTTATCAGGTAAGGTTTACTTAGAAGCAGATGCCTTTTTCTGGATCAACTGACCTTATATAAAAAGGAGATGAGAAAAAAAATTATCTGGCAAGGGAAGAGTTAACAAATTCATCCATGGATGTGATTTTCTGTTTTATTTGAACTGCCACAAGGTCCGTTAGCTGTTCAGCAGAAGGTAGTTACTTACAAT
This sequence comes from Apalone spinifera, assembly GCA_030068395.1. Classification (NCBI taxonomy): domain Eukaryota; kingdom Metazoa; phylum Chordata; order Testudines; family Trionychidae; genus Apalone; species Apalone spinifera. Next base: position 94,976,399 of record JANRFK010001234.1, read on the forward strand.
TCAAATTACTTGGAACAAACCTCATCTGAAGTCCTTCTGTATTTGTGTAGAGAACCCACCTTAAACAATGGGTCATTTACAGGCTGCTGGTAAGTTATGTGAGTTATGAATTCTGTCAAGACACTGTTATTTTCACCAGGAGCCTATAAAACAGTTGAGAAATACGTCTAACGTGCAGGCATGCCACAAAATGCTACAAGCACTCTTACAACATCCTCAAACAAATTGGTGATACCCAGGACTGCAGTGAGAGCAGACAAGTATAAACGCAACTATCTCCAAGGGATAATATTTATTTCTGAACATGGGCAAATACATTCCAATAGAAAAATGTAGATCATATACAGTTAAAATAAAACTTTTTAAAGCTATCTAAAAATTGGCAACAAAGACATGAGAGCAGCACACTTGTATCTGTCATTAGTAATATTATGTGATTACACTGGTCAAGATATTACCCCAATAGAATTGTTATGCATTACATAAATGAGGTAAAGCTGATGTGACTTTCTTTAACAGAGAGCCATGTGGCTCATTGTTGAGGACATTGTTAGATTCCAGAGCTCCTGGAGACAACATCCATTGAAACTTGTTCTGAAAAATTCCTGCCACTGACTTGTGTTTGAAAAGTGCACACATTTGAACCAAAATGTCCTCTTTTCCTCCAGCCACCCCAGCTGCCAATCTTAAACAAAACTGTTGGCTACAGGAAAAAAGAGTGCCATGCTGATTGCAATATAGATAATGATATAAATATTATTTGGTGCAGATCCAGCTATTGTCAGCCATGAAACAACCAGAAATAGTGTTCTTTCTTGACATCTATAGTACAGTTTTCAGGGTAAGGTTTAACCCTGAATTGCCTGTTTCGTTTAAATACAAAATACTTTTCAATTATATTTATACAACTTTTTATGCTCTAAAAGAAAATTACAGTAAGTTAAGGTTAATATGTGTCAAATTCTGTATTCACATACTCCTCAGTATGAACTGGGAAATAATATTTAGACCCAATTTTTGTCTTTGGTAGACTATCTGAGATTTCCACTTCAGTATGTATATGCTTGTGAGAGTAGATTCTTAATGCTGTAGTCCTTGTACTTGAATATTCAACTTATTTTTCTTTTAGTAAGTGGAAATTTGTCTTTGATGTTATCATTCTTAACAGGGCAATATTCTAGTTTTAGTTTCCCACACAACTTTACTGTTAGCTGGATTGGGTTGCAAAAGTACACAGAGTAGTATTTGGCCCAGTAAGTTTATATTGTATTCAGAAAATAACAAAGGAGACTTCCTAAGGCTAATTTAAGACTATGTAAATTATGTAAAGGCTACATAACCTACTGGCCGTGTATCTGCATCATATCACACAGCAGTGTGTTATTAGTGTTGCCAACAGTCCCTTGTTACACAGGACATCCCTATTATTTCATCTCTGTACAATGTGAGTTTTTGAGTGCTGCAAAAAAGCAACAAGAAATATCCCTGGCAAATGTAGGTAAGTACTGCTTATTATCATCATTATTATTAATAATGATGATAAAAATAATAGAATAATAGAACTGGAAGGAACCTTGAGAGATCATCAAGTCCTGTCCTCTGCACTCATGGCAGAATCAAGCACCATCCAGACCAGCCCTGACAAGTATATTCCACCCTGACAGTCAGGAAGTTTTTCCTGATGTTCAGCCTAAACCTTCCTTGCTTCAATTTAAGCCTATTGATCTTTGTCCTTTCATTTGGAGTTAAGGAAAACAATTTATCTCACTCCTCCTTGTAACAACCTTTTAGATACTCAGAAGCTGTTATCATGTCCCCTATCAGTTTTCTCTTTTCCAGACTAAGCAAACCCAATTCTTTTAATCTTTCCTCATATGTCAGGTTTTAATCAAGGTCTTTTCTGGACTTTCTCCAATTTGTCCACAACTTTCCTTAAATGTAGCTTTCCTTAAATGTTCTCAGTAGTGACGGATGGCAGAACAAGGAGCAATGGTCTTAAGTTACAGTGGGGGAGGTTTAGGCTGTATATTATGAAAAACTATCTCACCATGCGGGTGGTGAAGAACTGGAATGGGTTACCTAGGGAGGTGGTGGAATCTCCATCTCTAGAGGTTTTTAAGTCTTGGCTTGACAAAGCCCTGGCTGGGATGATTTAGTTGGGATTGGTCCTGCTTTGGGCAGGGGGCTGGACTCGATGACCTCCTGAGATTTTTTCCAGTCCTATGATTCTATGATTCCTAAGTGGAGTACTTTGTATTTGTCCTTATTGAATTTCATCCTATTTACTTCAGAACATTTCTCCAGTTTGTCCAGATCATTTTGAATTATATTCCTATCTTCCAAAGCACTTGCAACCCCTCCCACCTTGATATCATCTGCAAAATTTATAAGCATATTCTCTATGCCATTATCCAAATCATTGATGAAGATATAGAAGAGAACCAGTCCCAAAACTGATCTCTGCAAAAACCCACTCATTATGACCTTCCAGCATGACTGTGAGCCATTAATTACCACACTCTGGGAATGGTTATCCAACTAGTTATGTACCTACTTTATAGTAGCCCCATCTAGGTTGTATATTCTTAGTTTATTAATGAGAAGGTCATGTATGACTGTATCACATGCCTTACTGAAGTCTAGATATACTACATCTACCATTTCCCCTTAACCACAAGGCTTATTATCCTATCAAAGAAAGCTATCAAGTTGGTTTGACAGGGTTTGCTCTTTACAAATCGAACTGACTGTTACATATCACCTTATTATCTTCTAGATGTTTGCAAATGGATTCCCTAATTATTTGCTCCATTATCTTTCTTGGTACAGAAGTTAAGTAATTAATCTGTAATTCCCTAAGTTGTCCTTATTCCCCTTTTTACAGATGGACACTATATTTGCCCTTTTCCAGTCATCTCGAATCTCTCCCATATAGTAACAATAATATTATTCAGAGGATGGTTAGGGAATTAGTACTAAGAAAACAGTCCCTTGTTTTTGAAATACACTGTTGGCAACCCTAGATATTACACTGAAATGCAATTACATTTTGTATAATTCTTTTTTCACACAAATTATATAAAAAATGCTTCATCTATCTATCTATCTATCTATCTATCTATCTATCTATTTCAGAGTGTTTCTATCTGCCTGTAAATGCATCTTTCTTTCTATCTGTCTGCAAGCCCATTTTTTCAGGAATTCCTCTTAAATTGTAAGAGCTAGGGCCACAAAATTTGGTATGCAGCTTCTTCTTCTCCTAACTTAACACAAGGTCAGGGTTTGGTTGTGCCAGGAAAATGGGAAGTGCTGGTAATGGAACTAATTCCCATAACATGGAAAAGAAAGGTGCAAAGAAGAGGGACACGATACTCACAGTGGCTGGAGGAGGCAGTGAGCACCGGGGAAATCTATATTGACAAGTGACCTGAAAAAAAGAGGAAAAAAAGAGTCTCTTGCTCAAGAGGGATATTTTGCGCAAAAACGAAGCCTCATTAATTATGCAAATGAGGTGTGGCAATATTCCATGCTTCCCCTCATTTGCATATGTTTTTGCACAAGAGGCTATAGTGTAGACATAGCCTAATAGATTATTGTTTGCCAGGAGATTCTTTGAGGAGAGCAGCATTTTCAAAGACAGAGGGTATGTCTACGCTACAGAGATTTTTCAGAAAAACAGCCGTTTTTCCAAAAATCTTCATTTATGTCCACATTGCAATTGTGTTCTTTCAAAAAAAATTGAAAGAACGGGGGGGGGGGGATGTGTCTTCCAACATTGGTAAACCTCTTTCTATGAGGAAGAAGCCTTTTTCTGAAAGAACTCTTTCGGAAAAAGGAGTGTGTGGATGGGGAAGTTCTTTCGAAAGAAGAGAGAAGAGGAAAAAGCACAGGTGCCCTGGTGGCACTTCATCCATAGTAATCACAGCTTAAATGTGAGATAGCATCCATTCAGTGTGGATTCTATCTTTCAAAAAAGGAGATCGTCAGGGGCAGATGACCATTTTGCGAGGCCCAGGGCAGCACAATTTTGATGGGTCCCCCTTTGCCACGGTGCATGCGCAGGGCTTTTTGAAGAGCGGGGCTCGGGGCGGCCACCACACTCGTCCTGCCCTATATCCGCCCCTGCAGATCGTTTTTTCAATGCACTTACGCTCTCTTTCAGAAGAAGTTTTTTCAGAAGATCTCTTCCGGAAAAGCTTCTTTCGAAAGAAGCCTGCAGTCTAAAATAACCCAACATATTTCTTCCTCTCGTCACCATTACTCACTCTTCTCTTTTTCCCTTCTTTCTTTTTCATCTTTTCTCCTGGAATTCAAAGAAAAAAGAAAAAAGAGAGAAAAGCAACGTTTGATCATGACATGGAGACTACAAATTGGATCCTTTTCTCTCTGTGGTAACCATGGAGTTGAGTTCCTCAATGATCTGGAAAATTGCTAGCACATCACAGACACAGTTTCTGGAGATGATGCAAAGTCAAACAATAAAGCACAGGGCTTGTCTTCATGCAACTTTTAAAATTATTATTATTACTTTTAAATAGTTTAACTTTGTACAGAATTGTGTGTGTGTTTTCACTATTTTATACCCTGAACTTGGTGTGTTCACTGTTATTCATAAAAATTATTGAAAATACTTTTGCATTTATGGTTTTGAGTCTTATATAATTCACTGAAATGCCCAGCTTTATTCTCATAGAATCCACATATTTCCTCTACTTAAATCCACACATAAAGTGTAATAAAATGCACACATGAAACTTAATAAAATCTTTGCATTGCTACACACAAATGAGGCTGTGAGGTGATCGTGATTAAAGCTTTATACAAAAGCAATGCATTGGTCACATGCAGCCCCAACACTCAGATTAGGAGCATAATGTATTGCTGACTCTGTGCCCCTGAGTAGTTATAACATTTTATAGAGGTCACCCTTCTGGCAGTTCAAAACATGCAGCAAATCTGTCCACTTTCTCCTCCCATATAACCACAAAGCTTTCTCCCTTTGCTCTTGTAAAACACAGCAAGCGGCTATCACAAGATGCAGATATCTCGTCTGCTCTCAACCCCAACAACAAGCTCCTTCATTTACCTCTTAGTCTACATCTAGACTGCAGACTTCTTGTGCAAGAAACTTTTATCAGAAGAGATCTTCTGCAAAAACTTCTTGCACAAGAGCGCGCCCACACCGCAAAAACATATCGAAAAAGCGATGGGCTTTTGTGAAAGAGAGCATCCAGACGCTCTCTTGAAAGTAAGCTCTGATTGCTATTCACAGAATGGTCACCAGGGTACCTGTGCTTTTTCCTCTTTTCTCTTTTTGCGCAAAAACCCCTCTGTTCTTTCGATTCTCTTGCGCAAAAACGTGCTTGAAGTACGGACACTCCATGAGTTTTTGCGGAAAAACTGCTGTTTTTTGACAAAAACTCTATAATGTAGACATAGCCTTAATGTCCCAAATGCACATTCCAATATCATTCTACAAATAATCAGGATATAGTTAAGTAGCTCATTTCTATCTCTCATAAGCCAGAATGACTGGAAGAACAGCAATACCAACACTACTCACAGTCACCATTGGAGTAAATGTTTCTATTCTCATTGCAGAAAACAGTTTAAATTTTCTTAAGATCCTGGCACAATGGATCTTTCCAATGTGATCAAGCAAACCTTGCAACACCATGGTAAAATGACCTTTCTGTTGATGTACACTGAGACTTGGTATGGAAGGGCAAAAAATAGGTCTGTGTCCCATCACTGGCCTCAAGACAACTAGGGAACTCCAACCATGTCAACCAATTAATAACCTCCTGTATATTGCTCAGCCATATGACCTGGGTGACAGCACCTCCTGGATAGCTGTACACCTAAAAAACAGATAGTTGATGGCAAGAAAGAAGAAGAATCATATGAATCATTTAGCTTGATCCCAACCCCCCCAAATTTCAGAAGTTTCTTACAATGCACAGTGCAAAACAAAAAAACAACAATCCTGAACACACACAGTACATCAATGGAGCAATGCACCATGGGATATCTGGATAGAAGTTGAACACTTATTTCAAAGCTTTGCAGTGCTGTTTGGCTGCAACAATACAAACCAAAAGTACTGTAAATGAAGAGTAACAATATGGTGAATACAAACTGTTCACCCAATAGTTGTGGATCGCTTAAGGTGGATACACAAAACCTGCAACAAGCTTCAAGTGCAGACATGCCCTATGGTGTTCTGATTGCCTACTTGGCAGGGAAACAAACATTCCAATTGTTTATTCACCTGAATCTAGAGAAAGAGATGAATTACTTTGAACAGTTAATATTACAACCATTTAACCAGGGTAGACAGGTCCATATTCTGAAACTTAATGTGGTTGTGCAGATCCAAAATACCCTTCTTACCTTAAAGACAAAAATAGATCACTTTGACTTAGCCCCAAGTGGTGGAGTTTTTCCAGCATGACAATTATGTGAACAATCTTGCAAAATGTAGGCAAGAACACACAATGTCAGCCATTCTTAAGTCCAATGGCACAATAATTTCACCATAACAATAAAGATTCTGAAGCTTTAAAACCTCACAGTTAGGACACAACTTTGATCACACAGAGTAGATTCATCTCATTGTCAGTGCAGAACTCCCTATAATTATGAACAGTGGATACATCTTCTTAGATAGATAGTGAAGAACTTCAGCAAAAACCCAAGATCCTGGCAGTAGATATAGTCTCAGAATTGGATGACCTAAAGTGAAATTTTGTGTTATCACCCTAGCTTTGTTAATGTGTTATCACCCCATCTTTGCTCTTTTTTTCCTCCCACAGTATTTGAAGCAGAGACTTCCCTGTGGGAACAATAAGGCTATGTCTACATTGCAGGCTTTTTATGCAAGAACGGCCATTCTTGCACAAAAACTTGCGGAGTGTCTGCACTGCACGTGTGTTCTTGCGCAAGTAAATTTACAGTAAAGCATCAGAAGAAAGGGCTTCTTGCGCAAGAGTTATTCTTCTCCCCACGAGGAATAAGCCCTCTTGCGCAAGAGCTCTTGCTCAAGAAGGCAGTGTGGAGGGGCAACAAGGGTTTTTTGCACAAGAAAGCCCTATGGCTAAAATGGCCATTAGAGCTTTCTTGCGCAAGAGCACGTCCACACTGCCATGGACACTCTTGCGCAAAAGCACATGGCAGTGTGGACGCGCTCTTGTGCAAAACAGTTCTTGAGCAAGAAGCCTGCAGTGTAGATGTAACCTACAGGTTAGAATCCATTCTCTCACTCTCTCTCTCTCTCTCATAAACACACACATTATTAAAGACCCTGAACTTTGTGCTTCCTGTAAAGTGTATTACTTATCTACATGGGTATGTCTATAGAGCAGTGTTATTTCAGAATAATAGCCATCATTTCAAAATAACAATATGAGCATCTACACAGCAATTCTGTCATTTTGAAATCACGGACAACTTATTCTGACTTCTATAAACCTCACTTCATGAGGAATAATGCCTATTCCGAAATAGCTATTTCGAAATAGCTGTAGTGTAGATGCTCCACTTCTACTATTTTGAAATACCTCCTCCCCAAGGCCATTCAAAATAATTACTCCCCGTGCCTCCTGGGACTCTAAATTGAAATAGAACGTCCACATTAACAGGGCTTGATGAACCGCAGCGAAAGCCGCTTGCCAGCCCCGCACTGCGCATGTGCAACAGCCGCATTGCGCATGCGTGTGCCGCCAGGAAACGGGGTGCCAGGCTGAAATCTACTTGCCACAGGCGAGTTGATTCAATAGATTGTCGAGCTCTGCCCATTAGGGAAGCCTCCCTAGGACTAATTTCAAGGCTTTTTTGTAGTATAGACGCGCTATTTTGAAATAAGCTATTTCTGAGTATTTCTTCCGGAATAGCTTATTCCCAAATAAGTGTGCAGTGTAGATGTACCTCCTAGGTATAAACATCTGGGCCAAGGTGCTATCTGTTCAGCTCCAGAGCATTCACACTTTAACTGCTCCTGCTCAAGCGGGTTTCATTAATAAGAGTTTTCTGGCAATCATATCTCACAACTAATTAGCCTTATAAATAGAATAATTTAGGGCAATCCACTCTCTTCATGTCCACAGAAGCAGAGAAAGTATTTGACAGGATGAACTAAACTTTTATGTTTGGCACTTACACATGATCCAGACCTAGTGGAGGGTTCTGTCAGCTCGTACACTGTAATTCGGAGTGCTTCACAATGGCTTGTTCTCTGCCTGAGGCATCCACAGTCAGCAACATTTAGTGACAGTAGGTAGCGATCTTATTCTAAGGCCTTTCTCTGCTAATGTAATAATTGCCTGAAAACAGCGCTCTCATTTTGTGGTAGTTGCATGTGTGTATCTAAGAGCAGAATGTGGCCATTAGCGTGTCAGTGAAATACCTTTTCCATTATTAAAATCAATGGTACTAATGCCAATGGGACTTCCTGCCAAAGTAAGGGCCCAATCCTGTAAACATTTATGCATGAGTATTTTTGTTCACATTAACAATTACACTGATGCTACTCATTCAAATAAAAGCATAAACGTGCATAAATGTAGAATCAGGACCTTACATACCACTCAGCATATATGTTGGCAAGTGCGCTGTTGCCCACAAACTTGTCCACAGATGTACAGGCTTATAAAACCCTGTGTGCTGAAAGTCAGCTATTGTTATTAGACCCTGAGTAACAGCAACTGATTTTAAGAGATACAGTATGTGTTTGTGTTTCTGCTGTCAGCCAGTAACGGACACGTCTATTTAAATCTTACTGTAAATACAGCCCTAGAACAATGCTTTGTGGGGGGTCATCACACAACTCTGCCATTGTGAAATGTGTAACATAATTCTGGTTACAAAATAATTGCCATGCTCAGGAAATTATATCCTTACAACCTTAATTTTCCTAAACAAAGGTCTGGTTTGTTTTCTAATCATCAGCCCTTTTCAAAAGCCAAACTCAAGGCCTGACTCTGCAAATATTTATCCATCAGTATACATTTATTTGCAGAGTCCTAATTAGCTTAATGCAAGTAAAGTTACATACCTGTTTAAGAGTTTACAGGATCATGACCTTAAGAAGAATCTATTTTTGGAAAGGTTGGAACATTCCATTAGAGTTGTCATTAACACTAGAAAGACCACAGAAATAGACTGTCCCTTGAAAATGTCAGTTAACTACTTTCACAGCAATGGATCACCCATCTATTGATGCAGCTCAGCAGACAAGAATTACTTGTTAACTTGTACTGGCAGGACAATTTTTACCTGAAGACAACAAGTGTGTTGTGGTATATATTAAGATTTATACAGATGTATCTGTTATTGCCGATGTGTAACGAAGGACCTACAGAGTTTGCAAAACTGTGCCATTTTAGGTTATTTTCAAATTATGTAAAACACATTTACAAAGATTTTCTGAACTATCCTTGATCCACAAACTTTGATCTGATTGATCTACTAAATACAAATCTTCTATCAGTTTATTGTAGAATCTGCCCTGAATTGTTTCTAAATGACAAGTCCAATAAAATTCTCTTTATCTGCCTCTTCCTCTGCTAATCTTTTCAAGGTTATTTTCATATTCCACACACAAGGGTAATACTGTATTGCATCACTATGTGTATTTTTAAATTTATGTAGGGCTTGAAGTGTAGGATTATGCACACAGGAAGTTAGTCTGGAATAACTAGTCCAGTCAATTTTCCAGGTAAACAAGACTTTAAACAGATTTAATTGGCCCTTTGTTTGCATTTTGCTTTTATCATCTAATTTGTCTCTGCGTGTGTATGTATAGGTATTTACAAAAATGTAGTGTAAATATGTAAGGGTTTAGAATCTAACCAACAATCATGATTTATAAATCCTGTTTGTGATGCCAGATATTAGAGAAGAAACAGGAGACACAGAAGTGGATGGAGTAAACAAACCTCTTTACTGCAGATACTTGTTCCACCTTAAAGCCCCAACACAACATTCCAAGTGAGCAATGATTTGGCACCAGTTATACTCCTTTTATCCATTTTAGTACGTTAATTCACATGTCTATCACTACTTTTCCTAAATCCTTATTTAGGATTTTAATTCCTATACGATAAAACAAGCAAGCAGGTGATGAATATTATTATACCCGCCCCTGTTTACAGGATTTTCCATCCAATCAGCACTTTTCTACATTACATACTTCCCAAATCAGCAGGTTATAGAGTTTACAAAGGATGTGACCCTGAAAGTGTTTTTACAGAGAAAGTGAGAATAAGCAAGAGACAAAATAAAGAAGACACTTTCAGTGTAACTGCATGCTTATCTATCTTTCTAGGCTGCAAGAACGAAGGGAAAGAGAAGAGCATGTTTATACATCAGAAAGCACAATACTTGCTTTGGCCAGACCCTTTATCTATATTTCCAGGCTATGAGGACGAAGGAGAAAAAAACATGTTCAAGGGACAATGCCTACTCTGGCCAGATCCCTACCACTATTGCCTTTCCAGACCCCTACTAATTCTTACATATCCAAACACTTTCCATCCATAGATCTTAAATCACTTTACAAAGGTAGTAAACATTGTCATAGTTCAGGCAACTGTGCTTATATTCCCCCTTCTTTGTCCCTCAGGGATACCCACTTGGGGCTTTTGGCTCCCCAGCGATCCCCTTTCCTGGATACCCACATCTCTCTCGCATGACTGTTTTTTGTACAATACGGTTCCCTAGACCCTGCATATACTGTATTATTCCCTTTAAGCCAGACTGCCTAAACAGCTGAGCATCTGCACTTTACTCTGTCTCCAGAGACTATAAACAGTGTAATTACTCATAGTTATGTTACCATGCAACTTTTGCTAAGCAATCACATTTGTTCTTAAGGTGAAAGCATTACAGCAAAAACATTAATTAATTCATACATATGCACATGCTAATACCCCTACCAGAGATCACCCTCTCTATTCCTGAAAAGGCTTTGTTAGGAGTAGGTTCTTCAAACCTCACCAATGGGTGTTTCTGTGCTTACAAGTTCACAACAGGTTTAGCCTCAGAATGAGCATATAGGCTGGAGAACTCAGCCTGTTTCTTTATCTAACTTGGGCCTTTGATCTACAGATTCCAGGAACCGGTGATCAGCAGAGAGTGATCCTTCTGGCTGTAGTTTCAAAAGGCTGAGATTTTTGCATAATTGGGGGAAGAGAGAAAGGAATTTTCATTAATTTCCCCCAGATATTTCCTAGGAAATCCTCTTCGGATATATTGTCCAATTCTTGTCTGCCACATCGTTCAATATAGTACTTTGATCATCCAGGGCCAAAATAATACATGATCTTTTCATTTAATACAATGAAATCTAAAGATATTTAAACTTAATTTTTATCAGGGATATTCTGCAGGAAATTGCCACATCTATCACAAGCATTATTATTTCCAGCAAACAGATAGGAAAAATAAGGCACAGAGAGTTTAAGTGTCTTGAGCAAAGCTTCAGAGAAAGGCAGTAGCAGAACCAGGAAAAGAACATAGTACCTTTGGCTTCCAGACCTGTGTCTATTGTCCATTATGCTTTATCTTTTAAACCAAAACATTGTGGTTGCTGATTCTTTTATTACTTATTGTGTCACCTGAAACAAAGCAAAAAATAAAAATAATCTTTCTGGAATTGATCTACTTTGAATTTTCATTTTTTTAAAGGTGAAAATGTAACCTATCATCCATCTATTAAAAATATGTATTAAAAGAGTCAATGTGTACTACAAATACTGTAATAGTAATGTGGGGATTATCTTATGTATAGGTTTTAAGGCCATATGGTACTTTTACTTAATGATCAAATCTGACCTTCAGCATAACACAGGCCATTGAATTTCATCAACTGATTCCTGCATCAAGCCAATAGCTTTAGGTTTACTACAGATTCTTTTGACAGACACTGATAGGATGTCACAGGGCAGAACCGACATGCAGAGAAAGAAAGACAGCCCCCCTTCCCCTCTGCTCCGCTCCGCTCTGCTCCGCTCCTCTCGCCTTCTGTGCCAGTACCATATTGGGACCTGCTGGCTCTGAGTCCCTGTAGCTCTGTTTGCTGCAGGAGAAAGGCAGTCTGGTAGGAAATAGAAAAGGAAATTCAATACAACAATTTTCATTTTTTGCATTTAAAAATCTAATTAAAAATGTAAATCAATATTTTCAAGCTACTCCTGTGGGCAACAGACAAGCTACCCCTGCTTGATGAGGTGTAAAAATCTGTGTTTCTGAGCTCCCCATAGCACAGTGCAAATCTAGGCTTCACACCCATGGCACAATTAAGACCTTCATGAGCATTTACTGTCTCTCCTACTACTCACTAAATGACCACTCTAAAAACAACCAAAAATAGCTGTCCCATTCTACTAAATCAGTGGGATCAGCCCTAGACACCACATTTGGTATAATTAATGCATAGTCCCAAGTGGGATCCCTTCCCTCATTGAAATATAACAAAAATTATATCCTTTAATTATATGAATCAATTAATCCATTTGAAGTCTGAAGACATTGCTGATCATAGAATCATAAAACACTAGAACTGGAAGGGACCTTGAGAGGTTATGGAGTCTAGTCCCCTGCCCTCATGGCAGGACCAAGCACCATTTCTAGACCATCCTTGATAGATGTCTATCTAACCTACTCTTAAGTATCTCCAGAGATGGAGATTCCACAACCTCCCTAGGTGATTTATTCCAGTGTTTAACCACCTTGACAGTTAAGAAGTTTTTTCTAATGTCCATCCTAATATGTGATGGTCATCCTGTTTATACCTTTAGACTGTATAAATTAGACAAGGATTGAAACTAGTTTCTGCCCTAGTACTGGAGTGAACAAAATGAAAGAATCTCATTTTTAATTTAATATATTGTAAGTAGAAAGCTAATTTCATTATCAAAGCTTTTTGCTTGGTTGGTTATGGGATGGTGATATTTGGGGGAGAGAGGTTATTTTTTGGGTGGTGGTTTTTTTGTTTTTTGTTTTTTGTTTTTTGTTTTTTTTTAAGGATTCTTCCTCCGTGCAGTAACTAACAGGGGTTGGGTTTCACAAAATTAATCTGCATGTCATCTCAGCTAAACTTTTTTCAGCTCATTCTTGCACACAGTGTAGATAAAGGAATGTTTGAACAGTAAATAAACAAAAGTACTTTAGAAGGGAATGCCTCTTTTCTTAAATAACATTGCCCTTATAAGGGACTTCTTCCAATCATTAAAGGCTGGAAATCTTTAGTCTTAAAAATTTTAGATTTTATTTTACTTTTATTTTCATATAGGTACCTGGGTACTAAATCTTCTAATACCTCTAAAGAGAATAAGGGTAATTGTTGGCAGAGGTCATCACACTGCCATTATTATCTCCTAATAGCTAACTATTTAGATTTTAAATAAGAGCTTAAGTTGCGGAAAGAATACACTGGGGTTTTTGTTGTTTGTTTGTTTGTTTTGCCTCTTTTTTTAATTGATCAAAGCACCCAGTCCATGGCTTCTGCACATTGCCAACAGAATCCCCTAATCAGTAGGTAGATAGAAGCGGCTGTACCTCATTGGAAAAATAAAGCATAAATTTGTAGTTCAGGTGGAGGTATTAATCATTATAAATTGGGCACCTGACATTAATAAAAACATCTTACCTTAATTTCTGTGCCTCAAGCTCCCATTTGTAAAATTGTGAATAATGCCATTTCCATACCTCTTAGAGGTTTTGTGAAGATCAAATAGTTAATGTGAACTGAGGCTGGCCTGAATGTGAATGTTGTATTAACTGAATTTCTTGATCTTGCTGTTGATAAAAAAAAGCAGATGAACAACCTAAATTCAAGTGAATAAAAAAATGTTGTGAGAGAATTTTCCATTATTAAGTAGGCTGCAGCAGTATTGATAAACATTCACATTAGTATCTCTACCAGTGGCTAATGGAGGGAATATTACATTCCAAACTATACAGTTTGAGATTATATGTGTTGAGATAACTTTTTGCAATCTTGTGCCTTAACAAACAAATGTGTCCTGCTGATACAGAGACTTGTGAATTATATTACAGTCTCCTGGCATGACAAACTGTATATTTATGCTTGTTCAACGCTAAGCACACTAGTTGGAGCTTAATGAATAATCAATTATAATATTTCTTAAAGCAAGTGAATCCTACTTATTGCACCCAGCACATGTTGTCCCATCCACTAGGTTCAGTTGCAGAGGAGTACAGACAGTCTGGCACTTTTAAAAATTCAAACCCTGATGTGTCAAAGAAGTGGTTGAACATTAATTTCTAATAGAGAAACAAGGGTTTTGTGGCCTCATTCAGCTGATCCCAAGTCTGAATCTGTGGAATCCATTACTATCTATGCAGGCTGTAGGAGGAAATAGAACAGGTGAAACCTGTGTGGTAGACGGAAAGGGAATTGTCCCTGTCAAACAGAAGAGGAGCCAGCTAAGGACAAACTGGTTTTGTCAGACGGAGGAGTGCCTGGTTGCACTGGATGGGGGAGGTTTATTCCATCAACACACACAGATTAGTGGGACTGTTGATGGGAATTAGCATTTTTTGAAAAGCTGGATGGTTGGGAGAGATGTCAACTATCAAGTATTTTTCAGTCATTACCAGTGGAAGAATGCACCTTGTAGTTAATTTAGAGTAGGAGGGTAAGAGTCCTGTCTGTTCACCCTGTCTCTGACATGAGTTTGCTGCATAATCTTGAGCAACTTGCTTAATCTTTAAATCTTGATTTCCTCATTGGTAAATTTGTTATAATGTTTCCCACCTCACATGGGATATTGTGAAACTTGCAAATGTCACGTTAGCAAAGTGCTCAGTTCTAGGAAAGTGTAAAGTATTAAACTGCAACTAATTGTAGGCCAGCAATGTCACTGAAATGCACATATACTACCCATCTGACTGGCTAAAACCTTGGTTGTCCTTAAGAACTTCAGACAGATGAATTAACTCACTCATAATCACCACATGTTTTTATCTTTCAGTGATGCTCAAATAAAATAAAGTAGAGGGTGCAGTTTCTTGCTGCCATATGAAAACCAAAGATCACAATTAATTACAGCTAACTAAATAATTCACCTAAGGTCATAATACTCTAAGATGGTCTGTGTTGAATCTGTCACTTCTCTATAAGTCCAAGATTTTTTTCCTGAATTCCTCACCATAATAAGTTAAGAGACTTGATCCTGAAATAAATTGTTACACAAAAAAGGACAGGCAGGAATATTATTTCTGTTTTTGAATGGGTCAGGAAGGCTGTGTCTAGACTGGCAAGATTTTGCGCAAAAGCATCCGTGCCAATCTAGATGCGCTTTTGAGGAAATACTTTTAATGGAAAAACTTTTCCGTTAAAAGTATTTCTGCAAAATCATGCCAGTCTAGACGTAGCCATGGATAGGTCTGAAGAGCAAATTATTGAGTGGAGAGGCAAACTTTGATTTGTGTTTAACATTGAAAACTGTATGGAGGACAGTTAGCATTTAGACAGGGAAGCTATGTTACAGGGCATGATTTTAAAAGTATTTAACAGTCTAAAGATTCAAATGCGTTCACAGTGGGATTATTATAGATAGATAATTTAGGTCCTAGATGATTAAGGTTAAAAGGCAAGGAGGAAACTAGATTAGACATTGTTGGCATGCGAAAATCAATCTATTCTCTAAATATTCTTCTCAAAGTATTACAGTATATATATTCAAAATTAATTTCACAAATTTGGTATAAACTAGACATTTTGATCATACTACTAGCTACCTCAAAATATAGGGGATAAGTTACATTTAATTATCTGTAATACAGTTATATGGAATGTGACTGAAAATGCACTAACTTGAAGGATCTCGAAAACTGATTAGGAAAACCATTTTCCAAACCAATTACAATAGCTAAAAATATCATTATGGCAAGTGAACTAATCCTTTCCCTTAATTTGTACTAATTGCCAATACTGTCTCATTTCTCTTTTCACTTCTGAAATGATTTATATAAATCCTCTTAGATCATATTATGGAATTGCTTTCATGTGATTTTGGTAGTCCACATTCTGTGTGGTCATACCCATACAGGTTTAGAAACTGGAAAGAGAGCATTCCAACAATCAAGACTATAAATAAAGTCATACGTTATGTTGTAACCAGGAACTATCAAAATCAAGAAGTAATCAAATGAATTATCCATGACCCTCACATACAAACATGACACTAGTTTCTGATCTAAGGTACAACCTAGTAATTCTGCAGTAACTCCACTGAAGTTAATGCAATTGCACTGAATTTACTCATGTGTACAGCAATAATTAGCAGACTCTGGAACATACTGGTATGTGCATACGTCTAACCCAAACACAGTCTAAAAGTATAACCAGAAATACTGTACCCACATCCTCAGCTCATTCCAGTCTGGACAAATACAAACTAATCACTGTGTGCCAGATATTCAAAAGCACATTTGTGACTACCAAACTTCTAATACACACATTTAAAACATGGTCTGTGTACATTCATACAGTAACTAGACTTCTATGTTAATGTCAGCTGACAAAGCTGGCAAGTATCACACAACTGATAAGATGTCCTTTAGTGTGATACCTGGTGAAAATTATAGATTTTTAAGAACAACTTTATTGAATACAAGGTTGTAAAGCTATTAGTTAGATACCATATCCACATTTTTAAGGATATGTGGGCACCATAAGATTCAAGCAGGCTCGTAGTATGAGTTTTCAAAAGCACTTATGCACCTTGCTCACACCAAGGCATATCTAAAAATCTCACTGTGAATTCATTTGAATTTTTAGATCATTAAATACTTTTTAAAATCAGGTCTCATGTCACAGCTTTCCTTTCTAGATAAGACTTTTCTCTCACTCCCACTCACCATTATTAATATTAAGAACAAATCAAAGTTTGCCTCTTTCATTCTCTAACTTGTTCTTCAAATCTTCCCTTCAATCCTGTTCAAAACAAAAATAACATTTTTGCTTCTCCATTTCTGTGTAACAATTATCTCACCAACATTAGGTCTCTTAACTTATTATTGTGAGGAGTGCAGTAAAAAAATCTTAGACTGATAGAGAAGCAATAGATTCAGCACAGATCATCTCCAGAGTATTTCCTTATCTTCATGAATGAAGTATTGAAAACACTCTGTGCACACTTGTTAACAGAACAATAGATTAATAGATTCCAGATCTGAAGGGAACCATTGGGAACATCTAGTCTGACCTTCTGTATAACATGGATCATAAAATTGCTCCAAAATAATTCCTAATTAGATTTATTAGTATTGGGGTGCAGCAGCCATGCTAGGAGAAGCCAAAAGAGGTCAGATTTAGTCTAGTTTATGTTTTTCTAGTGCTGGTTATAATTAGGGATAGTTCATTTGACACTGAATTAATACTCCTTAAAAAACAGTACTTATTCATACCACTTCAAGAACAGATCTTTCACTATCTTCAGATTTGATTTGCATTTGGATATTCTTTCAACAAAAATTCTTTCACACTGATTGGCATTCAGCTACTATTGTCATTTTTTATCTTTAGGGTCTAGGAAAACATTACACACCTATTCAATAATGCATAAATAAAAAACAAAAGATTTTATGCCTACTTGCCAATTTCCTTTTATCCGAATAAAGGTATTGCTGATTATTTCATTTTCTTGAGCTGAGAGTCTTCCCAAGCGAGGTACATCCTCACATTTTTTTAAACAGCAAACATTTAGGTTACGTCTAGACTGCAAGCGTCTTTTGAAAGAAGCTTTTCCAGAAGAGATCTTCCCCACTCCCCAGGATCTGGTGGAGCTCCGGGTAATAGGGGCAGGAGTGGGGTCCTGCCCTGGAGCAAGAGCTGTACACCCTGGCTAGCGGAGCTCTTTGACTTTACTGCTCTAAGGTCCGGGGGGGGAGCATATCCCCGCTCTGCCAGGTCCTCGGCCATACACCCATAGATATCGGCATTTTGGAGATCCTGCAGGGTCTCCTCCTCCACCCACAGCTTGAGGAAGGACAGGATCTCTGCTCTGGACTCCTCCTCCACCCACAGCTTGAGGAGGGACAGGATCTCTGCTCTGGACCAGGAGGGCACATGCCCCTTGCTATCCCTGGCAGGGTCCTGGGAGCCCTGATGCTGCTCCCTGTGAGGGCCAGGGGAGTCTCAGGGGGCTTGTGGCTGGGCCATGGGTGTCAATGTCTGTGGCTTCCTGCCACAAGGTTTGTCCAGGGTGCTTGCAGCTTTAAGAGCTGGCAGGAGACAGGAACTATAGAGTTGTGATAAGTTTGGACAGAGTGTCTACCAGAGCACCTGTGTTATTTCCTGGAGGCCTCTTCTTTAAAAAAAAACAAACCTCCTCTTCCGCGTCCACACTCACCTTTTTCCAAAAGAGCTCTTTCAGAAAAAGTCGTCTTCTTTGTAGAAAGAGGTTTACCACCATTGGAAAACCCCCTCTGTTCTTTCGACTTTCTGTCGAAATAACACAATAACATTGTGGATGTAAGTGTAGTTTTTTCTGGGAAAACGGCTGTTTTTCTGGAAAAACACTGCAGTGTAGACATACCCTTACACATACAATTCCCTCTATTGAATTCCATACAGTTACTCACCAGTGTATACCAATCTTGACTAAGAACAGAAGTTTGTTGATTCTCCTGCCCAGTGAGGCTATATTGTAAGAAAAGGTCTAATGCTTTTTATAGAAATTTTGTTACTGTCGTTGAAAAAATAATCCAGGAAAAAAATTCCCATAGCAATATACCACATCTTCAGAAAGATTTGGTATTCATTGAATGCACACATGAAAGAATTGGAAAAATAGCTGACATGAACAATTTTTCATTTATTGATATTTCTCTGGAGAATGTTTTTTTAAGAGACATATCCTAAACGCAGAAGAGAATACTTGGGTGCTTCTCTCTTGTAGGTCAAAATGTTAAATTTTCAAAGGCAGCCCCTAAATGAGCCTGGAATAAAATGAACCTGGTATGAATTTCCTTATCAATTCTTCCATATAACCTAAAATTCTTTTTCAAATCCTATTTCTTGTTATTAGTCTTTCAGTGCTGATACTTTGGTACTAAATCATAAATATATAAAATAAGCAAACAAGAAGCCTAACTACCCTGATATTCACACATGCGTTTATATTGTGTAAGCCTGCTTCTTCCCTCCCTTGTTGCTTGTATCAAGTTTAAAAAAAAAACAGGCTGTGAATTTTAATTTTAGCATTGTATCTATATATCCTTGCCTATCAATGTTAATAAATGTCCATTACCAAAACCATGTGAGAACAAATCCAAGAGCTCAGCTAGCCTCAGTGTATTTTTATCAAAACTTTGTAGAAATACTTAATCTTCTGTGGTGCAGAAAACTCTGCCACCAGGTCTGTCAAGTCTTTGTCATTCTTGTGTTCCTTCACTAGCTCCCATTCTCAAGGCACAAGGTTTCACATTCTAGGCTCTGCATAACTCTTTCCCCACCTACGTCTCTTTCTCATTTCCTCCTGTACCTACCATTAACTCCATATGCTCTGCCCCGTCTAGTCTCTGTGTTTCCCTTTGACACTTTTATTGACTCTCAAGTTTGGGCTTCCTTTTATTCCACCCACTACATTAGGAACAGCCTTCTAATTAATAGCACCATTGCTTCCTTTAAAATCTTCTAAGGACATGCCTGTTCCATGAAACATTATAGCTCTAAAAATCCCACCCATACTGGGTTTGCTCAGTATTGTATTGTGTTGGCATGTGCCTTGAATTGTAAAATCTGCTTTGTCTAGCACATGTTTGGCACTATACATGATACATGATGTACATGATAAATAATTACACTGTGATGTTTTCACACACTTCTCCATTTCCTACACCTCTCCATTGTCCTCCCATTATAATTACACATTGAATTTGCAACCAAATGCATGTTCGGAAAATTTATAAATATTGAACCATTCAACACTCAATATTGGCACGTGACAATGGTAAAGCATTATAAAACGTGTCTTCTAACACTTTATTAGAATATTGATTTTTTTAAAAAAAACAGAATATTTATCCTTTCCCTTTTTCCTCTGCTGTCTTTTTTTACATAAATAATCTTAAATAGGAATTACTATTGAATAAATTATACAGCTAGATGAGTCACTTTAACATCACATGATCAGATCTACTTAACTTTTGTCTTGAGTGGATTCACTTATTTATCAAATCCAAAATTTCAGACTCCCCTTTAGGAGGTTTAATACTCTTCTTAATATAATTATTTCCCTTTTTTAAGTCTGTGGTGTCAATCATAATAATCAAGCTGGTTTCAAACCAAATGAAGATGCTACCCACTGTCACTGACTAATCTACCTGAACACACATACACACACACAAAACCACCCTCTTTTCACTTTTCTATGACTTGTTGACTTGAAGGTTCAATGAAAAATGGAATTTAGAGCTGGTCAAAAATATTCTGATGTTTTTTGTTGGAAGTGAAATTTCACCAGAACTGTCAATTTTCAGCATTTTTCAGGCTTTTGTCAAAAAATTAAAACCCCAAAACTGAAAAAAATTAGAATTTGCCAAAGAAAATATGTTGGATTTCATTGTTACTATTATTTTTTTAATGAAATCTTGAAAATTTTCAAGAAAAAAATCACTTTTATTTCTTTGAGTCACTTAAGATATTTGAAGTTTATCACAGGAAAAAAAATCCCCCAATCAACTCTAATAGAATTTCTACAAACTATTTTGTTGTCTTTCCTCAGTATTGGCCTATGACCTAGAAATATAGCACCTTCTAAAATTCAGCTAATCTCATGACCTGTGTCCTGTGCAGAGAATGGTTCTTTCCTGATTTCCCTGCAAGTGAATAGCTTATATTCCGAAGTGTGGAGGTATGGATCTAAATTATTTAACTTATTTATCTTAACCTGTAAACAATCACTGTAACATAAGGTATGTTGGCTGCAGTGAAAGCAGTGTAACTCAGGAAGAAATTGTGTCAGGAAACAATAACCCCTCCTTGAGTTCCTTGATATGCTTAGAAAGCATTTAGAAAAAAATGGATTTTCTCTTTATCATCTAAATTCATCTGATATACTTGAAGCTGAGGATATTTTTGATTCTTTACATTACAGACCAAAACATAAGTTTCCAACCAAACAATGGAACACTTTTGAGTATCAGGTAACAAAAATAATTACTTACATTGTTACTTTCTTAAATGACTCAAAGCAATACAACAATATTGTGTCTCAACAGGAAATGATCAGTACAGCGAGCGCTGAAACATCTGAATCAGAAATTCTTTCACCATAATGCAGATAATGTCTATGTAGCAATAGTCTCAAAGGGGAAGGCATGTTAGTCTAAAACTTTAAAAACAACTAGTAGTCTTGTGGCACCTACCTTAGGATATGTCTACACTATACCATAACTCAAAATAAGATATGCAATTTGAGCTATGCAAATTGCGTACCTTATTTTGATGCTATTTTGAAATAGCTTATTTTGTAATTTGGTGCTGTCTATGCAGCACCAAATTTGAAAATAAAGCGCTATTCTGAAACATCCCTTACTCCTCGTAGAACGAGGTTTACAGACTAGCAAGCCCAAAATAACACGCTTGCTGTGAAGATGCAGGATATCTATTTCAGGATACTCTGGTATCCCAAAATAGCATTGCAATGTAGATGTACCCTTAGAGACTAACAAATACATATACAGCCACTCCCCGACTTATGAACACACCGACTTACTGTACTTACAACCAACCTCCCATTAACCGCATTATAATTTTAGAGTTGAGAACCATGTACATCAAGTTTTTCAAATAGCGCAGGCAGTGCATTTAAGGGTATTTCCAACTTATGACCAAATTGAGTTACGACCAGGTGTTCAGAACGTAACCCGTTCGTAAGTTGGGGACTGCCTGGATAGATCACGAGTTTTCATGGGCAAAACCCATGCACATCTGAAGAAGCTCATATTACTACTACTACTATATATATGTAGCAGGCACCCAGGTTGTCAGTTTTATTTCCATCCATAGTTCTTTCTGAATGTCTCCAACTTGCTTTCTGCTTTTGCTAAAATAAAACTTTAAAAATCTCAACTCTGAAAAAATAGTCACTCTTTTGCAGTGCTTTGGAAACCTCGTGCAGCACCCATATTAATGTTTCTGCTGTGGTTAGACTGGTACTATGAAAAATAATCTTTTCCCTGTTTTATTCCACAAACTCTCATAAAGAGAAGAAACAAAATACTGGAAATAAAAGCAACTGATTTTTAAAATTATTTTTAAAAGACTACAGATTTATTCAATCTGAGGTGCAGCCTACTATAGATATCACTATCAAATCACCAAACACCAATTCCAAAAATCATTTATCAATGGAACTACTCATACACTTAAGTGCAAGCTTAAGTGTTTTGCCAAGTTAGAATGAAATTACTCATGTGTTCAAATGTAGGCACATGCTTTTGTGGACAAAATCAACATTTTAAATCAGAAAAAAATGCATAGTTATTTTTCCTGTTATAAGTCTAAAGTTGACAAAAAGAACTGGCAAATAATATATTCACCATAAAATCATTTTAGGGGCACCAAATTCATTAATGAATTGTTTCATTCAAACAAACCCTGACTTTTATTTTGGATACATTGAGACACTTCCAGTCAACATGTCATTTTAAAAGCATCATTTCAAAAAGATATTTAAAACATTTTGCTCAAACTAGATAAAGTTGTTGTGGTTCTTCATTTCCTGAGGGGGGAAAAAATCAGTTTGGGTTCAAAACAACCCAAAGAGGCAGTGTCAGATTTTTTGGCTCCACCACAAAATGTATTCCAGCTAAATATTTTTCCCCTAGATTTTCAGAAATATCCTTTACAGCTTTAAAAAGGACACTAAGGCTATATCTACATTGCAGCATTATTTCGGGATACCAAAGTATTCCAAAATAGCTATCCGATGTCTTAACAGCAAGCCCGTTATTTCGGGCTTGCTATTTTGACATTCCTGTAACCTCATTCCATGAGGAGTAAGGGACGTTTGGAATAGCATCTTATTTCAAAATCTGGCACTGTGTAGATAGTGCCAAATTACTAAATAAACTATTTCTAAATAATATCGAAATAAGATACCCAATTTGCATAGCTCAAATTGTGTATCTTATTTCGAGCTACAATGGAGTATAGATGCACCCTTATATGTCCAAGGTGTTCTAGGCCCTTCTTTGCTAAAATATTAATACAGTCATGGTCCAAAACACTGAACTAGCACTATAGTAAGCTGTAGCATTTTGGAACTTGAGCGTACAATATAGCTGTATTTAATAGAGGTTAACTAAGGTTATGGCCCAAATGTATGAAAATAGCTTAAAGATATAAGAAGACCAAAACAGAAACAAAAATACAAACGTATTTCAATCATCCTTGATTTTCAATTTGTTACAATTGTTGCTGTTTACAGAAGCACTTTACTTTAAACAAAGACTGCTGTTACCTTCTGTTTTATTAGTCTTCTTATATGTCAGACTCAAAAGATTTTGGCAAACCTTTCCTTAACCCTTTAAAAATGTCTGTGAAGTATTATACAGCCACATCACAGAAAACAACAGCCCATACAATAGTATTCCTATGGAGTTTTTGGCCATTTCTATAGATGTAATATTTTCCATTTTATTTTTAAGGCTCACAAACTGTAGAAGCACTGTTGTACCCATTAATGTATGTGCTTACTGCAGCAGTGTTTTACGAGGGATTAAGAATATGCCTGAGTAAGATGGAAATAAGATCTCTGCATGCGAAACTCCCATTGAACTAACTTGGCATTCCATACAAGAATTTATACTTTCAAATTCTAACAAAGGAGACTAATACAGCACAGTGTATCCACTAGTCTGCACTCTGTTACAAAACAAAGAGCATCTGTGAATTTAAAGGAATATAAGGAGAAGGATACTAAAAACAAGCTCTTGTGCTATTGTTATTGTAGGGCCCCAGTCAGAGATCAGAGCCCCCTTGTGATGGGCATTGTGCAAACACAATTAATGGTACATCTATACAGCAGTGTTATTTTGAAATAACAAAGAGTGCAGCTGCATAGCAACTTGTTATTTTGAAATAATTTTGAGATGGAGGACTTCTTACTCTGACTTCTGTAACCTTCATTTTATGAGGAGTAAGGGAAATCAAAGGAAGAGAGTTCTTCCTTTGACTTCCTGCTGAGTAGACAGCTCAAAAGCTGAATTAAGCTATTTCTACTTCAGCTATGCAATTGACGTAGCTGAAGTTGCGTTTCTTAATTCGACTTTTGCCCTGCAGTGTAGACATGCTCTTCAGGACTAACCTTACCCCAAAGAGTGTACAGCCTAATACTGTTCCCATGGGAGTCAGAGGGAGTTTTGCCATTGGGTCACATGACAGAATGATCATGTCCCTCATCTCATTATATCTTTATATTTTCTCATCTGTTTCTGGCAGCAGTGAGTGTTGTAGAGTTGCCATCTTCCAGGCTCTCTTTTGTTGTAGTGCACTCTCAAACCCTGGCTGAGACTAAGTCTGACTCACACATGGCCACACTCCTTGTCTCACACAGTCATTGGCCTTACACAACTTCTATATTCAAAACAACCACCTATGGTATGTTGTTTATATGAAAAGTATGACGCAAGAATAAAAAGTTCATGCTTTCTCCATACAAGTCTGAAAATTTTTTCGCATGACACTAACATTTTACACAATATGAACAGACCCTAAAGTTTATCATCATTCTTATAAACCAGAAACTTCTCATTATATTTTATTCAGTCACAGAGCATCCTTTAAAAAACCCTCAGTGTGAGACAAGAGCACAGAAGACATAGTCTTGAAAATAAGTATCAATAGACAGATGAGTCAGAGTAGAATGATAACTAGCAGCCCCAATGCAAGAGTAATGCTGAGTGGCTAATGGAATAACAAATGTAATATTATTCCACTAAAAGAAGTAGTGGAGAGAGAGAGAAAGAGCAGCTTTAAGATGTGATTTTAAATGCAAAGAGAAAAGTGAAGGAGGAGGGGGGAAAGTTGCAGAGACCTGTATCTCAAATTCAGTCTCAGTTCATGAGTTTTAACTCAAACAAGAGGAATCACAAAATTGTGCAATACAGAATTTGTCCCAGACAATCCAATTACAGTACTCTGTCATCTGAAATCATTTCATTATAGGGTTAGTTTGGGGAAGTGGCAAGAAGGTGAAGTGTCCTGGCAATATTGTAATGATATTTTGAGTTGAGCAGAATTATTTGTTTAGCACTAACAATGTGTTTAATGTTGTACAACACACAAAATGAAGATATCTCTATTTGAAAAATAGACCTAGCAAACATAGGATGAGAAATGGTGGGATGCATCTGATGTTGCGTTTTTCATTTTAAATTATAAACTCACTTCTTAGAAAAAATTTTTGAGGGGAATTTAATTAAGAGAATGGTGGTTTGGCTAATTGGGATGAAGAGGATGTCAGATACACAAGTAGCATTGTAGAATTCACAGAGATAAAATTGAGAGAAGGAAACAGTGAGTTTAACCACTGGAGGAGCAAAGAGGACTCATAACAAGAAAGCAGGCTTGAGATACAGTCAAGGGGAAGTTGTGAAGAGCACTGAATACAAAACAAGGAAAATTAAAATTAATGCACAGTTTAAGGAGGAAACAATGCAAAGTAAAATTAGTATGAAAAATAGTCTGTTGAAAAAACTGGTAGCTACTGCACTATTGCCTATACAGTAGTACCAGTAACAGGGCAATCTGTTTATACTGTGCCACACAGGAAGTTAGATATTTGTGTTTTCAATTTAGACCTACAGAAAATAGTTCTAAAACAAGAGGGTGCTGGAAATTGAAAGAATGCGGGAGAGCTTCCAAAACAGGTCATGTTTGGGACCTAACTGAGAGAGTATCTCTTCAAATATTTGAGATAATTTGCTAATGGGAGTCCAATATGCAAGGAAGAAGAAGTACATGGAATTACACTTAGCTTCTTTGCTTATCCATAGTTTTGATTTGTTCACAGACATCTTGTTGAATGCTAAGAAATTCTGCTAATCTGACATGTCACTGGAAGACTTAAATTCTTTGAGCTCCATCATCCCTTCTGCTTTCATGTTTTCTGTCATCTATATTGTCATCACCTTTGTATCAGTCCTGCAGATTAAGGTGAAAGAAAACTTGCAACATTTTTCATGCACATGGCAGTGAACAGCTCAGATCTGAAGTAACATTAACTTTGTCTCTGCATCAGCACATCCCTCAAAAGATGTTTGCAGAGGATGCTTGGTCAGCAGAAACACAGTTCTTGGATAGTCCCGAATTCTGCAAGAACATTTTCCATCTCTCCATACTCCAGGCATCAACAGGGTTAGGCAGACATCTCAACAGGCCCTTTAAGACTTGCATATATTGGAGAACTACCCCAATTGCAAACATTGGAGTAGCTATATGGGTGCAATCCCTTAGTACATAAAAGAAAAGCTGTTTTTTGCACCAGTAAAATAATCAGTTTTAAGCAGGAGTTACTAGTGATTTCCCCACAGCCGCTATATTGGTAGCTGCCCGTCAGTGGCTGCAATTCTGGCTACAAATCCAGAGTACAGATGAGGCCATCGTCATAATTCAAAGAGCAGAGAGAACAGTAGGAACAAGGAAGTTTGCATATATCACGGTTGATCCAGGTCGCACCACGGTTGTTTTCCAACTTGTAATACTGACATAATAATACTTCCCCAAACTCACAGACTATTGCAAAGACAAACTAATTAGCATCTGTGCAGCATTTTGAGTATCAGATGTTGCTGGATGTGTGCAAAATTATTATTAATTATCCAAACTGGAATTTGGCAAGGACACCAAGTTTAACAAAAAATGATATAGGTTCTTTAATAACCACAAGTAGTCAAAATCTCATTTTACTTCTCCAAAATCAGATACCTATAGCAGCACAGAAACCAACAATATCTGCTAAAGCCTTATTTTAGTGAATTCTCATAGGGCAGAATGCCACCTGTTGAATCACCAGCACCATTCCCTTCAACGCCCATGTTTTTTTCCTTGGAAATTCCCCATGCAACTCCTGACTCAAAGAATCATATTTAGTTTGTGAAATATGATATAACCGACAGTAGTTTGGCTGAATGCCATAAAATTATATTTCAAGGACTGTGATTGCTTTGAAGCTAGTTATCCACTTCAGTAAGATTATATTTCAAAATAGGGTTATCACAAAATAATTTAATATAATTACCATGAATTCTAATAATCCACAGGGCTAGATTATGAAACCAGCTGTAATAGTTATATAGCTTATTAAAGTGATAGGCATAAGAACAAGGAAGGAACTTGCATTCACTTTACAGTACCATGGTGTTTCCACTATCACCTATTGGATGCATCCCCAAATATTGAAAACATCTGAATGAAAACAGAAAATTCAAAGTTAAGACCAACTTTGAGATAGCTAGAGATGGGCAAAAATCAATGGTGGTTGTTTTGGCTTTGCAAATTATCCATCAGGTATTGATTCTGCAAAACCAAAATCAGAAAGGGATTTGGACCTGCCTCTTATTGTACCTGCAAAGTTCAGTGGAGGGAGGTGGCTACAAGAATCTGATTTCAACCCTTCTTTAATCTTAGCTCTTTTGTAATGTCTTGGAGTTTTTTTTTTTAAATATCTTATTTGTATCCAAAGCTTAGACAGTCATCTCTGAAGTGGCAGAGGGCAGGAATACTTCTGAGAAAGCATACTCTATTCTTAGGAGTAAGTGAGGGAAGAATTTGCTTGGCACTTCAGTGAACCATCTGGCAAGCGCAGGAAGTGGTGTTGATGAACTCTAAGGCTATGTCTACACTACAGGGTTTTTGTGCAAAACCAGCCATTTTTGCACAAAAACCCACAGAGCGTTTTTGTGCAAGAAAATCTACAGTCAATCGACAGAACAGAGGGCTTTTTGCGATGCAGGTATACCTCCCTGTATGAGGCATAATTCCTTTTTGCGCAAGAGTTCTTGCACAAAAAAGTGTGTGTGGATGCTCAACAGGGGTTTCTTGCACAAAA
>JANRFK010001234.1:95004586-95017880 GCA_030068395.1 Apalone spinifera
CTTTTCCGTTAAAAGTATTTCCGCAAAATCATGCCAGTCTAGACATAGCCGCAGTGTAGACAAAGCCTAAAGGAATGAAGTTCACTATTTCAGACAGATGAGGGCCACAGGATGGAGAAGAATAAAGAAGGGGAATGGTGTGGATAGACTCTTGCTAGCCACCACTCTTGTATTTACACAATAGGTCATCTCAGTTCAACCACCCACTGAGAGGTGTTTTTTGTCTTTTCAGTTGATCAAAATTGCATTTTGAGCAACAATTAATTAGAGATCCAGTGGTCCCTATGCCAGTCTAGACAATTTTAACCAGTAAGGTTTTGGAATCACACAAGCAAAGGACAGAGGTGTAGCCACTCCTCAGATAAAGTCCCATGCGTGAGTCAGATGATTGGACTACACTGCATCTTTTGGAAGAGGAGAATAGTGGACAAACAGGATTGTGACAGGAACAGCATATACTGGAGGAATTCAAGCTGTTCAGTTTTAGTAGGGTCCACATTGCACAATATCTGATCCTGGTGTCATTTGCATGAGCAAATGCAGTTCCAGCTGGGTGTGTCTACACTGAAAATATCTCCCCTTCCCCGCCCCCCCATCAAGCTTTTGACATCAGAAGACTTAAACATATCCTATTTTACACATTTGATATACTGTGGAGGCAGCACAATCATAGTAAAATTGAGTTAATGCTAGTAATTCAATAGGTGACTTTCCGTTGGAGTTGGGCATAAACGTTCTTAGGTGCTTTTGAAATTCCTACCCTAAGAATCCAAAGAAAATTAAGTAACTGCTGAGTTTAAAAAGGGTTTAATTGAACTGCATATGTGCTTACTCTTATACATAGTCTAAAGTGTGTTAAGCTATTTACAAAATAAAAGACATTCCGTGACCCAAGTATCTTAGATTGGAAACAAATAGGAAGTATTGAATTTTGGCATAACTTTACCACCAAACTGTCCAGATATAGCATACCAACATAAACACAGACTCATCATATTTTCAACCCCATCTCCAGTGGATTGCACTCTGTGAGTATGACAAAATTTTGAGAGGATTCTGAAAACTTTGCTTTTACAAACTAATCTTTTATGGGAGATTATCAGCATCCATTTTTATACCATCATATATATGACGATGTTCTATTTTAAGGATGACACAGACAGTCATCATTTGTATTAATATGTCTTCATATGATTCCACAAACCAAATCAGGAAGAACAAAATTTACTGAACTGGCCACAGAGGCATTTGCCTAGCTGTGTTGATTGTGCTAAATGTTGCTCCAATACCTGGTGCTGTGCTTAACCAGCTGCTCGACACAATTGTCCTCAAAGTTGTGGACACCCATTATAGCAGGGTATCATATGATACAATTTATCTCCAGCTGCTCAAAGGTTAAGTCAAGATGTTTGTTTTCAGCAGATTTTGTTTCAGGGTGTCTTTCAGAGGTTATCCCTGTAGGAAGTTAAATCTTTTTTGTCCCAACAAATGTCTTCTCAGTGCTCCTGGTGCATACATCAGGCTGTCCAAAGAATCAAATGCCCTTTTACTACTTAGGAAAACAGCATTTAGGTCCTATTAACTCACAAACTAAATTTGTTTCTTCTATGTTCAAATGGAAAAAAAATCTGAATTTATCATGTTTTATATCCTGGCTCAATTCCAACCTAGCTGCAAGGACTTTGGCACAGCTCTTACAACTAAAACAGATAAAGGAGATAGGCTGGTAGTTTTTGCAATTAAACTTCTTTATAAGTGTAATTTGTGCTTTTGTTTAAATGCTTTTTTTTATTAAAACTGTAAACAAACTTGACTTTTCAGGTTGCTTTCCCACTGTATTGGAGCTCTATAGTCTTTTCTTTTGGATATCTTTAGCTCTTAAGGATTACTGCTTCCTGTTCTCAATCTTTTTTAGCTGCACTGGATGGGATGTCCATTATCACTATTATTGTAAACTTTGATTGTGTGGTTACCAGCGATAAAGATTAGCAGTCAGATTTCATTTGGCTGAGGGCCAAAATATCCCCACTAAGATTGCGATGAGGACTTTAGACTAACTAAAAGAGACTATCCCTGTGTCAGTGTTACTGAGCCCAGGTCATGCTGGCAGAGGACTTTGGCTAGTGCAGTGTATCTGCAAATACAACGTAAACGTGCTCAATGAAGAGATAAGATTGTTCTTCATCTTTAGACTAAGAAGGTCTCAAAAACTTCGAAAACTTTACAATGTGTTATATTGTGTGTAAAAATAATTGATTGCCAGTATTGCTTTGCTTCCCCAGGCTACAATCAGCCAACACGTTCTCCCTTCTTGTTTCTCCAAACTATGACAGGCCTCTTAACCCCACATTCCCCTGCTACTCTTTTCAGAGTGTGGTTCACATCTTAATACAGAGAGGCTGTGTCTAGACTGGCCAGTTTTTGCGGAAAATCAGCCGCTTTTGCGCAAAAACTTGCCAGCTGTCTACACTGGCCGCTTGATTTTCCGCAAAAGCACTAACTTCCTACTGTATGAAATCAGTGCTTCTTGCGGAAAAGCTTTGACGCTCCTGTTCGGGCAAAAGTCCCTTTTGCGCAAAACTTTTGCGCAAAAAGGCCAGTGTAGACAGCTGAGATTTGTTTTGCGCAAAAAAGCCCCAATCGCGAAAATGGCGATCGGGGCTTTTTTGTGCAAAAGCGCGTCTAGATTGGCCACGGACGCTTTTCTGCAAAAAGTGCTTTTGCAGAAAAGTGTCCATGCCAATCTAGACGCTCTTTTTCCAAAAATGCTTTTAATGGAAAACTTTTCTGTTAAAAGCATTTGCGGAAAATCATGCCAGTCTAGATGTAGCCAGGTTGTCCATCTTATCTCACAAGAATCACATTGCCATCCAAACTCTTTGACAATTACAGCAATTGTTAAGATGGAAAAGTATTTGATGTCTTTTTTGGCTATCTTTAATGCTTACTATCATCTGGAAAAGGGAAGAAAACAAGCATTGCAACCAGTTGTCTGGTTGATGATCCACAAATAAGTGGTCCATAGACCTGAACTGAATGGGTATTTTTCTGCAGCAGCTGTGGTTCTTTATGCTGGGTTGTCCTCATGTATTATATTTCTGGTGCATATGTACTCATGGACATAAGATCAGAATCTTTTCGAGTAGCAGTATTGGCTGGGGCCATGTATGCATTCTGCATACTCTTTGGCTTCCTGTAGCTGAGGCCATAAATTCTAGTTTCTTTGCAAAAACAGATGCCAGATTCATAAAGGCGAAGTTTTAAAGTCATTTATTTTTGTGAAAAAATGCATGAGGTAGCCACACCACAAAGGCCTGAATCTCTCCTATCTGACTGAGGTTAAGCAGTGGTACAAGGAGCAGAAAGCCAAGCATTTGAAGCACTTGTTAAAACTATGTTGGAGTCCCAGTAGGGTGGAGATTCTCTGACTGACAGGAAAATATGAACAGGAAACCTTGTGAAATCTAGCCATTGTTGGGAAGGTGCAGGGCCTCTAGTGTGACACAAAGAGAGGTACAATGAGTAAAACACCATTCCCAACAATAGATTACTTCCTGGCATAGCAGCAGTGAGCAAACTCCTCTTTCTTTGTTAATACAGTACATTACTGCGATATTGTCCATGAGCACCTGTACCGTGCACCTCAACACGTCTGGAGGAAAGTCAGGCACGCCAAGCTAATGGCTCTCAGGTCCCAATATTTTTGTGAAGATTCATTTCCTGGGAGGAACAGATGCGTTAGGTCCCAAGATAGCCCAGATGAGCTCCCCATCCTACTGTGGACACATGTGACACCAGTATCATGTTGGCAAAAGGTGAGATGTGTAGAGAGTCCTTCCAGCAACTTAATGAAGAAAGAGATTCCTGGAGTATCACAACCAGCATATCTATGTGATGCTGCTTGGCATACCAGGCCCGTATTCAGGTAGTGTGTTAAGGGTGTGAATGCACCCCCCCCATGGACGCCCAAGTCAGCGAGGGGGGCTCCATGACTGCCTTGCAGGTGGTCTGTGGCTGGAGCTCAGCCTCTCCTTCTTTCTCCCTGCAGCAGGGAGCCCACGCTGGTGCTGCAGCCTTGCCCTCCCTCACTGGCTTCCCACTGGGGCAAGAGGTGGAGAGAAGCCCCAAGCCTCACTGCGCAATCAGGCTCACGGGGAAGAAGTGCTTCCCTTCCTCTCCTCATGGGCAGCTATTGCTGCTGCTGCTGCTGCTCTGCTGCCGGAGCCGGCCTGTGGAGTGTGAGCTGCTGAAGCCTGAGTGGTGGTCGGCGTGCTGCGTTCTGCAGGAGCATCTCTTTTTTTTCTCTCTCTACACATATTTTATTGGACAGAAAACCCAGTCAGATCCCATGTGGCAGGGGGCACAGGCTGAGCCCAGTAGGAGGTGGGGAATAGGCTACCCAAGAAGGCAGCAGCAGCATCTGTGAATCAGGGGAGCAGTGTAAAACCCAGCAGCAGACCCAGGGGACACCCCCAGCTCAGGCTGATGGGCAGAAGGCAGCATGCCTCTCCAGAGCCAAGGAAATGCTGATGCCGTAACTGCTGGAGGCAGGTAAAATGCTCACCTCTTTTGCCTCCCCAGCCAAGTGGAGCTCTAGGACAGGACACCAAAGCCTGGGGAAAGGTGCTCCTGACAGGGGGCACCCTGGAGCTCAGGGCATGTGCTCTCAGCAGGGCCAGGCCAAAGCTGGCTGAGTTCCTGGCAGCAGGGTTGCTGCCCAGCATGGTCTTGAAGCAGATGGCATGTGCCAGATGGGAACTGGCAGGACTTTGCCCCACAGACCTTGTTTTGCCTTTCACCTCCAGCTCCATTTTAAAAGCAGTTCCAGACTCCACACACAGTCCTGGCCCTGCCCCAGCCATGCAGGGCCCCAGACTCAGATCTGGATAGTGGCCTTGCCCCTTGGGTCTGGCTGCAGCCTCTCCAGCTGATCAAGTATTTGGGAGATGTGGGGCCGCTCCTGAGTATTCACCACCACCATAGAGGAGAGCAGATGCTCTTGGACAGCCAAATATCAGCATCTAAGTTTACATGCTGCTTTAAGGAATCACTGGCTGCACCATGTGCCCAGTGCGTTATGACTGGCACATCAAGTGACAGTGTCAATGGGATCTCTGTGATCAAACCCATCACAATTGCCTCTACCACTAATAATGGTGAGACTTGTATTTTCTCCTTTTGGAAGCCGGTATATACATGTCCAGTGACACAAGGTAACTCTGAGTCTTTCAATGTTCATCAGTGTTTTTATAAAGGTTGCAATCCTCAAACAAGACGTTCTTGATTGTTGTGTGAATCTCCCTCAGTGTTCCCAAGAAGTGCAATCAGGAGATCCTGCATCATTATCACAGGAGCCATACCCTGGGTCACTATTTCGGAGATTTTAAATATGGCCTGCAATGAGGTACATACTCCAACTGTCCCTTTTGTATCAGGAATTTGATCTCTGGGGTTTTTTTTCTTTTAGCATTGTCAGCACATTGAGAAACAGGGTCCCAATTCAGGAAGTCAAATTTGGCCAGGACTACTTGGTAATTCGTAATGTACATTTGTAGACTTACTAGGGAATACAGTTTTTGGCCAGGTGCAAATTTTTTCTGATTCCTTCTCTTTGGTAGATGCTTTAGGCCAGGGTATCTGGGGTCTTCTCTTGGACATGCCTATGACTAGAAACCCTAAAGCCAGGCAGCTGAAGAAATCCTCAAAACCCTTGAAAGAGACTTTATAGCACCTGCCAGCTTTTTTAGATGTAACTATTATAGAGGCAGATGTCTGCCAAAACTCTCTGACCATTTCAATAAGCCAAGTGTTGCCAATCTAGTAGGGACCAACAAGCAGATGTTGCTGAGAAATTTATGTGACTTCTCTTGCACTCTCTCAACTGGGATTTTCAGGAAGTTTCTTGAATATGATAGTCATCAGGCTGGGTTAGAACAACTAAGATCATGGTCTCCTTTAGTGAAGTGGACAAGATCATTCTTGGGACTTCTCAGGTTTCTATCTCCTGCAAGTTCTCCTGCTTGCTCCCTTTACTGAGTTTATTAGGGACCTTGCCCTAGGTTCCTGCAGGGCAGTGGCAGCACAAAGTGCTCAAAGAGCTGGGACTGCATGGGATTCTGAAAGGAAAGTGCAAGCCTCAAAGGGTACCACATGTGTACTTGTCCTTTCTTTGGGAGTAATGTCTAAATGCCTTTTCAAACAGGCTATAGTTGGAAGGGCCCAAGGACAACAGAAGTCACTTAGTAACACATCGACATGCTCCATCAAGCCTGAGGAGGAAGAAAAATGCTTCCTCCATCAGAGGTGGGGAGGAAACAGATTTCTTTAGTTTTCCAGTGGGATCAGGCAGTGTCAAGGCCAATCTCAGAACAGACAGTTCTTTTCAGAGGACAGCAATGAAGACTCAGTCTGTTCTGATACTGATCTATATCCTGGTTCCATGAACTGCATAGGGACCAGTGAAAGGAGGTTCAAGGGATGAAGACTCTAGCTTTGACAGGATGGATGATCTTGTCAAGCACACTAACAAAGTCATTGCTGAGAGCCAAAGAATGTTTATTGGCTTTGGTGCCAAATGTCTGGATGCCTGTTGCCATGGTGTTGACTGCTTCCATACCAAGCACTTCAATCCTTGTTTGTCTGACCCAGGAATGTCACCAGCTCCTAGAGGCTGTACAAAGGTTGGTCAGTGACCCGTCAGTGCTCAGACACCATCAGAACTAGATCTGAGCTTTGGATTGCCTATTAGGCTGAATCTGCTCCTAGTCATTGGGGGAGATCTACATCACCAGTCTCCATGTCAGCAATGCTTCTTCTGTCCTGTTTTCAGAGGGTTCTGAAGGAGTGAAGGAGGTTCTGGCCAATTCCATGATGGAGCAATGGGATTTCCTCAATGATGAATGGACTGTGGAGCCCAGAATGGACCAACAGCTTATTAGAGAGCTTAGAGAATAATATTGCATTATAAAATCCTAAAAATAAGTCAGAACTAATGGAATCATACTGACTAGCACTTACTGCTATTACTGTCATATAGCACTTTGTTCATAATCTGTATAATTGATTAGTAATATCAAAATCCTTGCATAATGTTATTATGAATAGAGGATGGATACATTAAAATAAACAAGTTAAATAAGTGGATTAATCATCCACGAGAGCTGAGCAAGACCCTTGCACTCAGCATTGATAACTCTGAGACAAAAGAAAGTCATCTAGGAGAGGAAAAAATAAGCATTTTATTGAAAGCATAGAGCTGCACCTAATGGCAAAACATTCCATGAGGCTCAACTATAAGGTTGGTTAAGGTAAACCAATTAACTGAAGGCTAGTAAATAAATGACTCATAGTACCAAGAATACAGCAATGCAGTTACTGTACTTGAATAATTAACAAACTGTACTTAATAGCAGCTGTATAAATATTTTGTCATTTGCAGAGAAGAAAAGATTTACAGTTCACACCCATTCAGGGTTTAACTATGGTAATAGTGTGTGTATTGGATGAACAGCACTGATTTAGCACTCATTAAAGACACACTAGACCATTATTAAAATCAATAATAATTTATTTGCTGAAAAAATCAGTTTTGATAAACCCAAAACTATTCATTGGTTTGTATCAAGTTCACCCAATGGTTTCAACATCCAAAAAAAGTTTTGTTAATATACAATACAAAATAAAAATTTTCATTTCAACCCAACTCAAAATTTTTCACTTAAATTTTGGGAACTTTGACAAAAGCAAAGGAGGAATAGATTCACAAAATGCATAGAAGAAAGCAAAAATATTGTAGTGATTACATACTCCCCTAAAGTATAGAAGATCCAGATTCAATTTCCATCTTGCTTTTTGGGGGAAAGGATTGGAACAGGCAGGGTTTCTAGATTGCAAGAGTATGCTCTAACCACTGTATATGGAATATTCTGGTTCAGATTTTCTCAGCTTCTCCACTTTTTTTCTAAATAAATAGTCATTAGACAGGGGCATGCATTGAAGTCTGCCACATTTCAGGTAAATAACTCAGAATTATGTGAATTTTGTCTTGCTTTTGCTTTGATTTTATCAATATGCCTGAAATCTAAATTTGTTTAATCAAATCATAATATTTAATTCAATCCAGCATTACTTTTTTTCTATTTTTCAGATCAGTGAACATTTTGAAAATAAATTCATCTGCAGGTCACCCAAAAGCAAAACTTCTTTGGACTTTTCAGAATTGCCAGAAAACCAAAACATCCATAATTTACCCAGGGAGTCCAGGCTCTACTCTTGACCCCAAGTTCAGATTCTAGTTGTAATAGTTTTACAATTATATTCTCCCCCTCTATTTCCCTGGCTGACATGTGAAATATCCACACACACAAACATTAGAAACATACATTTCAATATGTTTAACAGAGAATACTATTTACTGTCCTCTGAGCCAGAATAATGAAAGGATGCACAAAATTGCTGCCATGCCACCTTTTGGATGAGACAAAAAAAAATTAATCACACTTAAGTTGTGTCCACAGTACTTTCTGGGTGCCCGTTACCAGTAAAAGAAAGAAAGGGAAATGTAATGGATTTCAATTAGGCACTGGCTCATAAACAGTATCTCTGATTCCATGATGCTTTCTTTCCACTAGCAGATTTGTCAGTTTATTGAGCTGTTATAGAATGAATGTTAATATTGTCACTCACTGATATGATAAATGCTAACTTAAGAACTTGGAGCAGGTCCACCTTTTTATAGCTAATCTTTGAACTGAAAAGAAAGTGGAGCTCTTTTATATTGAACTTCAGATTAACTTCATGGACTGCCTTTTTGAGCAAATGAAAGTTCAGACTTTTGATATGTCCAGCACAGACCAAATTTTGAAAATATGCTAGAGATAAACATTTAATTTTTCTATATATATGTTTCCACTTATGATTAGCAACAAGTCATTGTCACTAACACAAAATTTAGTAGAAAACTGTCTGGAAAAAAATAATAACTCTTCTCTTTTTATGGAAATTGTTGAATCTCAAAATGTAGGGTTTAGGTAAATATTTTGGGGCAGAATTTTGGATCTATGCCAGATTTCATTTGATTATTCAAATGATACCTTCAGACAGACATGAGAACTGCCCTAGAGAGTACAACACCATCTCCTGAGGCAATAAGTTCTTAGCTTGAGGATATCATGTGTCTTGAGCCTGTGAGTTGCTGAGCAAACATGTAGCACTCCCAGAGTATGTTTTTTCATAATG
Organism: Apalone spinifera; assembly: GCA_030068395.1. NCBI lineage: Eukaryota > Metazoa > Chordata > Testudines > Trionychidae > Apalone > Apalone spinifera. Next base: position 95,013,824 of record JANRFK010001234.1, read on the forward strand.
GAGGAGGAGAAAGAAGCAGTGAAGTTAGTCAAATTCTAGTCCATTTAGAGCTTTAGAAATAAGGAAAGGATGTTAAAATGGGCATGCAAGTGAATTAGAATTCTATAGGGTAATATATTCCTATCTGTTCACTATACCTAATAGGCAGTATGTTCCATGATGAACAGCTTGTATTTTCCAAGTGGTTTCTAGCTCAAACAAAAGTAGAGTACATTGCAACAGTTCATTTTAACCTCACTCAACACCATCAGCATCAACATGTGTAGGATCTCAATTCATGAGAAAACAGCACAATTTCCTGTTCAGAGAAACAAAAGAAACACAGTGTTAGCAACTGCTATTTATTGAGGGTGTGTTCAGAGCTCTTGTTAACTTGTTAAAGTGTTTCCTCTTGCCAATCAATATCATGTCCTCATTTTATCTGAATTGAGTTTCATCGAGATTCCTAATACCAGGACAGCAAGAAGTCAGCATCGCCTGTCCTTATAAGAAGATATAGAAGTAGACATTTTCCAAATTTTGGTGGCAGTGGAACCAATAGCAACTTATATTCTCTCCCGGTAGCTTCATATATACTGTCTGTCAAACAGGAGAAGCGACAAGACCGACATGTGCAAACTTCTATAATGAGGGCCCTTGCTGAGCAGAAGCAGCAACCTATCATTGATTTCATGATATGAGAGAAGAGAAGAAAAACGGCTCATTCATCCATTATTATATACTAGAAGATTTACCTAAAGTTGCTCAGATCCTTACTTACTTGGAATACTTGGAAGATCCATGATTTCATCGATGTGAGTAGTCTCACCACCGATGCTGATAGCCAGGGCTCGACGATTGCAGTGAAAACCACTCGCCAGCCCCGCACCGCGCGTGCACGAGACCCGCACTGCGCATGCACAGACCGCTGGTGAACGGGGCGACCGGCTGAAATCTACTCGCCATGGACAAGTAGATAAGCGTATATGTCGAGCCCTGCTGATAGCAACTTTTGCACTCCGTCCTGTTTTGTGCAGTTCTTGTCCATGTCCTTCCATAAAGGATCCACCCAACAAGCTGGAGGCCGTCCTCTTGTTCTTTTAATGCCTCGTGGATACCAATGAAGAATACGTGCTGTTCATCTGTTGTCTCTCAGTCAGGGCTGGCCTTACCATGAGGTGAACTGAGGCGACCACCTCAGGTGCCAGACTGGGGGGGGGGGCGCCACTAGGACCCAGGGTGTAGAAAATTGTGTTTGCTGCTGGTGCATATGAATTCTCTTTGCTCTAGATGCACAGAGATGGTGGAGTGCTGTGCTGGAGGAAGGAGGGCACAAGAGACATAACAGGCAGGTGAGGGGGCATGAGGGCGTCATTTGAGCTTCCCATCTCAGGTGCCAAAATGCTGTGGACCAGCCCTGCTCTCAGTCTTGCTACCTGGCCAGCCCATCTCCTTTTCCAATCATACATAACTTGGATGCTTCTTGCATGCAGATCAGTGGTAACATGCTGAGCCTACTTATACCTGCCATGCGTCTTTCCTTTGCTCTTTGGGTGATTTGCAGCTTCCATTCTTCCATAAGCATCGTGTTCCAGGTTTCACAGCCACAGAGCATTACCGGAAGGATGCTGGTGTTAAAGAGATTGGCTTTCACTGTGGTGGAAAGTTTAGGATCGACAAAAATACTACACAGACTCCCAAAGGTAATCCTGGCTGTGCCTTTGTAACACCCAATAATGTTGTTATATTTCCCGGGGCCTCACCTCTGCATGGCCCCACCTTGGGGCACTCAGCTGCTGAATCCCAGAGTCAGCCACTACTCTGTCCAAGGTGCAAGTTTCTCAGCTCTCCAGATATGAAGTCCTTATTCAGTTGGCAGGGCAAGGCCTGACTCTGCTCTGCCCTGTGGCTCTTTTTATATGTGCCTACTGTGCCCAGATTAACTGTTCCCCACAGCACCATTCCATTTGGCTGCTTCCCGTGCAGCCTTGCTAGGGCTCTATTAACCCTGTCTCTGCCAGTGTAGGGCAGAGACCTCCCACACTCTCCTCCTGTAAATAAATAAAGGATAAAAATCCATATTCATTCTGCTGGACCACTCTGTAGCATTTGATGCTTTTGACCATGACATTCTGCAGCCTCACTTGAGTGAGGTGGCAGGTTAATGTGCTAACCTGGTTTGAGTCCTTCCTGGAAGGATGATCCCAATGATTCATGATGGGCAACTGCACATCCACCACTACATCCCTCACTTATGGAGTTCCACAAGGATCAATTCTCTCTGGTCCTTTTCAGCATCTATACGCAATCACTAGGTGAACTGGACAGATGACAAGGACTCAAGTGCCAGTAATATGCAGCTGATACACAGCTCTGCCCATCCTTCACCAAAATTAAGTGCATCACTGCCACCAAGATGGCCGGTGCTTGGATGAGATAAATTCTTGGATGATGAACTGTCCTCTGCACTCTATCTTCCCATAAAATATCAAATCCAGTTCAAGGTCTCTGTCTTTATGTTCAAAACACTCCATAGTCAGGGACCAGAAGATCTAAAAGATTATGTAAAGTTCCAAGACCAACTATGATCAACAACTATGCTCCTCTGGCACAACAGAACTCTCTACAATAAGAATAAAGTTTATCAATGCAGATGGTCTGAAACTGTGGAATGACCTCTCCGAAGAACAGAGGACCATTACAGACCTCTCCATCTTCTTCCACTCCAAAATACATTTATTTCATCTTGCCTTCTCTAACACATAGCAAACAGGAATATTTGTATTTAAAAAGACACACTACAAAAGCAAGACATGCCTCTGCTGCCTCTGGAGGGAGGATGAGAGCATAAATGACAGATGTGAGGTCACTTGGTTGAATGCACTAGGGGAAGGTATTACTAGATATTACAGTAATGAGTTCAGTATAAAAACCTGGATATAAGAGGACAGACCGGGGTCTTTAATTAGTACCTGAAGTTAACTGGGAGCCAGTGGATTTCATGAAGCACTGACCTGACTGATTTGTGCCCAATGGTTCAGCCAGCTGGAGTGCTGGGCCACAGCTTGTGAAAAGCACAGATGTCTCTGGATTGCAGCAACTGTGAATTACAATAATCCAGGCTGGAGCAAAGAATGTGTAGATCACCATTGACAGATCTCTGTCAAATAGTGTCCTGAACAGCTGAATATGGAAGGAGGCAATTCTCACTACTCTTACTGCAATGGAGGGCAAGTGCCAGGTTTTTAAGGATTGCTACGGAGAATGCCTCTCTCTGTGGAGACATTCTTCCAAAAGTTCTAGAACATCCAAAACAGCCAATGTTCAGAAAACCATTACTTGAAGTTTATGACCTCAGCAGCTATTTGCTCCCTAATACCGACACACATTCCACCTATTTACCCCACTCAATTTTTAATGTCCTCTTTGTGGTTAAGATCATGAAGGTGATGACAAACCATCACCAGCACATAAATTACCACACATTTTAGAATGCTTGCAGTTTGTCTTCATGCTGGAATGTGGCACTGAGAGGGAGTTCATGTGGTTGATTGATCTCCACAAGCTCAACCAGGACTGGAAAAATCTTGCTGTTACACTATCCCCATCTATAAAGATTCTGCTCTCAGAACTTAGCTGGCAATTTTGTTAAGGATGTAAAAGCTAGAAAGCTCATATCAGCCCATAGCTGTATCATAGCACAAAATGATGTAAAACTTGTTTGGATACAGAGAGTAGGCAAATATGGTTCAAACACACAGGGCGCAAGAAAGTAACATTTTGCAGTCTATTTTGTGATCACAACCAAACATTAAAGGAAAAGTGTTGAAAACTAATCTAGTTTTCAATCCACAAAAACATAACTAAGTTACTAATAATTATAGGTTAAGACTATACTTCATAGACACAGGTCTGCTTTGGGGGAGGGACATATGGAGCAGAGCTCTTCTGGCCCAGGGAAGTTTCAGAGACATTTTGTCTGGGGACTGCACTTTGTCCTAGCACTTTGAGGGAGAGATGGGTGAATAACATAGGGTATGTCTACACTAGCCCCCTAGTTCGAACTAGGGAGGCTAAT
>JANRFK010001234.1:95017980-95035022 GCA_030068395.1 Apalone spinifera
TTAGCCTCCCTAGTTCGAACTAGGGGGCTAGTGTAGACATACCCATACTGATTTAAAACAACTGAAGATCAACTAAACAAGTAGTTGCTGAGATGCGAATGGTAATTAATCCAGTATAAAAATATGACACATGAAACTGCCTCCACACACACGTGTTCTGACTCAACTTGTGATTACATATGTTGCTGCATGAAAGCTGGAATATGGATTTGCTTAGGTAGCTTTGGAGGGGCTATGAAAGTCAGATTGCAATTTCTGAGTTAATTCCCCCCAAGATAGTTCTTTTTATCTGTAGAGTCAGTCATAGACATTGAGAAAATGTGGGTAAAAATAACAACTCAGTGCATTTAAAATGCCACCTTAAAGTTAACTTGTTTAATATGAAAATGGCACTATGGTTTACATTGGACTTTTGTATCAGCAACAATAAAAAGGTCTAAAATGTATCTATTGCTCTAAATACCTAGAAATAATTATTACTGTATATGCTCTACCATTTTCAGTTGATAATGTTGGTTGTTTGACTGTTTATTCATTTATTTATGTGGGGACACTTCTTACTCTCACACCATCGCTCAGCATTACTGCTGATATTTTTTAATATATAATCATGAGATGAAGGAAGGAAAAAAGAGAGGAAAAAGCAAGTCTATAGTTTAGTTGGTTTGAATACTGAAATTGTCAATTAAACTAGTCTGTTACAAGTCTCATCAGCTTTGTTTATCAGACTTTACATTCATGTAAATGTGTATATCGATACACACATACAAACGTTAGTAAAATATCTTTGAGGCTACTATTATTTGCATCCCAAGGATCCATAACCTACTTATATTTTAAGGAATGCTGAACTCTTCTTAGTGTTCAAGTATAACCAACATTTATTCTCTCTGCTGTATAAATATTAAAAAATTAATAATTTATATTTTGTAGGTAAGTTTTATGTTATTGCTAGAGCTAAGTTGCCTAATGACTAAAAGGGGCCTGGGGCTCTTGGCCACTGCTACTGCTATTGGGCCTTTTAAATCACCACCAAAGCACCACACAGTGTGCCCTGAGCAGCTCCAAAGGCTTGGGGCATGGGGCCGATGTGACACACTCAGGGCGGCACTGAAGGATGGCTTTCACCTGAGGTCACACCCCTTCCAGAGCATGGAACAGGCCCCCCAGGGTGCCTGTGCAGGCTGTTGGTACACTTGAGTCAGAGTTATGATCCCTAATGACTAGCAGGCAGACTGCGCCTTTATAATAATTCCTGTTTTTCAACAAAGTTTCCAATAAAATATCCTTTCATTCTAGGTCAGTGGTCACCAGCCAGTAGATCGGGAACTACCAGTAGATCTTGGAGCCTCTGACAGGTGAGCCTGACTGGTTTGGCTGGAAGGCTATCAAGCACTGGCATTTCAGCTGTCCCTCCCTACACTGCCATGTTGCTCCTGCCCAGAGCCTCAGAGCTGCCCCTGGTAGCTTCCTGCTTGTTGTGCAGAGTAGGGGGAAACAGAAGCATGGGGGCACTGATGTCTCTGTCCCCCTCTCCTATACCCCATCTTTACAGAGTAAGGAGGGCGGGGCCTCAGCGAAGGGGTGGAGAAGGGATTCTTGGGTTTGAGGCAGATCCTGGACTGACTTAAATTCAGAAAGTGATCTTGTGCTTAAAAAGGTTGGAGGCCACTGTTCTAGGTAGTTTGAGTATAACCTTTGAACTAGGAGAGTGGTCACTGATGAGTGTTCAAGAGAGAGAAACATGGGACTCTAACTTGTGGGTGATAGAGCCAGAAGTAGAGTACAAAGTTATGTGCATTTGCAGAAAAAGTGGCAGTCTTCCTTCCCCAAGAATGCCAAAGACTACTGTAAACACGAGGCGAATGAAATGACCTTAAAAGATATTAGGTGTATCATATATCATATCACGGCATTAAAATAATATTAATATTTTTAGAACCAGCACAAATAGCAGGTTTTCTCAATGATAAGATGATAAAATGAGGATAAGATGAAAAATGGCAAATATTCCAGATAGCAGAACCCTTGTGATTGTAGATTGGATGTTGTAAAGATATGGAGCATGAATGCAAAACATTGGGATGCAGTAAGAAGCCCACCTGTTATTCCTCTGTACAGCCTTGTAAGTAAAATCAAGTGAAACTTTTTCAGTGCAAATTCAATGGTACCAAATCTGTCTTTATGCAGATTAAATCAAATTGTTCATTTCAGGAAAACTCTAAAATATTCAGAAGAAAAACTAAACAGTTTATTTTGCCACTTATAAAATGAAATGTTTCAGTGTTTTGGTTCAAAATGATTATAAGACATTTCCTTTAGTTTCATTTTTTTAAATAAAAAAAATTTAAAATGCTCAAAAGGGAAATTAAACATTCTGTTTCAGATTGAGCAATACATTTCATTCCATCCAAAACAATTTCTTGATTTTTTTTATTCACCCAAAACTTTTATTTGTAGTCTGACCAGATATGAGTTTTTACTTTTCACAATTGCCAACGAACCAAAAAATCTGTTCTGGATATTCTTTTCCTTACAGATGTACTATTACCCATGTGTCAATTAATATATTTTCAACTAGGTCTATAATCTATCTTGTGATCACAGTCAGGTGTGGTACTTTTAAGAATGATGCTCATGTCTTGACAGTTGACACAACTATGTTGATTTTTTTAAAATAAGATGAAACAACATATTCTTCATCTTCCTAGACAAAGATTAACTGTTCTAGATCAATTTTAGGCAGTCCTCTTCATCCATAATTTTCTGTGGAGAATATTGGCCCTACAAGAATTATTTACAATTATATGCTTGTCTAGAAATAAGGGGATATATAATTATTATATGGGACTTAATGCAGCTGGAAATGGGTGCAATTCCCACAGAAGTTAAGCACCAGATGTACATGGGTCAGAAATAGATGACAGAGGGGGAAATGGTATGTAATTTGCACCTAATTAGAATTTGGAGGGCCTATTCTTCCCTATGCATTTTAAGAGGATGCATGCAAAACAAGGTTTTAAAAGGCCTAATTATAAAAATAAATACGCACATTTATGTTATAGAACATTTTTTTAAAGTAAATAAATCCGGCATACTATCTTTGGGTTTAAACATAACATGCTAACCTCTAAATATTTAGAGTTACAGGGGATTTAACCACAACATTTAAGATAATATCTCTTTGTGGATAAATCTTCTGCAATTCTGAATGTTAGCATGTTTGAGACTGTCATACTTAGTGAGGAAACTTTACAGTCAAAAAGACTTTGGGGCATATCCACAATTGGTTCAGAATAACACTGCATACTGCTCTGGGAATTACTAGAGTGAAAGCAAAATTCACTCATCCTTTCTGCTGCAACAAACATATAAACTGATGGGATAAGAGCATCAGACTTCTCTATTCTGCTCTTATAGCAACCCCTGCTGGCAAAGCAAAAGGAACCTTTGTGTGCTCTTGTCAGCAGAAACAACTGGACTTGAACATAGTAGAGACAAAGATACAATTGCATACAGTTGAATTAAATCTGTTGCCTTTTCTCACTCCGCACCACTAATCAGGCCAAGGAAATATTAATCCCATGGGAGATTTCCTCTACCCAAGCAAAACAGGTGCAGCATGAGCCTTATTACCACTTCTGGGATCTTAAAAGGGATGCGCTTTCCCTAAAGAGAAGAGACAGCAAAGCCAGAGGTTGCCAATGGCCACAGCTTCCCCTTCACAGCCTTTGTGATTGCATAGCTCAGTGAACTATTTTTCAAGGATGGAAATTTGACTTTTGGTAGAGGAAGTACATGAAGCAGGTTTAGGAATTCATTCACAATGTGGTTGAAAAGAAAGGCAGCTAAATAGAGGCAAAATAAACATGAAAAAAGGTAAAATACAGGGCGAACTATGAGGGTTGAATGTATCTAGCAACTTTATTCACATGATTAATCCACATTAAAGGAAACAAAACAAACTGCATGAATAAGTTGCTCAACTGCATGCCTATTTGCAGATTTGTGTGCTTTGTTTGCATGTTATATCACTTGCCAGCAGCCTTTATGTATTTTTGTCCTTAGATAGTAATCTTTTCAGGGCACCATGCGCTGGTCCATGATGGAGAATTTACATTTGCATAACTATGTGTCTCGAGGTAAATCAACACCCCTGACAGATGTACCTACGCTGACCTAACTCTCAGTGTAGACAGTGCTAGATCAATGAATAAATTCCTCTGGTGGCCTAGGTACCACCTCGTAGGGAGAGGGATAAACCACAGTGAAGGAAGAAAACCCTCCCATCAGTTCAGTGAGTGTTTACTCTGAAGCACTGCCGTGGCATAGCTGTACCTTTGTAATGTTTTAAGCATTGTAAACATACCCTGAGTGTTCCTATTTGTACAGGATCCAACATGTTTTGGGTGCTATTGTCATGGAAATAACAGTGTTAAAGGGGTCTCTTGTGAAAGAAAAGACAGTCTGGATGGCGGGAGGGAGAGGGGAAGAAGAGAAAAGTGAAAGCTCAGCTATTAAACCAAGTTCGTTTTGCAGGTTCCATTAGCTCATGTAGGCAGGCATACAGCCTTAGCTGGAACTTGGAGCATTGGAAGTGAATTGTGTACTTGGAAACTGAAAGCTTTAATCGTTATATTGCAGTATTAATCTACCATTTTAAACATGGTAGCAACCTTTTAATTGTAAAACATTTGCTCATGTTTTATTACTGTATTTTTATTGCAGTCTGGTCATTGACGCAGTACATTATATAAACACAGAGATCAGCAAATGATTTTCTTCTGTTTTAAGTTGTTGTTGTTGTTGTGTCCTTGACTCCATGTAACTGCAAGTCTTACGTGTCTCTGACAGATATCAGTAAGAACCAAGATTGATAAACTGGTCAGGCACAGCTAAATCAATCTGTGGACATTAGACAGTTCTCATAAGAATGATGATGGACTCTTCCATCATGAGTTTGACAGATGAGCTACAGTCGCTTGTTGTGAATCCTGAGATGAGACCAAAGATTGCTGTTGTAAAGAGAGTAGGGATTTAAAGCCAAATTCTGCTTTCAGTTACACCCTTCCATCTTTAATGAGTGTTATATATAACGGAGGTTGAATTTAGACTGTACGGATTTCTGATTTGTTTCTATTTAACCAATGCAACAACACTTAGATACTAAAATGACAGAAACAATAGCAAAACATAAAAGCCAGCCCTTCACCATCTCTTTTTCCCGCACAGGGATTCCATCAAACACATCATTAATAAGTATGGCCTCAAGTTTCTGTTCTCCAATTTCATTTGATAGCCTCTCCAAAACTGATCTAAGGTTTCACAGACCTTTTCTGGCCATAATTCAGTGTGTTCTTCTAAAAGATGTTTTTTCTAAAGCTATGTCTACACTAAGCTCTTATTTTGAAATAAGCTATTTCAAAATAATAACTCCCGAAATAGCTATTTCAAAGTAGTGCATGCACACTACAAATCCCCATCGAAATAGGGCAGAATTATATCAAAACAGTGCATTCACACAGATTGGAGCCTGAATCACATTTAAAGCCTCCCAGAAGCACTCTGGGCAGAGCACCAGGACAGCAGTCACTTCCTATAGCTGCTTCCTGAGGTAATCTGAGGCTGGTGCATAAATGGGCTCCCCTCTACAGTCACCCCTCAGACTCTTCTCCGTGGCTTGACTTTTTGAGGGACAGCAAACTCACACTGCGTGCTCTGGTTGCCCTTGCATACACCAGTGGACTTTCACCATGGAGCTAGACTTGCTACACAGCAGTCATCGGTTCTTATACTACCTGCTGCAACTCTTGACGCAGTCTATGCAGGCTGCCCACGTGGTGCTGTAGAATGATGACCAACCTGGAATGGGGGACCTACTGACATAGGCCTGGGCAGTCCTCATGCACCACATACCCTCCATCCTCCTCTGCACACCATGCACTGTCACTTCTGGCAATGGGAGACCAGTTCCGACTGTTGGGACCACATTGTCATGAAGTGGTGGGACAACCAGCAGTAGCTCCAGAACTTCTGCATGTGGAAGGACACCTTCCTGGAGCTCTGCAAATGGCTCACCCCTACTCTCCTATGACAGGACACCTGGATGAAACCTGCCATCCCCCTCCAGAAGTGTGTTGCCATCACACTATGGAAGCTCACCATGTCAGACAGCTACCGCTCTGTGGGAAACCAGTTTGGAATGGCGAGATAGACCATCAAGGTCATGTTCATGCAGGTATGATTCTCTTACCATTGTCCTAGGAGGGTGGTGAAATGGGACTCCCTAGAGAGGGGAGGGATAGGATACTTGGGGTTGCTCCTGGTCTGAGAAGGGTCTTGGACTCGAGGAACTCTTGAGGGCTCTGGCAACTCTGTGATTCTCTGCTTCTATGATTCTGTAGGTGGCGAAGGCCATCAATGCCATCCTGCAGTGATGGATCATCACTCTGGGTGATGTGGAGCCCATCATTGCCGGCTTTGCCACCATGGGCTTCCCTAACTGTGGGGGGCAAGGCTGAGATGTGGGACCACCTGACCACCGGGCCTCCAACTATATCAAGAGGAAAGGATACTTTTCCATGGTCCCGCAAGTACTCATGGACCACTGCGGCTGGTCCATGGGCATATATGTCAGGCAGTCTGGGAATGCCTGTGTGTTCAGGAACACAAGCCTCTTCCAGAGGAGTAAGAGTTTTATATCTTTATATGTTGGAGTAAGAGTTTTATATCTTTTTATATTTGCATTTTAGGTTTAATAATGTAGTAATGTACGGAAACACATTTAACATTTTATTAATTAAGCCCTTTAGTTAAATATACATTTCTTTATTTTAAAGTTTAGTAAATAAAGAGGCAGAGTTTTGGTATTGTGTATATGTTAATGAGATTAGAGGAATGCTGAAGACTGGAGTCTTAATTGTTTGATTTACATCTTTTGCTTTGCCCAGTATGAGAGACTGTTGTTTATGCTTTTCTTTGAAGGTCCTTGTAAAGATTGTTTATGTGAAAGTGTTATATATGTGTCGAGATAAAGGTGCAAAGGTTATCCTCATAGACAAATGGCCAAGAAAGGAGGGGCGAGGCATGGGTGAAGACAGACTCGTTGACGTCAGAAGAACCATCAGTGCGTACCCATGATCAAGGACTAATCAGATTGGCAGATTGACGACTTTAAAGTGGAGCTAGCACCCCCAAAAGACAATTGATTATAGGATGAGCTCTTAGAGATGTTTTGGGAATGATTAACATAAAAAAGATAATACATGGACACTGGCACAGTGAAATCCATAGACTTCAACAAAGAAAAGGATTATAAAAGCAGGGTGCTTTGCTATGGAACTTTGGTTTTAAGCATAACATTTTTTGGAGGCACTGCATTCTCCACCAAAAATGTTATGCTTAAACAAAGCACGCGAGATCTTTTATAGGGAAAAAGGCAGTACGCCGCATGTATTGAGAATATAACAGTAGCATATGCTTTTCAGTCACTCACACATACAAACACTAACACACAGTCCCACCGGACGATGTTATAGTTATTAGTCTGGATCAATCTAGTGGCCATCCAGATTGATCACAGAGGGAGAGCCAGGCTTTGTCAGTCATGACCCGATGCTCTCCCGGAGTTGGTGGCAAGACGAACCCAAAGTTCCATAGCAAAGCACCCTGCTTTTATAATCCTTTTCTCTGTTGAAGTCTATGGATTTCACTGTGCCAGTCTGTCACACACTGGCACATTTATCCCCAATCACACCATCAGGGTCGGGGAAGTGGACATGCCTATGTGCATTGTGGGCAACACAGCCTATCCCTTGCTCCCCTGGCTTATGAAGCCCTACACTGGACACCACGAAGGAGACCTTCAACACCAGGCTCAGCAGGTGTTGTATGGTTAGGGAGGGTGCCTTTGGTCACTTGAACGGGAGGTTCTGGTGTCTCGTCACCTGCCTGGACCTCGGCAAACAGAACATCCCCCAGGTGATGGCAGACTCCTGCGTGCTCCACAATGTGTGGGAGAACAAGGGGGAGACTTCCCTGCCAGGATGAAGGACAGAGGTTGAGCTGTGCATTGCTGCCATCTGGCAAGCCCATCAGGGGGCTGTGCACATTCAGGAGGCCTAAGGGAGAGTTTCAGACAAGACCAGCCCTGAGACTCTCCCCCGGGCCTCCCCACAAGAGGCCTCTGCATTGCCTCTGTGTGTCTTTCCTCCCCCACCTCTTCCCCTGCCCTCCTTTCCCACCCCACCCCCCACAGATACAATAAACCAGACATTTTGTTTTGAAACAATTAACTCAGTCATTTTTATTTGGGGAATGTATAACTGGGGAGGGATTGGTGAAAGCACCTGGGAGGGGGAGGAGGGGCTCAGGGATAAGGCTGGGACTGGCACCTGCCTCAGGTGTGTCAGAATGCCTCAGCTGCCAAAGAGGGCCCACTGTCTCATGTGTCTCATGTGTGCAATGCTCGGCAACCTGGGGCAGGGAGGGGGCTAGGAGGAGAAGCCAAGAGGGTGGGGGCAGAGGTAGGTGCTGGAGGGACTTGGGGGGAGTGGGTGCAGGTGCTTATGCTGGGAGGCTGGGGGATGGTGGGTGTAGGGAGCGTGGCTGGTGAACCAGTTGATAGCCATACCCAGACTCACCATGGCAGCTGTGTTCGAGGAGCATATGGCCTCATCCTGGCAGGACAGCTGCTCCCAGATCATCCACCTCAGCTCCCAGTCAGCCCAGCACTCCTGATGCTTCTCCTTGAAGTTCCTGTTCAAGGAATGGAGGCACTCAAGGTGTTCCCATACCAGGTTTTGTAGGGTCACTGGCACCTGGCATGTGGGTCTCGTAGGATCAGGAGGATGGTGTGGGAGGGGTTGCATGCACTCCACTTGCAGCTGGCCCAGCTGTGAAGAAAAGTTACAAGGGCAGATGTCACAGGAGCCATTGTGTATGAAGCGTAGCCTTAATCTCTGAGCCAACACCAAAGGTCTTGGTTCAGATGATGGTGATGTGCTTCAAGCAAGGGCGTATACGGCCTAGACAGTGGGCACTTTCCTGCAGAGGCATTAACATTCCAGGGGAGCCTTACTACCCTCACATCATGGGGACAATCAGGCATGGGAAGTTGCCGGTCGGACCAGGAGCCTGCAGGTACGAGGGGGGAATGGGGCAACTCAGTTTCCTTCCATTCCCCACACGTGCTGGCTCCAGTAGTGGTGGTGTCCCGCAGAAAGAGAACTTCTATCCCTGACCACTACAGGGGGGAAGGGTGTTGGGAGAGGCGTGTGTAAGTGGCAGATGCCGTTGCTGGAGAGGGTGGTACTGGGGTCCCCTCCTCTTTTTCCCCCAGCAGGTTCCCATGCAGGGGATAGGTCTCCTCCGCATTGCCATGTTTGACCGGGAGTGTATGCTGCCCAAGAATGCAGGCATGACCCTGTGCCATTTGTGGCACTGCTGTGTGCGTCCATGACCCCGGCCTCCTTAGTGGTGGCTTGTGGTGGGAAGGTGTCCCACCGCAGAGTTGGGCGTAAGGCAGGCCTGTGCAGGAATCTTGTGAGAAGGAGCGATGGGTTTCTGTGTGGCAGCTTCAGGGGGCTGGGTGCTCTGGACTAGTGTTCCATGTGCAGCCATGTGCACAGGCTGTTGTGCTAGCCCCTTCTGATAAGGTAGAGCAAGGAATGTGCAGCCCCTCACAGCCCGTCACCTGCCCCACATATGCATAGGGAAAGTAATGGAATTCACCTGAAGTGCCTTCTCCAGCATCCTCCAAGATGTGGGAGACATCTTAGGAGGAAGGTATCACCTCCAGGCTGATGACCACATCCTGGCTTTTGGTCTTGGTGTCCTGGCTGGCCTGGTCCTCCTTTTTCTCTTCCTACGCCTCGTTTTCCTGGTCCATAGCCCTGACCTCCTGGAGGCTGAGGATGGGCATGGCCAGGCTGGAGTCCACAACAAGAGTTGGTGGTGACCAACCCCCCTTGTAGAATGGCATACAGCTGGGAGTAGAACCAGCAGTTCTGGGGTGCCATTCCAGAGCGGGAACTTTGTTCCCTAGCTTGGTTGTAGACCTGATGCACTTCTTTAATTTTCATGAGCACCTGGTCTAGTGTGTGCGTGACCCTTCAGGGCCAGGCTGATGACGCTCCAGCTGTACACATTCCTGCACCTGTTACGGAGCTCCTGGAGGTTGGGCTGCTCACCCCATACCTCTGAGATCCAGAATCTCCACACCAGTCCAGAATGGGGTCCTCTTTTGCCCCTAGCCGGGGACTTCAGAGGTGGCTGCTGGCATGCTTGCAGCCATGGGGGGCTCGGAAGGAGCACTCGGGTCTGCCCATAGCAACAATGCAGGCAGTACAGAGTGCTGCTGTGTGGCACAGGGCTAGCAGGGACGGTGTGATGCCACAAGCCCTTTTGATTCTGCCTGCAGCTTTAAATCCTGCAGAAAGGGAACTATAGAGTTTTGAGGGTTGTGGAGAGAGTGGCCACCAGGGCAGCTGTGAGAAGCCAATTATTTTGGAATAAGTACAGCTGAGCATCTATACTCACCCTCTTTTGGAAAAGCAATTTCAAAATAGGCATTATTCCTCATAAAATGAGGGGTTATTATTTCAAAATAACAAGCCCATTATTTTGAAATTATTTCAAAATAATGGGCTTGCTGTGTGGATGCTCACTTTGTTATTTTGAAATAATGGGAGTTATTTCTGTAACCAGTCGGACACGATCCCTCTCCCTCCTCTTCATGGGTGTCTAGCTTACCAGACATACTCCTCTGCTTCTCCCTCTTCTCTGACCTTGGCTTTCTTAGTTTCAATTTATGTTAGGCTTTTTTTAAAATCATGCACTTGGTATGTTATCTTTAGTATGTTAGACAATGCAATGGCTTCAAGGCTATGAAACTGGATTTATTTTAGACTTATGAATATATATGCAACCTGTGGAATGTATGTGAGGTGTGAATGAGAAATGCCCAACCAAAGAGGCAGTTTTAGGATCTGTGACCTTTTAAGGCAGACAAAGACCCTGCAAATAGATAATTAGCTGACAAGTGGCCAGCTTGTCATCTTCTCCGTTTGGAAGGGATGTAACAGAATGTGAAACCTGGGACTGAATCAGAGGCGGTAGCTCTCCTGCAGATCCTAAGGACTCCAGGAATAGCCATGAGCCTCGTGGTCGGTCTCCAGGAAGCTGATGCTTGGCCAGCTCGAGCTACCTGTGAAATTGGAAGTTAGCTATGCCACGTCTGCAGCCTACTTTCAACTGACAGTATGAATATGATGTATGTGTGTGAGTATCATCTTACTCTTAAGAATCTGTATTAACAAACAAACTTTAGTGCTACTTCAGCTCACCCTTTGTCTGGGTTATTTCCTTGGCTGGTCCAGGGACAGGTAACAATTTCAAAATAACTCTGTATTGTAGACATATCCTCAATGACCTGCTCTCTAGCCTGTGTTATACAGATTAAGCTAGGGTTATCATAATGGTCCCTTCTGGTCTTCTAAACTATTAATCTATGAAGAAATCACATCTGGAGAGAAACAGTAAATTTTAACACAGCAAAACTACACCACTATTTAGGGCAAGAAATGAAAAAGAACTAATTGGAATTCAGTCATCAATAATGTTAAAACTGTGTTTAATGTGATTTTATATGCATCTAGTTACATTAATACAACTGCAGATTTTCAGAGGATTAATACATATTGAAATATTCCAGTTGATTTATTAATTATATGGTAAAAATGTAAATGAAATTTGTTTGTAACATTGTGCTGCAGTAATTGTGTATTTTTATGTCTGATTCTGTAAGGAATTAGTTTAAGTGAGGTTTAACTTGGAGGTACATAAGAGAAATCAGACTCCTCACAGGAGTACAGTAGTCTGGAAAGTTTGAAAGCCATTGCCATATAGACCACGCCTGTAAGAAGAGAGGAACTCCAGTCCTTCCCATTTGCCAAAAGGCTACAGCTCTGTCTACAGTGTCAATACTACAAGTACTTTCTCAAATGCCAAATACCTGGCTATTGCTTCGTTGGCTACCCTTGTTGCTCCTCTATACATCTCCAACTTCTACTAATTAGGTAGGTGCTTTCAGTACAAACATTTCAGTAGAGCACATAGAAAATTTGTGGAGTAGTCCATCACTCTTCTCCCCTTATGTATATACTGACCTGCCCACTTCCACCACAACCGCTCTTATAAATCCTCCCACTCCATCAGATTTGTCACTTTCTCCTCCCACCAAAAGACCCTTCACAAACAAATCAACCCCCAAAATCAAATGAAATGCCTCTCAGCAGGTACTTCCCAGGCTATCCCTCACCTACCTTAGCTTCCTCTGACTGCAAAGCTGGGTTCCTTGTTGCCACTGCTGCTAGTTGCCACCATTCTTTTGCACAATGCAAGGGCACAGGCTAGAATCATAGAATACTAGGACTGGAAGGGACCTCGAGAGGTCATCGAGTCCAGTCCCCTGCCCTCATGGCAGGACCAAATACTGTCTAGACCATCCCTGATAGACATTTATCTAACCTACTCTTAAATATCTCCAGAGATGGGGATTCCACAACCTCCCTGGGCAATTTATTCCAGTGTCTGACCACCTTGACAGTTAGGAACTTTTTCCTAATGTCCAACCTAAACCTCCCTTGCTGCAGTTTAAGCCCATTGCTTCTTGTCCTACCCTCAGAGGCCAAGATGAACAAGTTTTCTCCCTCCTACTTATAAGAACATAAGAACGGCCGTACTGGGTCAGACCAAAGGTCGATCTAGCCCAGTATCCTGTCTGCCGACAGTGGCTAGCACCAGATTCCCCACTTATGACACCCTTTTAGATACCTGAAAACTGCTATCATGTCCCCCAAGAAGGTGGCTGCTGTGGTTACTGCCTCTTGCCTCGGTGCCTATGGCCCCATCACACTGAATCCTCACTTCAGACAGAACAATGCTGCCACCACTTCAGGGCTATCTGGGCTCACAACATTCAAGACAGGCAGAAGCTGCTACCTGTGTGTGGTGCCCCCTGGAGGTGGGGAGAATGCCAAGAGACCTGGTTCTCTCTTAAAGAGGCAGGCCTCAATAACACCATAGCATAAATTACGTGGGCCAGAGGTCTCTCAAGAAATTTAACTATGCTGACTCCAAGGAGGGTCCCAATGACAAGAGATGAAGATTCATTCATTCTTCTGGATGTTCTTTCTTGGAGAACTACTACAACAGCTCTTATGTGCATGAGCTAGCAATGATATTGAAGTAGTTCTTGTGAACAGAAATCAGCCCATTAGAGGAGTTAGCGCTTGATGCAGATGGCCCACTTGAGTTGCAAGAGAGCTCCCCTCAAGTGACAGCAGGGGAAACTTAAGCAACTATTACATCCACCGATTGGGCAGAAGTACCAACAAAAGATAGGTGACTTATTACCATCGACTGTGTGGGTGACAAGGCTTTGACTCAGTAGCAAGGACTCATTGGAGGACCATGGCTAATTCATGCTTTTTAGAAAAAAAAAATACTGTGAAACATCTAATCTGAGCAAGCATTAGGTTTATATTTTTCAGGTTTTGTTCTGCAATAAGGGCTAGAATTTTTAAAATTATATTAGCAGAGACACTTTTGAGAACAGAGGAATAGGCACCATGTAGTCACAACATACAAAATAAGAGTCTGAATTATAGGAGCACATGCTGTTCATATAATTACACAATGCTTAATGATGTCTGTATCTTTTGAGTTTGCAAAAATACACTTTTCTTTTCTCAAAATTTCTGAAGACAAGAAATCTCTCAAACCTTATTTTACATTTACAAATTTCTTTCCACCAACAAAAGAGATAAAAACTTGCATTAGAAAAATTATACTTCCAATAAAGTTTAAAAAATCAAATTACATACTGATAAGTTGGGGATGATCATTCCTAAAATCACTCATTGGCATTAGAGACAGCAACACAATATCAAAAAAGGCAATTTATAAAGACTTCTCCATTTACAGTAGTTTTTATTTTTATTTTTTTTAAAAAGTGTTGAGCACATGCATAAGAGATTAACTTCTCCAACTCAAGTTACACATTCACTCGTACAGTTTTATAGCATTATGTGTTTAGCAGCACTGTTAATTCAAAGAAATAAGCTGCAGTTAGGAAGAAGGAGGCCAACTAGTCAGCAACAGGCAAACACTTTCAGATTATGAACAAGTTTCCAGCTTTCACATTGAGTCCCATAACACTCCTCCAACATAAATTAGTAAAGGAGCTGAATATAGCAAAACTGAAAGCATACATGAGATGCACAACACATCAGAATAGAAAAATATATTCTCTGTAATAATATAATTTTCCATCATAAAATACATAGGGAAAATATTCAAAAATTGTTTCACATACCACACCACAGACTGAAATATATTTCTGTTGCATATAATGTAACATACACATAGTTAGGGTATAACAACTTTTATGGGCTGGCTGGGCAGGCTTTTTTAAAGAATGTCTGTAAAAGTACAGTTTGAACCTCTGTGGTCCAGGACTGTCTGGTCCAGCAACATCTGTGGTTGTTTCCGGAGCCTGAAGACCAGGGCCCAGTGACAGGTAGCTGGGAAGAGGAGCGAAGCAGAGAGGCTTGTGCCCTAATACCTCCTCTGACTTTCCCTAGTCCAGAAAATTCTCTCATCAGGGACTGGCCAGATCCTGAGAGAGCTGGACCAGGGAGGTCCAACCTATATGAGCTGAACTTTTGAAATGTACACTGGCTAAACATAGATAGTCAAATACCCACCCCTATATAAGTCTGCAGATCTGTGTGTTAGCCAAATACATATGTAAACTATGGCTTCAAGAGCACAGTGTTCATACCTCTCAAATGGACATAAGCATTAAGTATACAGCTGAAAATGTGACCCCTATAATGTGTTCACAGGTAGGTAAATTTTTGAGCTACACAGACTGGTTATGTCCCTTTAAAACTCCATTTGTCCCACACTGCCACCCCCTTGCCCGCACATACTCAATACTGCAACACTCCAGTGAGAAACTGTTATGCTTGTTACAAACTAACTGTAACAGAAAAAACATTCAGTAAACATTCACTGGAGCAAAGAAAAGATTTTGTCTTAGGCTGTGTGTGGTATTCTACAACATCCATAACATTAACATAATATTTAGTAAAGATCAGAATAAAGTATCAATGGCTTGAAGCTTGTTTTTAGTCTCTTCTCCTTTCTTCATTATAGTGAAGGTACAAATATCAAGTTTCATGTCAAGGATCCAGGCTTGATTTATGTTCTTCTGTTTCATCTGCCAGCTCAGCAGAAGCACCACACATGCTATCATGGTTACTTGCAGGCTGATTCTGCTCTTCATGTTCACCACCCACAATCTGAGTTGCTTCTTCCTCTTCCTCCTCCTCCTCCTCTGCCTCTCCATCATCTTCTACATCCATCTCAAATACTCTGACATGACGGAGATTCGAACTTAGCTGTCAAAATATTTAGACGTTTTCATTAATAAAATTAACACACACAAAAAAACTGATTTGAAAATGTTCATTAATGCCTTTAAAAACCAATCTTTACCAAACCCTTGATATTCCTTTAAATGGAATTAAATAAAGTAATAAATTAGCAACAAACTACTTTATTGCTATGACAGATTTTGAATAAGGTAAATGTGACTAAATTAACTCGTTCCAGTTTCTCTACATAAGAAAGCATAACATTTAAATTGTATTATAATAAATTATATTTATTATAGAGAAGAGATTTTTTTTCCTTTTTTCCTAAGGATTTTGTAGAACACAAAATATAAGAATTTTTTTACAAAACAAATTAAGTACCTAAGAGTTAGGAATGTTAGATACCATGTACTTGAATAATCGTGTAACTGCATCAAATTTTAGTGGTTACACGACTATTCGATAGTCCCCTGGGGCAAGGCTGGCAGGCAGTGCACTCCTGGCTTCCGCCCCTGCTACACCACACTGCTGCCTCCCGAGGCATCAGTGTGGGGCAGCAGCAGCCCCTGACTGCAGTGGGCTCAAGCCTGGGCTCAAGCTGCTCCGAGGCAGCCTCCCCTGCACTCCCACCTGGTGGAACTGGCTTTTAAGCCGGCTCCTACCTTCCCCCCTAATGCTGCCTCTGAGCCGGCTTCCCATGTGTACCAGCTCCCACTTGTCCCCTATCAGAAGCAGCAGTGCGAGGATGGAGGAGGCTAGCAGCTCCATGGGTTCCGGTGTTCCTGGGAAGCCAACTCAAAAGCAGGCTCCTCACAGGCACCGCCTTCCCTGCCTGCTGCCTCTGATATAGAGGCAGCAAATGGGGGAGGGGGTGTGCATGTAGTTGACAGGATTACCTGATAAGCTCAGGTTTATCGGTTAATTATATAGTCAATTACACGTTGACATCCCTACGAAGAGTAACAGATTCAGAACAGCAATCTCTTCAGTCACTGCATCAGCAAACTATTTCCTTTAATGATTTAGATGCTAGACTGTAAACATATTACTTACCACACAAGAAACTTTCCGAATGCCATTCACAGCAACATACTGAGCTTTCATATTTTCCAGTACTCTCCACTGACTCTCCAAAAAGACAGTACGTGTAGGAATATCACCAGATTGCTCATCCAGTCTAGATGTAATAAAAACAGAAATTAAATGTTTGTGTGTGTAAGCAACAACTCTATCACTAAGTAAACTCAGACAAAAATGACAGAAATAAGTTTTGCTACTCCACAAGACTCAGAAAGGTGGCCGTGTTAGTATGTTACTTTGAAAACAATGTGTAGTCCTGTGGCAACTTAGGCTATGTCTACACTACCAGGTTATTTCTAAATGAGTTATTCTAAAATAAGAACTCCTGAAATAACTATTTCAAAATAAGCTTATTCCTCTTCACAAGCAGGAGTTGTTATTTCAAAATAATAAGCCCATTATTTCAAAATAACAGGCTTGCTAGTGTGGATGCTCACTTTGTTATTTCAAAATAAGCAGACATGTCCTTAGAGACTAACAAAAATATACACTGTGGCTACGTCTAGACTGCATCCCTTT
>JANRFK010001234.1:95044950-95062155 GCA_030068395.1 Apalone spinifera
GGCCTCATCTGCATCCCTTTTGCGGAAAAGGGGGCCAGTCTAGACCTAGCCGTGATGTAATATTATTCAATATTTGTATTAATTACTTAAATTTGCAGATGACACTAAGATGGGAAGAGATGGAAGTACATCAATGGACAGGATTAGAATTTAAAACCTTAATTAAGAAAACTGATTTGAAATTCAATTCAATAAAGTACCAAATTCAATGCAAAGTACCAGCCAGTTTGCTATAGCAAACTAGCCACACTCAACTGGCCAAAGAGCAACACGTGGCTAGAGGCTAGCGTGTGGGACAGCATGGTACTATATTAAGGAACAAAAATCAAATAGAAACTTCAAAATGGCGAATAATTGGCTGGGCAACAGCACTGATGAAACGGATATGGGGATTATATTGGATCACAAATTGAATGAGTCAATAACATGATGTTCTTGCTAAAAAGGCAAATATCATTTTATGTTAGATAAACAGGAATATCATATGTAAATATACAGAAGGTAATTATTCTACTCTACTTAGCACTGGTGAGACCTCAGTTGGAATACTGTGTCCAGCTCTGAGCACAACTAACTATTTAAGAAAGATGTGGAGAAACTGAAGAGGTAAGATGAGAGTTACAAAAATGATAAAAAGATTTAGCAACAATGACCTATGAGAAAAGGTTAAAAAATTGAGAATTTACTTTGAGAAGACTGAAGGGTGAAGTTTGTCACCTTCAAATATGCAAAAGCTTTACAAAGAGGACGATGATCAATTGTTCTCCTTATGTACTGAAGGTAAAACAAGAAATAAAGGGCTTAATCTGCAGTAAGGGGGATTTAGGTCATTAGGGGAAAAATAATTATAAGTACAGTTAAACATCGGAACAAGCTTCCAAGGGAGGGTGTGAAATCCTCATCAGTGGAAATTTTAAAAAAACAGAATAGACAAACACTGTCAGAGATGACCTGAGTATACGTGTTCCTGTCTCAGTGAAGGTAGCTGGACTAGATGATCTCTAAAAGTCCCTTCCAGACCTATGTCTATGATTCTATACAATACACCTTAATAGCAACAGTATAGCAAGTTTGCTGGTGAAAAGTACCAAGAAGCAACGATTATCTTCAAAACAAAGTGAAATCAAACACAAAGCTTCATCGGCAAAAGTTTACATGTCCAGCAATTGTTTTTGTATAGTGTCTAAAGGACTGCTACAGAGAAGATCATGCAAAAGAAATGATATTAGCTTACGCCCAGAGAAACAGAAACTATGTTGCTGAGACGTGATATTAGCTTATACCCAGAGAAACAGAAGCAATGCTCAGGAGAGGGGCAGAAGAAGACACTTAACTCAAGATGCTCACTGGAGAGGGGAACAGAGAGCAAACATCTGTTGTACAGCTGGTTTTCTAAAATGGTCAACACACTCTGGTTACTTAGCTTCAAAGAGAAAAGTGAGTTTAAAAAAAAAAAGAGTAAGACATTAGGCTGACCACAGGACAGCTGATAATGTGAAACTATGGGCATTTAATCCACTAATTATCCCAAAGGACTAGCATGGACAACATTATTCTTTAAATTAAGTTTTATTGATTTCAAAGAAACAACCTTAAATGGTTGGTTTTTGTTTCCAATTGCACCATACCACTGGCTACCTTCAGAGTTAGACTTAACACTGAAATATTATAAAAAACATCTGACAAGGAAGAAGTTACTACTACCTTGTTCAGCTCTGGAAGAACATGATCTTCTGACATCCTTAGCATGGCTAGGGGAAAATTATAAGAGCAAAGCATATTTTCAATACAGTTAAAATTTTCCTAAGGTAAAATATTAAGATACAGATGACAGAGCAGGAAAGTTTACTCTAGCATACTGAAATATTGACTAGCACAAAGAACAAGGAATCAAGCAAGATTCCTGGATTTTATTTATTAGCATGATTCAATACTAATATCGATTTCCAAGTCAGGGGAGCAAATGATTTCTCAAATAAATGACTACTCTTCACTTAGAGGGGTCAAGTGATGCAACTGTTAATAAACAGGAGATATATCATAGCCAGAGATTTCTCCCTCCCCCTAAAGGAAAAAAGTCTCTTTAATGCGTATGAATTTCCAGGATAGAAATAAATTAAAAGTCATAATACCAGCTCCACAACTGGATTTAGTCAATCTATTTTTTGCCAATATATAAACACAATACTGGCTCTTTTCGTCATTTAATTTTTGTGAATATATCAAGGAGCTTATAATACTGCATAACTATATTTGTTAGAAGCCAATTCCACAAATTAAGCCATAGCCAAATATTTTTACATTAATTCTAATATGCTATGACAATTCCAAGGTGAATAATTAAAATATAAAGCACATATGAGATATTTAAAATATAATTAAACTTACCCACATACAACCATCGGAAAAATGCTTTGAAGTTTTTCATACTACTATCTATAACTCTATATAAAAAAAGAAAAATAGTAAAAGACTTGATCTAATAAAAGATGCAAGACTATGTAAAAGTCCTAACTGTGCTGTAGGTGGAGATGGTACTAATGCCTTTCATTATGTTGGTCTTGCACTTCCCATTACAAGACTGCTTTCAGGTGTTCATAACTTTGCCAAACTTTAAAATTTTAAGTTGAATTTTTCCATGCTAGATGTCTGCCTCAGGCTGAATTGTTTTGGATAATTTCAGCCAAATTGGTTCGCACATTTTGAAGAGCAATGCTTGGGGAAAATACATTTACCAGTTTAAAAGATGCTGCTGACATTTTCTTTGATATGTTGGAACACCACTACATTCAGGATCAGGGACTTGAAATTTGGAAGAAGGATGGATACTTGTGGCTGGGGTGTGCCTTTTTCTGTCCGCATGAGAATTTACCTCATATTTTTCCAAATTACAAGATTTTTTGGGGGGAGAGGGATCACAGCTCACAAATGCTCTGTAGAGATTTGCTAAACCCTAACAACTAAAATCTCTGAAGATTTCATCCTCACTGAGCATGTTCTATGCCTCAAAACTCCTACAGACAATAGGTCTGTGCATGTACTAGCCCCATAGAGCAGTGGAGCATACTTCTTCCAGTAAAGGGCTATAGGAGTGAAGTTAGAATTTTTTGTAATTGCTGCTCGTAGCTGCTCAGAACAAAGTACTGGAGCTGAAAGTAGGGAATTTATCTCGCTGTGCTCTCAACAATCCTACTATCAACATTTGAACAGTGTGGAGAAGGAAGCCATTTGATTCAAATGCCACTCTTGGGGGAATTCTGGCTACTGCATGTGTGCAGAAATTATGTCCTCCATACAGTTCTGCTTCCCCACAGAAAAGTGACTTTCTGGAAGGGAAGTAAAGGGAATCAGCAAGAATAGTCAGACACCCCTCCCTAGCAGTGCAGGTATATCATTTCAGGCACCCAGAACAGCTGATGGAAAAGTAAATTATCATGAGGCTTGGGATATCCCAGTTGGTGGTTCCTACTCTGAACCAGGATCAGCTGCTAGTCCCAGCTGGACTGGAGGCAGGGGGGAGAATCGGAATTCCCCTGCAAGGAGCGGCCGGGGCTGGGTCGGACCTACTCTAGAAACCTCCCCCAGCTCCAGAAAGCTCAGCATCCTGCTTCCTGCACCCATAACCCCTGAGCAGCAAGGGGAGCAGTCACGGTAAGGGGAGCTGTTCCCATGTTCATCAAACACCCTGTATCTGGATCCCCCTGCCAAGCCTCACCCCATACATCCAGAATCCTCCCACTCAGCCTTCCATATCCAATGAATGTAACTGGCTAACCATTTAGCTGCTCCAAATTTCAGCAGTTAAGCAGTTACACACAGGGCAACAGCCAGTTCCCTGGGAGCCAAAGTGCACTGGGAGCTGGCTGTATCAGAAGCAGCAGCGCAGGGTGGCAGCTGGCTCCTGCCTGCCACTCTGCTCCCGCACATACTAGGGATGTGAAAGTATAACCATGTACATGATTAACCAATAAGTCCGGGCTCATTGGTTAACCGTCATATGTTACATGCAGGTTCCCAGTACGCACGGGGAGCTGGCTCCGGAGGAGCTGCCTCCCCACCCCCATACTGCTGCCTCTGTATCAGAGGCAGCAATGCGGGGGCAGGCTCGCTGGATCGCCATGAACCGGCTCCCGGGGAGCTGACAGCCTACCCCATATGTAACAATGTAACTGTTAAAATTTTCAGCAGCTACATGTTTACTTAATTAACCACATTTTAACATCCCTAATACATACTAAACCTACAGTCCATACATACATACTATTGCTGTTACTCTATTACCTCAAGTGGCAGAGGAGCTAAAGATTGCAAACCTGTTGATGACCCATGTGGGTATCAACACGATGCCACCTAATGGAATTTCTCCCTTTTTCAGTTTTTTAAATAACCTAGGAAATTGCACATACACAAACTATGTGAAAAGGAAAATTAACAGGGACTATATACCTAAGTTTAAAACTACTCTGCTCTTTAGAAATTACATTACATTAAGAGAACTAATTTTGTTGAAAAATGAACTGTGGACTAAACAATATAAAATATTACCCACAAATTTAGCTGGGTTAAAAGATTCATGTTAACCATTATTAAGGTTGCAAAATCAAGCCTTCAAAAGACAGGAAATGCTAGAACAAAGGTGGTCTGTGTAACCGCAATTTAGCCTCTTTTGCATGTACACTTTGAAGCTATGTCTACACTACAGGGTTTTTTCTGCGCAAAAACCGGCAGAGTGTCCACACCTCATCTGTGTTTTTGCACAAGTAAATTGACAGAACAGAGGGCTTTTGCCGGGAGAGTTAATTCTCTCCCCATGAGGAATAACTCCTTTTTGCGCTACAGCTCTTGCACAAAAAGACAGGTGTGGACGCTCTCGAGGGGTTTTTGCACAAGAAACCCCTATCGGAAAAAGCACAGGCGCTCTGATGCGTCAGAGCTTTCTTGCACAAGAGCGTCCATGCAGTATGGATGCTCTCTTGTGCAAAAGCACATCACTTTTGCGATGTGCTTTAAGGTCTGGACGCACTTTTGCGCAAAAACCCTAGTGTAGACTAAGCCTGATAGTCTCCAATTACAAGATCACATGCTGTTTTTTCCAAAGGATACCAGTGTCTACAAAATTGATACTCACACCATAGAATAAAATGCCTTAATTGTACCAGTTATACTACTATTTTTGCTATGATCCACTTTGGTTCCCCTATTCATCACTCCACTATCTCACCTGATCATTTCAATTATGTTTTTAATAAAAAAGATAGGGCTGCCAGATGCTTTCACAAAAAATCCTGAACATGGCAGGAAAAAAATTGGTTGAGGGAAACAACAACAACAACAACAAAACGGGAGACCGACCAAAGTTTTTCAGTAAAAAAAAATCCCCGCACTCCTTGCTCCCCCTGCCAGATGCGGCAAGGGATGGATGTCCCCGCTGGCCTTCCGTCTAGTATTTTCTGTTGTTTTTTTTTAATCGGACTGGGGCCACGAATAATGGACTGTCTGGGCAAAAACTCGACACCTGGCAACCCTAAAAGAAGATGATAGTACAGTTGCTGCAGTGGATTCTTCTTATACATTAGGGCTATGTCTAGACTGGCCCTCTTTGCCGGAAAAGGCATGCAAAGGAGGCCAGTCGGAATTGCAAATGAAGCGGGGATTTACATTTTCCCCGCTCCATTTGCATGAACATGGCTGCCGCTTTTTTCCGTCTTAGATTTTTGACGGAAAAAAGTGCCAGTCTAGACAGGGCTCTTGCGGAAAATAAAGCCTTTTCCGCAAGAGCCCTGTCTAGACTGGCGCTTTTTCCGTCAAAACTCTAAGACGGAAAAAAGCGGCAGCCATGTTCATGCAAATGGAGCAGGGAAAATGTAAATCCCCGCTTCATTTGCAATTCCGACTAGCCTCCTTTGCATGCCTTTTCCGGCAAAGGGGGCCAGCCTAGACACAGCCAAAATGACACTGAAGATTTTTCTAACATTCAGTTCAGCTATGCATTACATTCTTATATTTGAAAATAAAATTATGTTTCAACTCTCCAAATAAATACTTACTGAAGAAGCTCATTTGCTTTCAAGATGAAGGAGCCCACTGCTGTAATAGCATCTGCAAATAGAACAATCATTTTTAATTCTTAAAAGTAACATTAGTGGGATAAGTAGTGAGGCAATTACTATACCTTCAATTCCTGCTGCATCCAATCCAAGAGACTCATATTTTTGTTTCCATGATGCCATTCCTTTCAATTCACTCAAATGGTACAAGAGTGCCTCAGAACCACTATTACAAAGAAGGACAATTTCTCAATCAAGTGGAGACTCATTGTTTAACTGACAAGCATTTTATACATAAATAATTTCTTACTCATAAATCACTTTCTCATGCTTACTTTGTAAAGATCTTTCAAATCTATCATTATCCTCATTTTACAGAGAGCAAGCATTCTGTACAAATGTATTACCACTATTTTTTTAATCAGAGCCCCACAGCTCTTAAACATCAGTTACAGCACATCTCCTATAGTTTTTCTAGTGCTAATAAGTTATATCAATCAAATATTTATTCCCTTTCAGTGTTTTAGGGAGACAAAAGTGAATGTTCAAACTATAATTTACAGTTTTCTGATGTCACAAAATAATAAAACTAAACTTTGCAGGATCATGGCAAGAAGTGATTATGTTTTTATTGGTCTCAGTTTCTTTCCAACAAATACTTACTAACACATTTATTTCTGTAATTCATTAGGATTTGTACAAACCCTATGACATACCTCTGCAAGTGACTTATGACTAATTTTTGTATACTGGAGTAGGAAGACTCTATGGACTGACCAAGCTTTTTTAAACCCTGATAGAAAAGAGACATACTTTATTACAGTATATTAATAAGACACTTATGAAAAATAATGAAATAGACCATTTAAAGATAGTAAATATCATCATACCTTTACTGTTAGTTGGTTCATTAAAAGTGCTTGAAGTTCAAGGCTAAGTGACAAAAATTAAAATAAGTGTTTTCCTTTAATCTAAATGCACATTTAAAAGTTGAAACTAGAATATAAAACCCCCAGCACTTACCTTGCTTTGCCCCACAAGAGAAGCTGCATAAACTCATCCTGTACAGAAGTGGTTGTGTTCTTTTCCTGTTAATCATAAATTACTAAAATAAACTGATGACTTTTATTTAATTACCAATTTGCAACATTAGAATTGTAAATACCTCATTTAAAATACAGAGAAACAAAATACATAATTGAACGCATTATTTTTATTAATTAAGAATCTACAGTACCAAATAATTTTTAAAATGTGTGTGTTTCAAATACTTACAAAATGTAAGCCACTCCAGCAGTAATTAATAAATAGCTCACTTGCACATACTCTACTATACTTTTTCCTACTTGACGTAAAGCCAGTTGAGATGAACCAAGATGCAGATTCTGCAGATCAATAGTTATGATAATTGGAATCTGTGCTAGGAAATTATTTGCTTATAAAAAAAGAATTCAACTTGAGCCACTCACAAATTAAGAGTGTAAACATACTGCTCAAGTTGTACACTTTCATGGAGAGGCCAGTCAATTGCTAACACAAGCATATTCAGTGGGATAGAAAACACAAATCTAATAAGAAGGCAATCAGCCAATATTTACACTAGTGGACAGCCACTGCTACTGCATGTACATGAATCCATTAAAATAATAAGACTTACAATAGTCATCACTGGACTAGAATGTCACAGGATACTCCTGAGCCCTCAAACAATGCTTTTTCAACTTCAAAGCACTTGGCAAACATTAATTACTAATGGACTATAGCTTCCCTCTGAATCCTGTGATAGCTGCTCATTACACATGAAAGAATCAGAACTGAGATATGAAATAATATTATATAAATAAGAAGCTACTCATTCTCTACCTTCTCCAACTAAATACTTATACACAATACCTGTACGAATTTGGTTAGACGTGAGTCCATCTGCATCAATATTTCTTCCCATGCTTCACACATACATGTCAA
Source organism: Apalone spinifera (assembly GCA_030068395.1). Taxonomy (NCBI): domain Eukaryota; kingdom Metazoa; phylum Chordata; order Testudines; family Trionychidae; genus Apalone; species Apalone spinifera. Next base: position 95,052,963 of record JANRFK010001234.1, read on the forward strand.
TGACAACTTTATATACTGCAATGCAAATTTAAATTTTTCAAATTCAGACTAAATATATTTTCATAAGAATCTTCTCTTTACATTTCTAAAGCTGTGTTCCATTAATTTAAAAATCAACTTAAATACCTTAGTGAATGTTTTATACTAAGGGTGTGTCTACACTGTACCCTTAGCTCAAATTGCATAGGTTATTTTGAGTCAATTTTGAAATAGTTTATTTCGTAAGCGCCAAATTTTGAAATAAACTGCTATTCCGAAATGCGCCTTAATCCTCATGGAACAAGGTTTACAGGGATTCAGAAGAGCACACCAATTATTTCAAAATATATTTTGAAATAACAGGCGCACTGTAAAGGCATGGAATAGCTATGTTGAGATATCAGAAGTATCTCGAAATAGTGGTGCAGCGTAGATGTACCCTAATAGGGTTAAATAATCCAATCCAATTAAATGCCTCTAATAACTGTGGTATTAAAAAAAAGTTGTAACAATGTAAATGTACCTGTAGGAGAGTTGAAATATGAGTAAATTTCCTGGCCATTCGAGTTACCTCAGGTAAATAAACTGATAGCAGACTGGTGTCCAGCTGTAATATGCAAGGGAAGAAACAGTTATAATCAAGTGAATGGTCTTTTTATTTTCTGTAAAAATAGACTTGATCATGTGCACTAAAGCAAAATCTACACAAAAACTGCCCATTCTTCATTTCGAGTTTTCCCTCTTTTAAATTTAACACATCAAGTGATTGCTTTTTTTGTGACAGTACGCACCAGTACGGCATACCGTCACTTTTTTTGAGCACTTGCTGCTTTCCTTCGAAACAGCATCCAGCTAGCCCCTCAAATGAGCAGTTGCTCTGCACCAGACGGAGGCCCACTTGGGACACACGGCAATTAAAGGAGGACTGTGGCCTTTTTTTTTTCTCTTGGTTGACAAAACCCTAGTACTGGCACCTTTTTTTTTTTTTAAACAAAAGAAGCACTGTCTACATCAATCCTTTTATACATCTGAAAAATTTGATATTAGGTTTTGTGTGTGTGTGTGTGTGTTGACTGAGGTAGAAGCAATGTAATAGACACAGCAATTGAGGTCTTAAGTGTAGTATTGTTAAATTGTGTCAATATAGAAAGGTTTGGCAATCTCACTATGTTAGCAAATAGTGAAACTTTTAGCTGTTAATTTAGTAGAGGGAAGACAGTATATATAAAAAGTCTTTAGAATATGGCTGCTGTTCAAAAAATGCAAACACTTCAGAGTTTCATCACTGTCAATCACATATTATTACAATTTGAGTCAACAAGAAAATTTCAAAAAAATTAAATATGACATGACCTTTAGAGAATGTGGAAATATTTTTTTCATTATGTAAATAGAAATGAGGGCAATATATTATAATTGTTTGATAGAAGTAGCAAAAATAAATAGTTGTAGAAAGCACCACTATTTTGTTCTTGCTGTCTCCATTTTACTCACCTGGAAATACGTTATCTCTGGTTCACTATCTGGGGAAACTTGCACCTCAGTAATGACTGACAGTGATTTCAAGTCACTAGACAGGCATAATCCAAGGCAAGAACCTGCTACCTGCAAGAGGGTTTAAAGCATTTCATTTTCTCAATAGCCCAACAGGTAACAAGAACATATATTATTACACTGATCCATTAACTTTGAACTAAATACATGTCCTTATTTCAAACAAAAACTGCATTCTATTTCTGTGTAAATATCAACTGAAAGAAAAGTCTCAGCTATTGAGGGGAGAAAAAGTGTGCTTACTATTTTGTTTTGGATGATCAGTATTAGATAATGAACTTGGTTTGAATGATACAGGATTTGATTTTTTTCCTGACAGAATACTAATTAAAACAAACACAGAACTATCCCTTTCTTTGGATTTTAAGAATCGTAATATTGAACTGCTGAAGTTGCAATACTACACACTAGGGATGTCAACGTGTAGACAAATACTCCATTAACTGATAAGCCTAGGCTTGTCAGTTAATTTTGTCGACTACACACATTCCCCTGCAGCACTGGCTCCCTGAAGCAGCGTCCCCCACCCCAGGGGCAGGGAATAGGAGAGGCTGCCCCTGTCTGCTGGGAGTTTGGATCCCCCATTGACAACAACTGCTGCCATCCCATGCTGCTGCCTCTGTATGAGAGGCAGCAGTGCAGGGCAGCAGGCGGGAGCTTGTCTGCGCGGGGAGCTGGATAGAGAGGCAGCAGCATGGGGTGACAGAGGGCTCCCTGGGAGTGGGGCCAGGAGTGCATTGGCTGCCAGTCCTGCCACCGGGGATTATTGAATAGTTGTGTAACTGCTAAAATTTGATATGGTTACACGACTATTCAATTACACACTATCTAATATCCCTATTCCAGACTCCCAAAGGTGAATTAAAACTTTAACTAATAAGGTATATTTTAAGGGAAGAAATTACACAGAAAGTTAAAAATAAAAACAAAAACAAAAAAAAACCCCCACACTTACCCCTGTTACTGTAGCAATTTTGTACATTCCATAAGCGTAAATCTCAATGAATCCAGAACTGCCTCCCAGGACAAGGGCATTTAGCCTGATAACAAGGCACAGAAATTACTCAGTTAATTGTCCAAATTGGAGGAAAAAAATCCATTTTGATTGGATTCTGACAAGCCTAGTCTGTAAATCACTAGTTGGCTGTTTCTATTTCATATGGATACCTATTCTTAGGATATTTAAAAAGTAATCTTCATACTACAGACTTTGATGAACAATAATTAACATTAAAACACAAAATTCTCAAATACAATGTTAAAATATTGTTTAATAAGAGAAATGAAAAGCTCTATAAAAGGTTACTCACTCCAATGCCATTAGTATAGATATAAAAACATGATTTATATACACATCCTATTTCTTCTTTCTAAAGAGTAGACAACATATTTACTCTTTTAAAACTTCTTTTATATTCAGCAACTTTTACTCTAATTTAACTCTGAATATGTCAATAGCAGTCACACAATGGCATTTCTCCACTAAATTTTAAATGCAACGAAAACCGAAAATAAATGTTATTGGTACTTCTTCTATGGTACCACAACAGCAACAGATGAGGGAACACCAGTCAGTGGACTGGGCCTGAGAGACTGGTATTTATTCCGGTCTGTAATGCTAACTTGCTGTGAAACCTTGGCCAACTCACTTCATCCTTCTGTGTCTAGTTTCCTCTCCCATCCTTTGTCTATCCGTTTGCATTGTAAACTCTTTGGAGTAAGGAATCTATGATGGAGCTGAATATTTCTATATTCCTTAAAGGACTCCTCCAGAAAAAAAAAGGACTTGATTTAATTAAATCCTTCTTTATGTTTTATAACTGACAAGAGACACACTTTTGTAGATAACAACATTAAGAAAAAAAAGTTACATATTACTTTATATCCAAACTTGCCATTATTTTAAGATTTCAAAGAACAATACTTACCTTATATCTCCCAAGAGCTTCATAATCTCATCTGATTTTTCTTCACTAAAAATATAAAAATGTGATTATGGTAACCCATACACAATCATAAGCATGAATGTAAAAAGACACAAAGTTATCAGTTCTTACCTAAAAATTTTTGCAGTGGTACTGTAGCTAAATTGAAGTCAAAATAAAGTTTGACAAATAAGTATTTTCAATAAAGATGTCTTCTCATTTACGTCAATAAAGTTGTGTACTATTAAACGTAAAAACCCGAAAAATGACAAATAACAAATTATGCTTTTAAATTTAACACCTACTTTTTTGGCAATGCAGGTAATTTAGGCAGGAGAAGATTTGACTCATCCTCAGCATTATAAAATGAAGTGAGAACACTGAAAAAGAAGATGTGATTAAGAATGCCTTTGCCTTTGCTGCCAGACTTACAAAAATCTAAATATATTATATATAAATGCTCGGTAGTAATGTGCACTTAACATATCACATATGTTAAAAGAGTTGTTAATGTCACAAGCATATCCTTTGTTTTCTAAATACAGACTTCTAAAAATGCAATCATGTCAATACAAGATAACTAATGAGTGATCTCTTTTGTTTTGATATCCTCTTCACTTGCTTTGTGTCTCCCACATAGAAGGGGAAGAACAGTTTTCTATCTGGTGGTTCAGTGGTTTGCATCTCAAATCTTTCATCATTATTATTTGTATTACAGCAATAAGGAAAATCTGGAGCACAGGACCTCACAGTGCTAGACAGTGTATAAACAGACACGCACACACAAAGACTTCCTGTGCCCTAAAATTTGTTAAATACTTCCTATCATTAGTCTATAGGCCAGATCCAAAGCCCACTGAAGTCAACAAAAAGACTCCTCAGTGTAAAGCAAAGCCTTATTTACAAACTCATTTCAGGTTAACATATATCCATAAGTGTCCAATATGTTATGTGTTTATGGTGGAAGCATGAGGTTACAATTAAAAGTATGTATTATACTTTAAGGAGACACTTAGAAGACCCACAATGTATTTTGCAGGAAGTTACATATAAAGATGCCAAGTGTGAAAATGGGCCCTGAGGGCATTATAATCCTTGGCTAAAAGATTTCCTTACTGGTTCAGGAAGGAACGGGGAACCTAGGAATTTACCTAACCTTAATGCCTTTTAAACAAAATTTGTATATCATGAATGTCTTGGTGTTTTAATACAGCCAGTGAAGAAGAGTTTGTGAGGACACAGAAATCCGCTATGGCATGTGGAACAATGGAGGGCACATATCAGATCTGCTCAATTGTCATATAGTGAATGGAAGCACATTTTACAATTAATGGCACATAACTTGCAGACAGTGAGGGCACTCTGGAGTCTTGAGATATAAACATAATGAAGATACCACTTCCAACAGTTCTGGGCCTTCCATCAATTAATTAAAAATAAATCACTAAATTTTTTGAAAATGTGAGTAAAATATTTTATCACCTTCCATTGTCCAGGCACAAAGAAGCAGATTAAAGCAATAAGTTTGATATTAATAAAGCAGAACCATTATGTAAACTAAGCAGCAATTATGCAAGTCAATACTAGTTCATATATGTAAATAAATAAGTTATAATAACCTATAAATTAATAAATGGATGCTCTTGCTCTTATAACTAGAAAACAAAAATATCAAATTTATAGCATTAGAACTGCACTATTATCAATACCTGTAATATGTAAAAAACCTACACTAGAAACAAAAAAAAGGGATTTATTTAATGACTGAGCTGTGTGACAAAATTACTAGGTTGAGGGTTTTTTCTTTTGTTTTTTGCTTAACTAGTATATTCCACTATTTAATTAGAAAGTTTTAGAGCTCTACCTGCTTTCTTCAGTTACTTCCATCCAATGCATGTAAGTAATAGGAGCATCCACGGAGAAAGAGTGTAAGCTTTCAGGTTTTTCTACATCACATAGGATAACACGTTTGGTATCAGCTAGGCCAAAAGCCAAAACTAGAGAAGTAATAGAATAATGTGAAACAATCAATACATAAAACATTGTACCTACTTCAAGTATATGACAAGCTAGGAAATGTAAAGATTCTTCAGTCACTGAATCCAAATACTATGTACAATTTTTTCTTTCTATTTGTAGTACTTAAAAAACCCATTACTTTTAAATCATCTAATTTTACAATTACAATTCTAATTTTAAATCATCTTACTAAAAGCAGACTTGAAGTCAACCTTCTTATTTTAAAATGGCATATTGAGTCACATGTGACAAATGATCTGATCCTGCAAAGACTTACACATATTTTGACCAGGGAGCGAAAGCGGACAGAGGGCTACAGACAGGGGAGTTTGAGATGGAGTTTGACAGAGGGAGGCCTACTATGGTCAGGAAGACCTGCAACACCTGGGCCAGCACTGCTTCTGTCTCCTCCACCTGCGCCTGTAGCCAGACAGAGCGCCTGAGCATGGATGCCTCTACCTAGATCCTGGTGTGGTTTTGCTGGGACTGTGGCTTGCAATTCCCACTTACTGATATCCAGGCTGGGGAGATCATCCAATGCGAAAGGTTCCTGCTGGTGGAATCTTTCAGGCAGCAGGTGGCAGAGCTACAGGAGTAGGTGGCTAGGTTGAGGAGCACCTGAATCCACGAGCAATTCCTGGACCGTGTTCATGAGGAGACAGCTGAGGTAGCTGTCCCAGTACACAGGACTGCGGACACACCACTGGTGGAGGAGGAGATGGCTCAGGGTGGATACTGGCAGCTGGTTACTTTTGGCAGTAGGCACTCCTCCACCCCTGCTCCGAACCCTCCCGCCATGGTACTAGGAAACGGTTATGCTCTTCTTTATACAGGAGATAAGGAATCACCCCCTACAACAGAGGAGGAGAAGCTTTGTACCCCCAAGGCTGGGGAGGTCTGCTGCCACCACTGCAAATAGGAAACGTAGGGTAGTGGTGGTCGGAAACTCTCTTCTGAGGGGGACGGAGGTGCCCATCTGTCGCCCTGACATTTCATCTCGGGAGGTATGCTGTCTGCTGGGGGCCCATATCCGAGATGTTATGGAGGCATTGTCAAGGATTATCCGGCCCTCTGACTATTACCCCATGCTACTCATCCATGTGGGCACAAATGATACTGCAAGGTGTGACACTGAGCAGATCAAGAGTGACTACAGGGCTCTGGGAGTACTGGTGAAGGAGTTTGGAGCACAGATCGTATTCTCTTCGATCCTTCCTGTCGAAGGCAGGGGTCCAGGCAAAGACAGGTGCATCCTGGAGATGAAGATGGTGTTGCCAGGAGGGCTTTGGCTTCCTCAACCACAGGATGCTATTCCAGGAAGGACAGCTAGGCAGAAATGGCGTTCATCTTTTGAGGAAGGGGAAGACCCTGTCTGGACACAGACTGGCTAACTTAGTGAGGAGGGCGTTAAACTAGATTCGACGGAGACAGGTGAGCAAAGCCCATAGGTAAATGGAGATCATCGAGACCTGGGAAATGGGTCGGAAATGGGAAGGAGTGTGGGCTATAATGGCAGAGAGAAAGGAGGGTCAGGGCAAAACTGGGAGGCAAGGTCAAATCAGTATTTTAGATGCCTATATACAAATGCGAGACGTATGGGAAATAAGCAGAAAGAACTGGAAGTGCTAATAAATAAGTACAATTATGACACTGTTGGCATCACAGAAACGTGGTGGGATAATACATATGATTGGAATGTTTGTATAGAAGGGAACAGCTTGCTCAGGAAGGATAGACAGGGAAAAAAGGGAGGAGGAGTTGCCTTATATATTAAAAATGAACACACTTGGAGTGAGGTGGAGATGGACATAGGAGATGGAAGTGTTGAGAGTCTCTGGGTTAGGCTAAAAGGGATTAAAGGCCACCTACCCATGTGGAAGAAGTGGATGAGGCTTTTTTTAAACAACTAACAATATCATCCAAAGCCCAAGATTTGGTGGTGATGGGGGACTTCAACTTTCCAGCTATATACTGGGAAAATAACACAGCAGGGCACAGACTATCCAATAAATTATTGGACTGCATGGGAGACAACTTTTTATTTCAGAAGGTTGAAAAAGCTACCAGGGGGAAGCTGTTCTAGATTTGATCCTAACAAATAGGGAGGAACTGGTTGAGAATTTGAAAGTGGAAGGCAGCTTGGGTGAAAGTGATCATGAAATCATAGAGTTCACAATTCTAAGGAAGTGTAGAAGGGAGAACAGCAAAATAGAGACGATGGATTTCAGGAAGGCAGATTTTGATAAGCTCAGAGAGCCAATAGGTAAGGTCCCATGGGAATCAAGACTGAGGGGAAAAACAACTGAGGAGAGTTGGCAGTTTTTCAAAGGGACATTATTAAGGGCCCAAAAGCAAGCTATTCCGCTGCGTCGGAAAGATAGAAAATATGGCAAAAGACCTCCTTGGCTTAACCACGAGATCTTGCATGATCTAAAATAAAAAAGGAGTCCTATAAAAATGGAAAGTAGGACAAATTACAAAGGATGAATATAGGCAAACAAGGAATAAAGGGAATAAAGGGAAACAAGAAGACTTTTTATAAATACATTAGAAGCAAGAGGAAGACCAAGGACAGGGTAGGCCCACTGGACAGTGAGGAGGGAGAAACAGTAACAGGAAACTTGGAAATGGCAGAGATGCTTCATGACTTCTTTGTTTCGGTCTTCACCAAGAAGTCTGAAGGAATGCCTAACATAGTGAATGCTAATGGGAAGAGGGTAGGTTTAGAAGATAAAACAAAAAAAGAACAAGTTAAAAATCACCTAGGAAAGTTAGGTACCTGCAAGTCACCAGGGCCAGATGAAATGCACCCTAGAATACTCAAGGAGCTGATAGAGGAGGTATCTGAGCCTCTAGCTATCATCTTTGGAAAATCATGGGAGACAGGAGAGATTCCAGAGACTGGAAAAGGGCAAATATAGTGCCCATTTATAAAAAGGGAAATAAGAACAAGCCAGGAAACTACAGACCAGTTAGTTTAACTTCTGTGCCAGGGAAGATAATGGAGCAAGTAATTAAGGAAATCATCTGTAAATACTTGGAAGGTGGCAAGGTGATAGGGAACAGCCAGCATGGATTTGTAAAGAACAAATCATGTCTAACCAATCTGATAGCTTTCTTTGATAGGATAACGAGACTTGTGGCTAAGGGAGAAGTGGTGGATATAGTATACCTAGACTTTAGTAAGGCTTTTGATACGGTCTCGCATGATATTCTTATCAATAAACTAGGCAAATACAACTTAGATGGGGCTACTAAAAGGTAGGTGCATAACTGGCTGGATAACCGTACTCAGAGAGTAGTTATTAATGGTTCACAATCCTGCTGTAAAGGTATAACAAGTGGGATTCTGCCGGGATCTGTTTTGGGACCGGCTCTGTTCAATATCTTCATCAATGATTTAGATATTGGCATAGAAAGTACGCTTATTAAGTTTGCAGATTATACCAAGCTGGGAGGGGTTGCGACTGCTCTGGAGGATAGGGTCATAACTGAAAATGATCTGGACAAACTGGAGAATGGTCTGAGGTAAACAGGATGAAGTTTAATAAAGACAAATGCAAAGTGCTCCACTTAGGAAGGAACAATCAGTTTCACACATACAGAATGGGAAGCGACTAGGAAGGAGTATGGCAGAAAGGGATCTGTATATAACTAGGGGCAATAGTGGACCACAAGCTGAATATGAGTCAGCAGTGTGATGCTGTTGCAAAGAA
>JANRFK010001234.1:95062255-95074655 GCA_030068395.1 Apalone spinifera
TGAAAGAACTGGGTTTGTTTAGTTTAGAAAAGAGAAGATTGAGGGGGAACATGAAAGCAATTTTCAGGTATCTAAAAGGGTGTCATAAGAAGGAGGGAGAAAACTTGTTCATCTTGGCCTCTGAGGATAGAACAAGAAGGAATGGGCTTAAACTGCAACAAGAGAGATTTAGGTTGGACATTAGGAAAAAGTTCCTAACTGTCAGGGTAGTCAAACACTGGAATAAATTGCCCAGGGAGTTTTTGGAATCTCCATCTCTGGAGATATTTAAGCGTAGGTTAGATAAATGTCTATCAGGGATAGTCTAGACAGTATTTGGTCCTGCCATGAGGGCCTGGTCCCTTACAGTCCTAGTATTCTATGATCTATGATTCGATGATATTTAACCTAGATCCATACTTAGCTTATTGTTACTCATGGGAGAAAAAATACGCTAATGATGAACACAAGTCTTAGCAAATTTGGTGCCAAAATATATTTGAAACACAGTGTTTATTTAACAAATATATTTTATTGCAACATAATATAATTCTAAGATTCTCACAAGAACACATCCCTATTTGATTCAAGTACTGAAACATTTGGATCAGAACTTATATGACTACTGTATATTCATTTTTTGAACTAATTCATTCCCAGTGTGTAATATAATAAGAGATTCTGCTCATATGCAGATGGATGATTGATATGAAACATCTTTGCACTATTAAGAGTTGAATGTTATGTCATGCAATCTGAAAAATAATATTCCCATAATTGCAATCTTATTTTAAATTTCACCTGTTACTTCAGTGTCATTATAAAAGTGGCCATTCTTTATAGATCACATCATTCATCAGAGGGATAACTTTCCCAATTATTTTAATTGTATTGCTAAATAAAATTACGCTACCCTTTTCTTAACATTGTGTAGTGGGAATTTTCTTTTCAAGTTATGTAATGCTGTGTTTACTAAAAGTATCTATTGGTTTCCAACACCATTTTTATTGCAGCAAAAAGCATCATGTATTTAACATTACTTTTGCCATCTGGTCTCCAAGCAAGGGCTGTAACTTCTTTCCCTGTATTTTCATTTGGTGGCAAACTCCAAACTCGTTGAAAGTTTGCAAGTCGGTGAAGTAAAACCTGAAAAGCAGATAGATTACATGTAGGAAAATTTAACATCTTCCCCTATAACAATATTTTATAAATCAGCCACTAAAGATGCACTCTCTTTTATTAGGCTTAAAGCCCATATCTGGAAAGTCACATCTAAAGCTATTCATATAAAGAAAGCAATCATTTTACGCATACATAATTCTTGGGCACACTTTCTACTAGAAGCAATGAAAAGAGGTTTTAGGCTGAGAGAGAAGAAGTCTACAATCAGTCTGACTAATAGAAATAATAATTATAATATGGTATTTACGGAGGCTTTCCCACCACAAATAGTATCTGTATTGTGGAAGCATTGCTGTTGATCTTCCCATGCACAGTCAAGGCTCTTCAAGAGGAAACTGAAGTGTAAAGCAGTGATTTTCAATCTTTTTTCATTTGCAGGTCACCTGAGTAATTTCAAATGGAAGTGGGGAAATCTTAGGCTTAGTGTGCAGACCTTCCTCCCCTGCCCACAGAGGTCTGATGATATGTAAAGAGCTTTTCAACAAAAAAGAACATGTTGTAGAGAAGGAAAGGGAATTAAGTAAAAAAGAAACAGAGAAAAGAGAGAGAGCAAGAGAGAGTGTGCATGAGCAGAGAGATTAAAAAAACCCTTCTCTGATGGAAGCACACCCCCCCTCCCATCAGTCATCTGCAGCTAGCACTGCCATAAGATGAGGAGAGGTATATGGCAAACTGGCAAGAGAAGCTCTGAATTACAGTACTTCAAGAAACAAACTGAGATCTACACTGTGTTGTTCCTGCTTCTGTATCACTAACCAGTTTTCAATGCTTTTATTGGTTTTTAAATTATTTTAAATATAAATTAATTTTACACACTAGTTAAGTCACAAAAAACAGGCTATCTACTGAGAATTACCATTTACTTAGATTGCTAAGCAAAATAAAAAAGATAAGGTAAGGCAAAATTTCTCCTATCACAAAAGTATTTTAGCCCAATATATTAAAACCATTATATTGTGGACAAAGGACTACATTTATAGTAAAAACAGAAACAATATCCCCACTCCATCCCCAGGAGCAATTATTGCTTTTTTGCTCTTTCCTCCCAGTGATCTTAACATGAAAAATTTCAAGATGAATACAGAATCTTGTGGTGACAGGATAAACACTTAAACAATCCCCCTTTTCCAGAACACATCTGAAGAATATCAGAATTGTGAGAGAACACAAGACAGGAAGAAAATCAATACTGACAATTAAAAGCAAACTATTTTTAAAGCACTTTAGGAAAATAGGATGCTCCCCAAAGTCATCAAAGACTGAAAATGATACTCAGATACAGCATCACAGGAGTATCTGGGTTAGTCTGTAACTTTCAAAACAACGAACAGTCCTGTGTCACCTTAGACTAACCAATATATCACGAGCTTTTATGTCCAGGGAAGTTAATATGTTCCCCTACAGGATTATGTGTGTTACCATTCCTGGATTTATGTCCATTAATCTGTTGTGGCAGAGACTGTCTGCTTTGGCCAATATACATGGCAAAGAGGCATTGCTGGCACTTGATGTCATATACTATCTTAGACGATGTGCAATTGTATGAGCCCCTGATGTTGTGACTTACGCGGTTAGGTCCTGCGATGGTGTCACTTGTATCGCTATGTGCACAGAGGTGGCAATGGGGTTTGTTGCTGGTGTAGGTTCCTAGGTGAATGTATCTGTGATGTGGAGTATGGCAGCTGGTGTTTGCTTAAGGTTGGGGGGGGGGGCTGTCTTATCACCTATATCCCCTCCTAGGTAAGGATCAGCCTAACTCCCAAGATCTCTGAGGGGTCATTTTCCAGTATAGATTGAAGATTATCAATGAAATGCTTGAGAGAGTTAAACTGGGGTATATAGGTAACGTCCAGTAGTGGTGTTATTTTCTTTATTGGGCCTGTCTTGAAGTAGATGGCTTCTGGGTACTTGTCTGGCTCTATCAATGTTTCCTCACTTCTCAAGGTGGGTATTTAAATTTTCAAAATGCTTCATAAAGATCTTGTAGGTGTTTGTCTGTGGGATTGGAGCAGATCTGATTGTATCTTAGGGCTTGGCTGCAGATAACAGATTGTGTGATGTGTCCTGGATGGAAGCTAGAAGAATGTAGGTAAGAATAGCAGTCAGTAAGTCTCCAGTATAGAGTGTTGTTTATGTGAACATCATTTATTTGTACTGTAGTGTAAAGAAAGTGGATCTCTTGTGTAGACTGGTCCAGACTGAAGTTGATAGTGGGGTGGAAATTATTGAAATCCCTGTAGAATTCGTCAAAGCTCTCCTTCCCATGGGTCCATATGATGAAAATGTTATCAGTGTAATATAAATAGAGGAGAGGTGGCAAGGGACGGGAGCTGAGGAAACATTGTTCTAGTCATGAAAATGCTGGCATATTGTAGGCCATGCGAGTACCCATAGCAGTGCCACTGACTTGAAGGTATAAATTGTTCCCAAATGGGAAACAGTTGTGGGTGAGGACAAAGTCACATAGCTCAGCCACCAGGTGTGCTGTGGCATCATCAGAGATAGTGTTCTTGACAGTTTGTAGTCCGTTCTCATGTGGAATACCGATATAAAGAGTTTTTACACTCATAGTGGCCAGGATAGTGTTTTCAGGAAGATTACTGATGTTCTGTAGTTTCTTCAGGAAGTCAGTGGTGTCTCAAAGATAGATAGGAGTGGTGGTAGCATGCAGCGTGAGGAAAGAGTCAATGTAGCCAGATAATCCTGTTTAAGGATGCTATTCCCTGAGATGATGGAACATCCAGGATTTCCAGGTTTATGGATCTTGAGGAGTAGACAGAATACTGACTATGAATGGGACAGATCCAGCCTGACTCAATTACCATTATTAACACTGCTTTTCCTGTTTATATACTCTGGATTCTGTCATTTCCACTCCAACTCATCTGAAGTAGAATTTACCCACAAAAGCTCATGATATATTTGCTAGTCTTTAGGGTGACACAGGTCTGCTCACTGTTTCAAATACAGCATGTTCTAGCACAGTGCCAGATTCTTCACAGCACTATCCCACTAAATTCTGCCTTTGAAACACACTAAGCAGCTACAACAAATCAAGGTCTCTCCTGCACAGATGCAGACAACTGTGCAATGCAGTCAGCGTGCAAGAACAGAGTTCTCGGCTAACTCAGCAGTACAACATTGGAAATGCCAACACGGTAAACCCAAGACACTAAGTCATTCTCATGTGAAGGCTTAAAAAATCCTCCCACATGCTATAGTGCACTATTCCTGTGGCGGAGGATGGCGTGTAGAATAAGGAGGCCCGTTTTGGCTGTCAGTAATGACAACGGAGGGCGGAGGGAGCCCAGTGCTAGCCTCCCCCAGCACTGCCCAGCTGGCCGGAGTTCTTTCCGCGGGAGCCGCAGGCAGAGCGTAGCCGTCTCTGGTGAACCCCCAGGCACTACTGGAGGAGGGAGCAGGCAGCAGGGCCCCGGGCGAAGCGGGGCGGTCGGCCAGGGGACCCCGCTCCCCCAGCGGCGGAGCGCAGCAGCTGTCTGAGGAGGTTCCTTTCTTACACACTATTTCCAGCTCGCTGAGCCGGGCCCTGAAGCTGCCCCGTTAGCCCGGCCCCTTCTTACCTCCCCCACTTTGTTGGCAAGGGCGATGAGGTCCCTCTTGGGAGACCAGGCCATGAAGATGATTTCCTGGGGAAGCTGCTTCTCCCCGACCTGCCGGAAAGCTGGCATGGCGGGGGGCTCCTGCACCGGCAGGCTCGGGCCGGGCTCCTTCCCTCACCTCCCCGTCCCCCTTAAGCCCTTCCCACGTCGCGCCCCATCCCGCTGCCCCCGCCGCCCGCCGGCCGTCCAGCCGCACGCAGCACAGCGACAGCCCCGCGAGAAGCGGCTCCGCCCGGCTCTCCCGCCTTCCGGGGCGGCCCTCGCCTCGTCACTGCGCCGCCGCCGCCGCCGCAGCAGCTCACGTGTGGCGACACAAAGGGCTGCCCCGCGGAATTCCCTCTGCGACTCAACGCGGGTAGCAGGGAGATGCTGCAGCTCCACAGCGCTGCCCCTCTGGGTCCCGGTGCACCGGCCCCAGCCTTCCCGGCGAGGCGAGGCGCGGTTACTAATGAGGGTGAGTTGAGGTGCCTGGGTATTTTTTAGAAAACCCCTCTGAGAGCCTGCGTGTACCTTTAAGTGCCAGAGTGCAGTGGCCAATGCCAGGTGCGGTGCCGAGGGGGAACGAACAGAACAGTTAATCAAGTGAGCCAGCCCGTCACTCCTTTCCAGCTCTGGCAAACAGAGGCTATGGACACCGTGCTGGCTGTAATGCTGAATGGGAATGAGTATTTCCATTTCTCATCCTCCATTTTTTCTGGCGGGGAGACTGTATGCTGTGTGGTCATGACGGGTGGATAATAGACACACATGCTTTGCCCCGGCCCTCTTCGATCTCTGTGCCACAGGCTGCTCTTGGCCCAGAGCTGACAGCTGGAGGGGGAAAGGGAAAGGCAGCTGGGAGTCAGCTCTGACAGTGAAGTCCATGCATGCTTTTGGGTCCCCTGAAGCTCCAGGTCCAGGAAGGCTGGGATTATGTGGCTAGCCAGAGAGACTGGGGCTGCATAGTTGCTGGACCAGCTTGCAAGGCTGAGGCCACCCTGCCTGCAGGGAGGTGGAAGATAGGGAGCCTGGAGGCAATAGCCTGGGGCAGCAGTGGGGGGAGGAGGGAGGTAGATGAGGAGTCTGGGGCACTAGCCTGGGGCCTGGGCTAATCGCAGGAGTAGAGGCATGCCTGGTGCCACTGGGGGAATAGATTGCAGAGGCCCAGGCAGAAGGATGGGGCTTGCAGCTTGTATTCTGCACCTGGGTTTACCCCATTGGCCATGTATGTGATGGTAGCAGACCAGCTGCCAGTTCATGTCAAAATCCCAGGCCTCACTGACCACTTACAAATACATAGCTGGAAGTAAGGCCAGTTGTTGGTTTATGTATTAGTATAAATAAAAGTGACTGTCAAATGTATTTGTTGCTTAAAGTTCATGAAAACT
The DNA here is from genome assembly GCA_030068395.1 of Apalone spinifera. Taxonomy (NCBI): domain Eukaryota; kingdom Metazoa; phylum Chordata; order Testudines; family Trionychidae; genus Apalone; species Apalone spinifera. Next base: position 95,068,404 of record JANRFK010001234.1, read on the forward strand.
AGTGGAATGTTACATGCATTGTTTTCACTTGCCTGTATCCTGTTAGAGTATAATAGCAAGCATTTACATTGTATATTCCTCTGTAACTAAATAACCCATCAAATAAAAAGCCTTGTGTAATCCAAATGAAGAATTTTAGCAGGAAAGTATGAATTCGTGCTCATCTGCAGGCAAATGGAAATTTTGTGTGATGATCGGAGAGCAAAGATTATAAATGTGCTCCTCTCTGCCAATCAAAGGAAGAGTCCACCTGGGTCATGATTCTAGTAGCTTGTTTTTTGTGAGAAGCTGTAAGTATAAACTCAGAGAAAGATCTTTCATCTCTAGACTAGTATGGATTCTAAGAGTAGAATAACTGACTGAAATATATGCATAGTCATCATGGTAATTAATTTTAAGAGATCATGTGTTTTTACATTGCATCTGCACGCACATAATACAGTTCATTTTAACTGATATATTATTTCCCCCCAAAGTATTTGCTTTCCATCTTAAAAAAATCATACAGAGAACATCGCTAGCTACCCAAAGGATTTTATTTCCACTATTGTTAAAAATCACACATAAGGCATCACTTTCCAAAGGATTTTACTTCCACCACTGTTAAAAATCATATGTAAGATATCACTAGCTAGTCTAGCTAATTAACATGAAAATGTATGACTTACTGATGAGATCACATCAGTGGGAACTTTGGGCTTGTTTGCCCAACACAAGCAAGCCAAACTGAGGCCTTATACTTGAGAGGGAGTCTCACAGTGTGTTTCTCACATCACGCCTACTCCCATGTCAGGTCTCGGTAGCAGTCATTCCAGAGCAATGTGTTTCACAAAAGTATGAAGATGGAAACGGCAGCAAAGTCTTGAGAGCTAGGGTGCTGAGTTCTGGGTATTTATCCTTTATTTTAATCTAGAAGGATGACAGAGATGAAGATGCATTAAACAAAGTTTTAAGTGCTCCATCACATGCCAGCTCAATCAACTAATTGATCCTCTTGCAGCGGTGGCAAGGATGACACCTTGTTGGCAGGAAGAAATGGATGGTGGATCCTATTCTTTCGCAACCCTCAGATCTTTTGACGTTGGGAAATATTGCTCAAATGCATCCGAGTGTGACTGCAGGTGCTCACTTACTAACTTAAAAGTCCAACAGCTTCGTCTGAAAAATCCACTAAAGTATGAAACGTCAAAAAATCCAGTATCCATGTTTCCAGCTTAGTTTTGAAGGCTGTGATTGTATGTGTCATTTAAAAAATGGATGCCATTCTCCCTTGCAGTCAAAGATTGCAGTGAATATGACGCTTAAATAAACAAGTTTAGTGAGCCACATCTTGTCATTAAAATGTGCAGCTAACAGTGACTTTTTATCTGAGAGAAACCTCTGCAGTTGTTCTCTTAATTTAAAGACTCTGGTCAGGGCTCTCTCTCTTTACAGCCAATGAACTTCTGTATGCAGGAAAAGCTGCTTGTATTTGGCATCCATATCCTTGCACAGCAATTCAAATAAACGTGAATTTAGTGGATATGTTTTGAAATGATTAACTCTAAAAATCATGTCATGCAAAACATTGAGAAGTTCAGGACAAAGTTTTTGGCTTATCAACATTTCATGATGAATGACACATTGGGTAGCCTCACATTCAGGTGCCATTTCTTTTACCCTGGTTGTGAAACTGGAAAGCCTTCCAGCCATTGCAGTAGTGCTATCAGTACAAACTCCAACACAGTAAGTCCAGTTGAGCTTACCTGAAACGTAACCATCCAAAACTCTGAAGATTTCTGTCCCTGTTGTGTTAGTAGGCAGGGGAAGCATATACAGTAAATCTTCATGCATGTCATCTTCAAAAATATAATGCACATACACTAACGACATTGCCTTATTTTCAATATCGATTGATTCATTCACCTGAACCAAAACTGCGGAGATCCATTTATCCTCTCTAGCAACTGCTCCTCGATGTCCTTAGTTAATTTCATCGAACCTCCTGGCAACAGTGTTGTCCTACCTTGCAAGCTGCTGTTTTCCCAAACAGCTCATGGCAAATATATTTTGCAGCAGGAAGAATTAGCTCTTTGCCAATTGTAAAAGGCTTTTTAACTTTGGCAGTTCTGTGAGCTACTAAAAACATCACCTTAGAAGCAGCCACATTTGAAGGCACACGTGGTATCACAAAATAATTGTTTTTGTCCTTCAAATTTGCTTCCCCCCCATTCAAAAATATCAACCTTTTTTTGCTTTGACAGTGGGATGCTTAGACTCGAAGTGTCGAATTAGCTTTGAAGGCTTCACTACTTCTTTGGACAGCATTTTGGCACATATCTCACACATCACTTTTGGAGCCTGTGAATCACCACACAATACTTGTGACTGAACATAGCTCTTTTTCGCATTTTCTTGCTATTGTATAGCCTCATTGTACATAGAATCTACAATGGACTCCTCTTTTTATCATTCGGAAAGTCATTGTCTTTTTTCACAGAAGCACTTTTTCTGAAAAAGAAATCCATAGAACTTTGCTTGATCATCTTTTAGCGGTTGTATTTGACAGAAGTAACTAGACTCAGTTACTGCTGTCCAATTTAAAGAGCTAATAGCACAGTCATTGGGTATGCGAGGACATTCCCACCGAATCCATCATCAAGGCATTGGCACGGCCTTGCAGTCTGCCACAGCCCTGCAGATGGAAGGACAACAATTTGATATTTGCATTTATCCATTTGAGACCTCCTCAAGATCCTAGGTAAATATGAATCTGGGTGGTAATTTATAAGACATGTTTAAATGCTGGAGAGTAAATAAAGTAGAAGCTTTCAGAGAAAACACTTATTTGCCTGCTTGAATGACCTAGGATGGCTGCATCCCTATTTATTTCCTGACACTGCCTCTGAAAGAGTACAGTTGCCAAGAACTCTGGGTTCAGCAAGACCCTAAGTAATACAGAAATCGGCTATCAGTCTTTCCTTTGGTGTGAAATCTAGAAATGAGGGCAAGTCAGCACTACAAAATTAAGTCAACCTAAGTTACACTGACATATAGCCACCACAGTAATTGAACCAGTTTTACATGTTCACATACTCTTGTTCACATACTCTTGGGCTATGTCTCACTCACGGCTTCTTGCGCGAATAATATGCAAATGAGGCTAAGCGTGGAATATCGCCGAGCCTCATTTGCATACCTAATGAGCCACCTTTTTTCAGAAGGGGCTCTTGTGCAAGAAGGAGCGTATACACTACCCCTTCTTGCGCAAGAAAAGCCCTCTTGCGCAATGCCGTTACACATTACTTTTCAGGAAGAACGGCATTGCGCAAAAAGGGGCAGTGTAGACACTCCTTCATGCGCAAGAGCCTCTTCTGAAAAAAAGGTGGCTCATTAGGTATGCAAATGAGGCTCGGCAATATTCCACGCTTAGCCTCATTTGCATACTACTTGCGCAAGAAGCCACAAGTGTAGACATAGCCTTGGTGTCAGTGGCATGTGTCTGCACTAGGAGTGCTTGCACCAATTTAACTACCATTGTGGGGTGGTTTCTGAAAGGTAGCATTAGTCACTGTAAACAACAGGGTGTGTACACTGACACTGTATCAATCTAACTACATAGACTTAAGTGCAATGTCTCTTATGGAGGTAGACTTGGTGTGGGCAAGTTACATGAGTGGGATTTGCATTTTAGTGTAGATCCTGAGCGAGTTACATTGAAATAAGATTACTTTAATCAACCTAACTCTGTAGTGTAGTCCGTGGCCTGATGACTGGTCTCTTGGGACTGGGAATAACATGGAATGTGTTAGGGATTTAAAATCCCATGTAATTGGTTAACCAATTAAACATGAAGTTTAACCAGTTAACCAATTAAAGGGGGGGGGCGGGGGGAAGAGAGAGAGGAGACTCCAGCCCAGCTGGGCTGAAGCAACCCCCTGCCACAGCTGTGCTGGAGCAGCCCCCTCCTCCCAGGCAGGAACTGTACCAACCCAGCCAGAGCAGCTCCTGCCATGAATAGGGGGAGCAGGCCCTGCCTGTGATGTACAGAGGCCACTGCGGATTGGGGCAGCTCAGGGAGCTGCTCCAGTCCCATTGGCTAGCTAGAATCAATAAACATCACCCATTAAAGGTGATGCTTATTGATTAATAGCTAACCTTCCACATCCCTAGAATGTGTAATTTTAGATCAAAGTGACCATTTATAAATAGTTCAGCTTGCCTGGTTGGTAAGATAAAACTGGAGTGTTTGAGGAATGTATGACGCAGCATGCAGCAGCAGTCAAAAAAAGCAAATAGGATGCTAAGAATTATTTAAAAAGGGATAGAAAATAAGACAAAGAATATCTTACTGCCCCTATATAAAGCTATAGTATGCCCACATCTTGAATACTGCATTCAGATGTGGTCTCCTCACCTCAAAGAAGATATTTTGGCATTAGAAAAGGTTCAGAAAAGAGCAATTAAAACGATTACAGGTTTGAAACAGGTCCCATCTGAGGAGAGGCTAAAGAGACTGGGACTTTTCAGTTTAGAAAAGAGGAGACTGAGGGGGGATATGATAAAGGTATATAAAATCATGAGTGGTGTGGAGAGGGTGAATAAAGAAAAGTTATTTACTTATTCCCATAGTATAAGAACTAGAGGACACCAAATTAAATTAATGGGTAGCAGGTTTAAAACTAATAAAATAAAGTTCTTCATCATACAGCACAGTCAACCTGTGGAACTTGCCAGAGGAGGCTGTGAAGGCTAGGACTATAACAGAGTTTGACCCAGTATGGCCATTCTTATAATGGAGTAGCTGTAAGACTTACTGTATTGCACATTCATATTTGGTACTGGGTTAATGAGATCTCATTATAGAACTGTCATGACCATGAGGGGATGGCCAGCAGCCTGGGGACTAAGGGGTTAACTGTACCTAGCCAGGTAGTGGGCAGCCAATAGAACTGTAAGTAGGAATTTCAAACTGGGACAAAGGAATTTTTGGTTTTTCTCTCCTTTGGCCCTGGCAGTTTCTCTCCAGATACTGAGGGACAGACAGACATGTCTCTCTCTCCAAGAAAAAACTCTTCACTATCTGTAAGTACAGTAAAGTTTAGATAAATCTGTTAGGTTTTATTGTTTGGAAATGGGAATCTGATGTCTATGCATTTAAAAATGGGTTTACCTCTCCTTTGTAACTAAGCTTTTAGCCCATGGGGAGTCCCCCATGAGTGTATTAATTGGTGACTTTTCCATCTAGTCATTATGCTTGTAGCAGGAGTATTGTGGTGATAAAAAAAAATTAACCTGATATTGGTTAAAAATTTTTGTATCCTGGTTTTCCTTTAGAGCTGAGATTTACCAAGTGATCTCTTCCCTGGTTTTCTTACCATTACGCAGGTGGCGGCAGCAGATTTTTATCCCCAAAATATAGGTGTTTAAGATTTTTTTGGGGGAGGAGTTTTATGCCAAAGCCTGGAAAGATAAGGTTTTGGGGTACTTTTGCGGGCCCCCACTTCTGCATTCATCGTGCCCAAGAGGGGATTTGGCATTGACAAGAACATACCACCAATTTGGGATGTCTGTATTAGTCTATAACTTGAAAAATGAGTAGTCCTGTGGCAGCTTAGAGACTAACAAAAACATATATAGTATTATGAGCTATTGTGGGTAAAACCTACTTCAGATGAGATGAGCTTGCCACAGGACTACTCATTGCCCTATTTTCTGATAGACTGCCCTGAGGCAGACACTCCAAACTAGGGATGTAGTCAACTTGTCCCTTGACTAGTTGCTTCCCCCACTCCAATGGCACCGTCTCCACAGGAGGCAGAGGAGTAGCGGGGACCAGGCACGAGCTGCAAATCAACTGATTCCCGGCTTGCCCCCAGTGCACCTCTGCTTTTAAATGTATTAAGAGCAGCTCCCCAATGGGACCCCTGTGGACAGGGGCTGCTGCCAGAACAGCCTCTGGCCACAGTGAGCCTCAGCCCCACCGCAGGCAAAGACTGCTTCACAGTAGTCTCCCCTAGCCCCCACGCGCTGCCTCTAAGAGGCAGTGGCAGGGGGAGTGCGCGGGAAGAAGGCAGCACTACAAAGATGGTGCTGGAGGGAAACTGGCTTTTAAGCAGGTTTCCCCCAGCACTGGCTCCTCCCCTCGCCTTGCAGGGGGTGGAAAAAGTGAGTAGTTGACTACTTGTTTACATCCCTATCGACTACACAATTAACCAATAAGCCTAGGTTTGTCAGTTAATCCTATCAACTACACACATTTCCCCCCCCCCC
>JANRFK010001234.1:95099089-95114089 GCA_030068395.1 Apalone spinifera
GCTTCTTCCTCATAGAATGAGGATTACCAATGCTGGAAAACCCCTCTGTTCTTTTAATTTTCTTGTGCAAGAAGGCAATTGAAGTGTGGATGTTCACAGTTTTGTCAGAAAAACAGCCGTTTTTCGGACAAAACTTGAGGTACTGTAGACATACCCTTAGAGAAGAAATCGACAAAGTTCATATAAAAGTCTTCCTCTAAGAAAAGTTCTGAAGGGATGGGGTGAAGGGAGGCCATTTGCAATTCTATGCTTGAGTGGCAGCCTAGGATAAAGTATGAAGATAAGTGGATAGATTCAAATGTTTGAAAATGAGAAAATAGAAAGGAAATATTTACTACCTTCAGTTTGTATCTTTTCCTCACTCCTTTATTGGTATTGTCAATTTAGAGAATCAACTCTTGGCACAGTTTCAGAGGTAGAAAGTAAATAAGTAGAAATACTTCATGACACTAATTGTACATTTTTTCAGTATTTGTACTTTACTCAAGTAATTTATTTTTGTGATACAGTACTTTGACTTTTACTCGTCGTTTTTTTTAAATATTGTACTTTTTATTCCACTACCATTTCCAGAAGTGCTTAGTTACTACTTTCATCAACCCACTGACGGTAGTGCAAGCCAGCATTCTGATTTGCTAAATCACAGCTGCATGTGCAAGCATCCAATCATCATGCAGTGACAATTAAAAAAAAAAGTTAACAAACATGACCTGCCCAATGAAGAAGCCTTTTAATAGCTGCATCAACACCTTTTCATTCAAAAACAGTATGCATGCAGGCACTGCCAGCCCTAGACCTGAGCAACCAGGGCAGCTGCCCAGGGTGATGTGCTGATGGGGGCATATATGAATAGTCTCATGTGACCTTATGTGGGGCCAGCCAGCTAATTAGGAGGGGAAACCCAGCAGCCAGCTCAGCAAAGGGCAAAGAGGGCAGAGGCACTTACTCATCTCAGATAAATCCTCTGCTGTGGTGGGAGCAGCAACAAGGTGGGTGCTGAGGGGGAGCTCCCCATTCTCCCTGGGACAGAGAACCCACTGTAGAAACCCCGTGATAAGATCTGGGCTGGAAGATTCTCGGGGTGGGTGGCTGAGTTTGGTGTGGATTGAAGAACTGTGTGCGTGCACGTGCACAGCTTCTCTCTGTGCTGGGTGGCTGGGGTTTGGAGCAACCCTGCCATCTGGGTGTGTGTTAGTGTGGAGCAGGTCTGGGTCCACCCACCCCTCCTCCTTTTCTTCTTCTTTCCCCTCTAAGAGCCCCATAGGGAAACTAAGCAGGAAGGCTGAGCTACAGACTGGGGAGGGCGGTATAATACTTGAATTGTTGGAAGGAGGGCACAATTTAAAGGTCCCCTGCCATCGGCATTTGGTCCTCCTGCTTCCCTGGCTGGCTCAGAAATTTTGCTCACTTTTTTGGGATGGGTGAGGGGGCTTCCTCAATGCAAGGCGGGTGGGTGGGTGCAGAGCAGATGAGTATTGCTGAAATCAGCTCTCCTATGTGCCCCCTAGGGAAATGAGTCACAGTGGGGCTATGTCTAGACTACACAGTTCTTCCGGAAAAAGTTATGCAATTTGCGATCCACAAATTGCATAGCTTTTTCTGCTTTTTTTTGGAAGAAGCTTTTCCAACATTTGGCCCATCTATACTAGGCCAAATGTCAGAAAAAAAAACCCTTTTTTGGAACATCCCTTCTTCCTTGTAAAACAAGTTTTATAGGAATGCCGAAAAACCACATCTGCTCTTCTGAAAAAAATTTGAAAATGCTGCACGGAACCCAGGATCAATTGGGGAGTCCCCTGGTGACCCCAGGCTCCATGCGGGCACTTACACTTTGAAAGAGACAAAAGTCCCCACTGGGGCCTGTGCATTTCAAAGCAGAAGCGCATGTGTGGAGCCCGGAGTCAGTGGGACTTCTCACTGGCCCCAGGCTGCACTAGAGTTCCAACTTTGGAATGTACAAGAGCCCCCACTGGGGCTCTTGTACATTTCAAAGGAGGAATGCGGAAGTGCCTATCGACTAGTAAATTAATCAATATTTAACATCTTTAGCCCAATTAAAGATATTCCTTCACTCACTTTCTGGCTCTCATCCAGGCACCAATATGACTGCAGCAAAAACCACTATATCACGTGCCAAAATATACAAAATAAATATCCTAATACCACACATGATTTGTTGATTTAACTATTCATTCACTTATCTATTTATAACAAGCCCAGTTCAGAAGTGTATATAATTGAATTTTAACTCTTAAAATTCTCAAGCAGAATTTTTCTTGCTTTCCCTATCTATAAATAATTTAATTATTACTGATGGAAATATTTCAGGACTGTGAAATCAGCTAATTTCTAAGTTATTTGCACCTTCCTCTCCCCCAGAAAAACAAAATCTTAAGAGATTTCAGGTGCCTAAGTATCCTCTGGAATCACAGTTAAAGTTGCCTTTCCCAGCTCCACCACAATCTGAACTGGCACCCCTGGTGAGTCAGGAGTGGTCAGAGGGCTGCATGGGTGTGGCCTTGCCCTGGGCAAGATGCAGCCCCCATCTGACAGCATGGAGCTTGCCACGAGCTGCAGGCAAAACACCAGGCATTAAGGGCAAATGCTGCTGCTGCAAGGGAGCTGCCAGTGCTGCTTCAGAGAACCCACTGAAAGGCGAGTGACCCATTCAGGTTATTTTACCTACTGTTACATTTCACAGTCTGATGCGATTCAAAAACAGTAGCCTGCCTTTTGTGTGTTATATCTTGGGGAAAATATTTAATCCAGGGCTGGGGAACTTTTTTTGGATCAGGGGCCTTGGACCCACAGAAAAAAAAATCAGTCAGGGGCTACATGCACATGAAAAGCAAAAGAAATCAAACAGAACTCTCACTGATGTAGCCTCCAACTGAGAATATGAAAGGCACTCCCCGCACACACTAGAGACTTGGGGGGGCCTAGACTAGTAGACTGTGTGTGCTTAAGCCCCATGGAGGGATGGCAGGAGGTTGGAGCACCATCATGGGCTCCCCAATGCTATGGAAAAGCCCTGAGTCTCGGGGGCCAGATCCAGGCAAGCCGGTGGCCGCATCTGGCCCCCGGGCCTTAGGCTCCCCACCTCTGATTTAAGCTAAAATAATCCATTCTCCATGTAGCTGTTAAAGGAAAGGCTTGACCAAGGAGGACTAGGACAACTCCCTTTGCAAGGGGGAAGAGACAATGGCCCTGTACTCACAAGGGGAACAAGGGACTGAGAAGCTTCCAAGAGAAATGGGGGGAGCACCATGCCTGGAGTAGGGAGGCAGGGACGCCAAAATGCAAGTTCACCCAGGGTGCCATTTTCCCTAAGGCAGGCCCTATATGCAGGAGTGGGAAACCCTGAGCCTTGCGGGGCTGGATCTGGCATGTGTGGGAGAAGAAGCACGGCCCCGCACGCTTCCCCTGGCTGGGGGAATGTGGTGCTGGTGCTGGAAACTGGTTGTGGGAGAGTTTCCCTGCTGCTCCCATTGGCCAGATTTCAGGGCCACATCAGTGAGGGGGTTTTTGCAGGTTGTTTTGTTTTTGCAGGTTGCCTTGTGGCCCCCAACTGATTTTTCTGTAGGTCAGTGGCTCCCAACCCAAAAAAGGTTCCCCACTCCTGATCTACTGTTTTCCAGGAGAGACAGAGAGCGTGAGTATATAAATGTGCGTGTGTGTATAGGGTTGCCAGGTGTCTGGTTTTGAATCGGACAGTCCAGTATTTGAGCTTTGTTCAGGAAACAAAATGAGAAAATATGAATGTCTGGTATTTTCTAAAGAATTTAAAACCATCTGGCAACTGTGCGTGTGTGTGTGATAGAGAGAGAGACCATAGATTTCCACAGGATGGCTACTTTTTACTTCTGGATACTTGAGTACAATTAAGATGCGATACTTTTGTACTTTTACTCAAGTAGTTTTCTTTTCCAGAAGAAAACAACAAATGGTCAGGTAGCACTTTATAGACTAACAAAACATGTAGATGGTATCATGAGCTTTCGTGGGTACAGCCCACTTCTTCAGATGACCAGAGTTATGAGTAGGGGACATGAAAATTCAAAATAAACAGGAGAGGGAAAGGAGAGGGGGGAGAAAAAGAAAAAAGGAAGTGGGGTGTGAGACACAGCATCATTAAATATCTGGAGATACTTAACAGAGCTATTAGCACCTTCAGTGGTTATGTGTCCTAGCCAGCCCATATCACAATTGAGTCCATTAGCATGTGAACTGAATTTGTGGATGAAGTGAGATTCTAATCCTTCCCTATGTATTTGGATTGTGGAGCTTGCCTGTGACAAGACAGGCACCTGCCGGTCTGTTAAAGTATGGATATGTAAGCAGAAATGTTCAGCAGCTGGCTTTTGTGTGTTTCCTTTACGTATATCTGATTTGCGTTCATTGATTCTTTTCTGCAAAGACCGTCCAGTTTGTCCAATATATATAGCAGTGGGGCACTTCTGGCATTTGATGGCATAGATCAAATTACTAGATGTGCAGTCAATTGACCCTTTGATTTTGTAGCTTATGCTGTTTGCTTCAGTGATGAATTCTTCAGTGTAGATATGTGGGCAGAGTTGGCATCTTTTTTGGTTACACGGCTGAGTTCCTGGAGGTTTATGATGTGGTTGTGTGGCATGGTTACCAGAAAGAATGCGTTTCAGGTTAGGGGGTTGTCTGTAAGCAAGAATAGGTTTTTCTCCTAAGGCCTCAGAGTGAGGGATCATTTTCCAAGATGGGTTCTAGATTGTGTATAATGCGTTGGAGGGGTCTGAGTTGTGGACTGTAGGTAAACTTTTATACTTTTACTCAAGTAACTGAGTACTTTTTCCACCACTGCACAGTTTTGAGTACAATAATAAACTTAAGATGTGGCCAATTTTATATACACAGTACTTGACATCAGTTTACTAAAATGAGAAGGAGCAAAGGACAAAAGGTTAGTGTTAAAAGAAATGGAAATTTGAAAAAAAAATTGTTATACTCTCGCTTCCACTTCTCTGTCTGTAACTTGTCCACTTGCACTAAGCTTTTCAGGGTAGGGATTTGGCCTTTATGCCAGTAAAGCACATAGCACACTTCTGGCATTAAATCCAGCTAAATGCTCACTACACCTGAGAGCATTACAACATGCACTCATTGCATGTACAAACTTGTTTAACCTTAACACAGAAAAGTGCACAAAAATAAAGTTACTATCTAATATATCCAATTGCTCGTTAGAAACAAATGCAAGTTTGCTAGTTTAGTACTAATGACACTCCAAGTGTTTTTGTTGTCCTCTTTCCTGTTATGTGTAATTTTGAAAATTTCTAATATTATTCTACAAGCACAAACATTTTGTAAATGGAAAGTGGTTTGGATGCAAACTTTACATATGATTCAATTAAGGTCCTCTTCCTGCTTAAGAAATAAGACACATGAAGCAAAAAATTGTCCATGTCAGACTGGCATTTATTGTTTTAAGAATGTATGCCCAATATCTTAAATATACTTTAAAATTTAAGAAAGTGTTCAGATAAAAACTGAAGCCTTTGAACCTTATAAAGGTGGCTTCCTCAATCTTATTTGAAAGCCCACAGTCCAGTAAGTTATACATTTAAGGCTTAGACATTTTAGTAAATCAAGTGAATTTCGGACATGCTACCGTATGTACATCACCCCAAAATTATATAAAACAGTACACAAGGATTTTGTTGAATTAATAATATTGCTTGGGATTATAAAATACAGCGAAGTCTGAAATACTTGAAAACCATAGGCTTCCTAAAAGCAATAATATTTGTAACTAAGTTTTCTTCCTCCACTCCTCGTCCTAACCTTCAAGAACACCAATGACATAAAAATCATCTACTATATTACATAAGCCACAGATGTGAAAGATGAGTATTTTTTTTAAAAAGCTGTGTAACTTCAAAATAAAAAATTAAGTGGCAGACAAGCACAGAGTTGCAAGGAATCCAATGACAGTGTTTGCCATACTCTACATATTGTAATCTATTTTCTGCTTTTGTTGGTCCACAGAAATAATGGAGTGTTTAGGTTGAAATGTTGCAAATGGGGTGCCTCAACAATGAACACTCCAGTGTTTTTATCAATCAACAATGGTAGGAACTACTTTGGTGTCAGTTAATATATTCCATTCAAAGTGGCATACATAGTGTTAGCAATTATCCCTTCAATTCTAAACAAAACTATGCAGTAGTCTGTTGTCATGATGGAATTATAGATGTACGTCAATGCTACCTCTAGAGTAACGTGTCATGGACAATTTCCCATAAGTACTTAAATATGTAAATGATCTTTAAAAGGTTAAAGACCAAATTTCACCCAGTTTTATGCACATATCTCCCACTGAGGACAAATGAATTATGCATGTGTGAGGGCAAAAATCTGCCCTAATTCTGATTATATTAAGATGTGCTTTTTTTGGTCCCCAATGCAAAAAACCTTTGGAATATTTTTCAAGTTTCAAAAATTGCAATTAATGCACTTTTTAAATGCACGACCATTTTATTTTAATTTTTTCCAGCTCACTAGGCTATGAAAACCTATGGAATAACTTATGACATCTGTAAGCACTAAGCAGTAACACTGAATAGCATTTTTTTAACAAAGAAAAAGATAACATGCTGTGCTTCCTTTTTAAAGCATATATAAAAAGGATGTTTATAACTGTTTTCACATTTATATCCAACAATAATTACTTTTTCTATGTTGTATTCAAAAGTAGTCTTTTAGCATATGTAAACTTTAAGTTTTCCCTTTAGTATGAATTCAGCCTATAAAAATACAGTATAGACAAATTCCTCTCATTCCCTGACATAAGGATTCACAATTTTGACACAAAAATTGTAAACTTTGATTACATTCAAAATACAATTCTTAAATCTTTAAATTTTCAAGTTAAGTTTGAGGTTTTGGCAGTCAGAGCCCTCAGTATGTAGCAGAATTACATTATTGCAGAGCCTTTTACGTAAAGTAGCTTACTAAATCACAGACATTCACTTTCCTCTTATGTTACTACCAGGAGGAAAAGAAAGGTTTCCTGCTATGAAAGGTCTGTGTGAACGCATTATTCAGATGAACAATTCGGCCCTGACTTCCAGTACTACTTCGCTCCACAACCACGCGTGGCATCTGTACTAGCTGAATTGGACTCCTTCCATCTTTTAATGCCTGAGTAAGGTTTAGTATCTGCAGAAATAAGACAAAATAAAATAAGTAGTACCCCATCAAAATTTCATTGTTCAGCTTGTTTGTTTAGATGCTGCTCTTGGCTTTCTCCTAAAAAGAATTTAATTATTCTACTTGCAGTTCAAAAATATGAGATCATATTCAGCAGCTGAATGTTCCATTAATCCAGGGCTACTCAACTTTGGAAGCCCCGGGGGCCAAAACGATAGTCACAGCACATGCTGAGGGTCTCAACTTAAGTATGGTTGCATATACATGCAAATACATAGGCAGATACCTTCTTTTACACAATGCCTGGGTTTTCCTGGCACCATCTCCCGGGGTCTAGAAATGCCGACACCCTGTACCTGTCTGTTCTAGCCAGCCTGTCCACTTTCATCTTTCAATGCTCACCCTGTCTGGAAGATGCCTTGTTGTTGTGGAGTGTGTTCCCAGTGGAGGTCCTGTGTAAAGAATCCCACCTGCGGGTCATGTGTTGAGCCCTGCATAAACCCAAACCATACTGCGGGCTGCAAACAAACCCACCACAGGCTGCATGCGGCCCACGTGTTGGGTAGCCCTGCATTAATCTTTTCCCTTGAGAGTATACGCACAAAATGCTGTATTAAATATATTTCGTAAAGCAAGTTCTTTCTGAACTACTAGAATGAGCTCTTAATATAGAAATGCTTTCAAGTCTACATAGTCCAGCATATCTCCAAAGAAATCCATATCTTAACACATAGGAGAGCCATCAACATTCTCTTAGCTTAGAAGTCCGCCAGGTAAGATTTTAGCTATGAAATAACTCTCTCACATCACAAGCAAATGATTACAGGCAAAATTAATGACCCATCCAAAATGCAGTTTTCCTAGTTATTCCCTCATGTCTTTCATGAACCCTTGTCACCCCTGAAATATAATGGAAATAGAAAAAAACTGTTGTAAGATGGAAAGTTTTAGGGGATCACTAACTTTAGTGATATTATAGCCTTTACACAGAGAAGTGTCTAAACTTTTAGTTACATGGATCTTTGAACAATACATGATTTAAGGGAAAAGAATGTCTCTTTATGCAGATAGTAACTGCTAGGCCTACTCAGTTTGTGTCTCCTTTGAATCAACTGACATTTTGGTGTAATTCTTGAAATACAATAATTCCTCATTTAATACTATAGATATGTTTCAAAAAATGATTGTGTTAAGTGAAAACGTGTTATGCGGGGTCAATTTTCCCATTGAAAATAATGGAAAAGGTGGGGGCGTTTCAAGCGGTGGTGTCTGTTAGGACTGGGACATAAGGTTGGGGGAGAAAGAGGACTGGGTTACAGCAGGGAGGGGAGGTGTTTGGCTCTGGGAAAGGGAAGAGAAGGAGAGGGGAGGGAGATTGGGTTGGGAGCATGCCCCTGTGATGGGTCTGCTGGGACCCGCCTGCGTCCAGCGAGGGGGAAGATCGCTGGGGAATGGCACGGCAAACGGTCACTGGGGAACGGCCCGGCCACTTCGCAGGGAGGCGGGGGAAGCCCCACGTAGCTGCTGGAGATGGGCTGGCTGGGGAAATCGTGTTATTCTGGAGACAGTTGTGTAATTCAAAAAACATTCCCTTAAAAAAAAATTCGTACTATCACAAAAACGTGTTAAGCGGGCAAGTGTTAAATGAGGAATTACTGTACAAAAGGGTTTCACAATTCTTGAGACTATGGTATTTAACAGTAAAATCGTAGCTAAATCTGTTTTTAAAAAAGGCTTTCTAAAATGATTATTGAATCTAAATTAAAGGTTTTGGGAACTCTTCTGTTTAAAAACCAATTCCTAGTGGCAAGTTACCTCCATGTCATAAAGAGGTTACTCACTTAAATCATTTTGGTGCCTGCTGAATACTTCCCAGTGAAAACTTTGTGAAGAAGTGAATGCGACTGTCATATGGCTGCACACCAAACTTCATTCACAATTTCTTTCAGAATCTAGGCTTAATAGTTTATTTTGAGAAATATGCTTTTACTGGATTTTGTGGTTTTGGGGGGCTTTTTCGGAGTCTGTCATGTTGACTAGTTGTGCATGGTTGACACAGTAAACGGGAGCATGCAAACAGCCAAAAGTTTATCATTATTGATGGAACAGAAAACCTGTCAGGAACCCATCGGAAATGCCTGACTGACACACTGGAGACCCTGACCAATGATCTAGTAAGCAAGCAAACTGTTACCCTCTAAACTGTTAGCCAAGGACCAGGGTGGAGGGAGAGAAGGGCTTGGGAAAAGGAGGCTCCTTACCTGGGCTGGTGACAGGCAAGATGGCAAGCCTCATCCGACCACTTTCTTGGTGGTGCGGCTGCCCCCACTGGTCATTCTGAAATATAGCTTTCCCCAGTGGCCATTGTCAATATTGCGTCCCTCCCTTTCATTGTTATAGAACAGTGGTCCTAACCTCTGGTCCGCGGACTGATGCCGGGCCACAAACCACTGGCTGCTGGGGCTCAGTAGTACACCACCCAACATATCCCTTCCTGCCATGGGTGTTGAGAGAGGCGTGTCCAGTCCTGCATCTTAGCCAACCAGTACCAGGCAGGGACTGGGTCTCCTCCACAACATGGAAAAGCAGTTTGCTGCACAGCAGGAGGCCGTGCAGAGCACGGCTTAGAGCAGCCGTAAGCCACGCAGCAGTGCTCAGCTAGTGGCTGGGAGGCAGCACAGGCACGGGGGACTTGGGGGTGAGGCTAGTGCTGGGGGGCTCTAAGAGGCAGAGGGCTGGTACTGAAGGGCTCTGGGGGTGAAGCTAATACTGGGGGACTCTGGAAACAGGGCTAGTAATGGGTGGGGAGCTGACAGTAGGGGGCAGTGGGACACCCAGGATGGGGAGCTGGCACTGGGGGGACTCTGGGGACGGGTTAATATTGGGGACTAGGGCCTGCACTGGGAGCTCTGGGAGGGTTGGGTGCATTGGGGCTCTGGAAACAGCAGGCTGGCACTGGGGGGTCGGGTGGTGAGGGGCTCTGGAAATAGCAGGCTGGCACTGGGGGTGTGGTGATGGGGGGCTCTAAGGGGCACTGAGGCATTTGGAATGGGGAACTGGCATGGGGGGTTTGGGTGCAGGGGACTCTGGGGTCAGTGGCTGGCACTGGTGGGTAGTGGAGGAGTGGGGGTTCTAGAGGTTAGGGTTGGCACTGGAGGGGCTCAGGGTCCAGGGCGTACCCCAGCTCTGGCCCCCAGAGCCATCGCGAACAGCAGGCTTTAGCTTCAGCAGCTGCCCTCCATGTGGCGAATGCCGTGGCTGAAGTCGGCTGTTTGCAGCAGCCTTGGGGGCCAGGGCTTTTGGTGAATCAGTAACATTTTATCTACACATCTGCATATTTTTTATTTGCATACTAAATACCCAAATATGCAAATAAAATATTACCAGTCCACCAAAAGTCTGTGAATGGGTTTACCAGTCCACGGTATAAAAAAAAAGTTTGGGAACCACTGTAAAACAGTCCCATTCCCAATACTTCCCATTTTCCTGGCACAACTAAAGCCTGACCTTGCTTTAAGTTAGGATAAGAGAAAGCTGCACAACAAATCTGGTGGTCCCAACTCTTACTGATTAGGAGGAGTTCTTTAACAAACAGACTCACATTTATAAAATATATAGATGTTGCACACCATATTTTGTTGAAAGTTCACAAAACCCTTTTACTGAGATTTGATTTTGAATTATTCAAGTTTGTTAGAAATGCTACATTAATAGCATCAGAAATAATTTCTTGATCTGCAAAACACAAAGACCAACATCAAATAAACTTCCCTGCTGTCTCATTTCTATCCTAATGAATTGGAACAACCTCTATGAATGAAACATTAAGTTCAGTCTTCATGGCCATTTGGCTAGGTTTTTCAGAGATATTAATTACCCATAAGTCCCTTTCAATTTAACAGCAGTTAGTTTCAGTATAGCTGAAAAAAAATCAGACAATTTAAGAAATACTGCAACAATCTTAAATATATCATTAAATGGTCTTTTTTTAAATCGGTCATAAGCAATTTAAAAATCAGCCATACCTGTCCCCTCATCACTGACATTTGGTTTTCAAAAGTAGCCTTGTCAAATCCTTTATCTGTCTTTATTAAAAATAAACACACAGCAGTTATTTTCAAAACATTTAACCATTCTTAGATGCATTTGGAAACACAATCTTATTCTAAGAATGTAACTGATCTTATGTACAATTTTAAAGTTTATGATAGAAACAAACCATAACCAGAAAGGAAATACCATGTACAAAAGCAATTATAAAATTAAGTGTAAAGCCCATGAAAGAGGAGAGATTGGACTTGGACACTATCAGTGTTAAAGAATTTCAAAAAGATTTAAGTGAAATATTTTTGTGGACAGTACCCTTTAAGACATACAAGGAACAGCATGAGCAGTAATAGTGCAAGCTTAAAACCCCCTTCCCACAAATGTTACTCAACCTCAATGTGCAGAAACTACATATGTGAGAAAAAGGGCTGTAAATCCTTCCAGTTCTGGCACATGGGTGCTAGTTAGTGCCAATTTTGATTTAAAACACTACAATCGTTTTAAGTCAAACAAAATTATATTAAAGAATGTGTGTCAGGACCATACTTTTCCAATCAGAACTGCATTTTTAGAAAAGCAGGTTATGCACTGTGCTAAATGCCCTCCCTCCCTATGGTCATTTGGAACATTCATCAAGATTAGACTTTGTGTATGTCCCCTTTACCAAGACTGTAGTTGTGTGCAATGCTTCAAATAAACAGAGTATAAAAGGAGTTTTTTTATGACAACACAATTTTAATATCTTAAAATAAAACTGACAAAATATGTCTTAAAGCCTATTCATTAATGGAGTCCTATAGGCTTTTCTATCACTTTGAAGGTACATGTACAATGAAATATTTTAAATATGTAGCAGCTGGACTAACAACTTATTACAGTAAGTGAATTTTATCAAGTTATTACTGTTTATTTGAAGTGCATGCTGCCAGGCATCTAAAGTGGCAAATGGATTTAAAGGAAGGTTTTAGTTATTAGGTTAGTGGTTTTAATTGATGGTATAAAATGTAAGTATAAGAAAGGAGGCTCTTTACCATCACTTTCTAATATTTCATGCAAACTACAGGGCATACATTTACAGAGAGGAATGTATCACTGCTGTGTCTATGTACCCCCCTTTGCCATCTTACCATTAGAGGTAAAGTACAAGTACTATAATATACTGTGAAATAAATAAATAATACAAGTTTCTAAATTAACTTTTAACAATTAAGTTTTCCTTCCACATATACTAGATAACTAGCCCTTTTCAATTAAAAAAGAATTGTTATTCACCTTGAATAGTTCATAAAGATCTTCACAAAGATCCTGTACAAAGTTCATGTCAGAAATACGAGGGAGAATCAAATCTCTGGTTTCCTGGGAAAAAGGAACTTTTGCTTGAGAAAGCCAAGCCCAATGAAATGGATCTAATGGGAAAACAGTTTAATTTCTTGATTAATTAACAGGTAGAAGTTAGAATGAAATGATCTGCTATGGGCAGAAATCGTAGGAAATAACTTGCTATTAGGTATCAAAATACTAATCTGTCACTCAAAAGTTACCAAAGGCTATTCACTTATATCATATTCCCAAATTTGTTTGCCACTATGATATTTATTGTGTTTGCCCGCAAAGTACAAGTTAAATTTGAGGGGCTTAAAAGCTTTAGTTTTTCAGGGATAATAGAAGATGTTTAAAAATATAATTAGGGTATCAACAAATATTTATGAAAATAAATAAAAATGTTACTTATTCCAAAATAAAATAGTCTTGACTTCTCTCTCTACCCATCAGTTATATAGTTCGTCAGAGTGAAATATTGTCTACGATCAAATAATACTACTTCCAGATTATATGTTTAAATCAAATCTACTACCTTTTTAAGAAAAGGTCAATCTTGATTTATTAAAATCTTTTCTTAAAAATAGTTTGAAAAATAAAAAATATTAACTCTAGAACCGAGAAAAGACCTTGCTATCATCTGTGAAAGAACATAAGATGAAATTTATTTAAGTTATATATTTTATTTAAAAAGCAGCTCTGCACTCCAGAGCTAAGGCTTTTGAAGCACACAGAAATACATTCAAGTCCTACATGTAGCAGTGCACCAATCTTGTCCAACCTGAAGCATCTTATATGTTGAAATTAATAAAATTTATACTGAACTGAAAAATAGTAATGCTCTTTAATTTTAGTATTACAATACAGTGGGTTTCCACTTAGCATTATCTCAGTTCTCAGCAAAGAGTTACATTGCCTGAAAGTTGCCTAAAAACAGGAGGCAGGTTTGTAAGGCTGCAGCTAAGGAAGGAAGTTTGGGGGCATGCTTTCCCTGGCTGCAGACTCACACACCAGCCTGCGGCCAGTCCTTGGTACATCCCACTTTCCTAACTGCAGCCAGACCCTTTCTTTTGGAAAATGTTAATAAGCAGCATACCTGAAGCCAGAGCCAAACAAATCCCCTTAGGGATCAACTCTTAGCAAAATGTTGCTTTTAAACAAAAGCTAAGGTTGGGATTGGTATTAACCAGCATCCACTGTACTTAAGTTTGTTCAAAACTGTCCCAGGTAAATATTACACCAGCCTCTGTACAACAAAATAAGACTGAAATTGTGTCACTTTGTATTTGTCTACTAATTTCAATAAGCATTACAAAAGAATGAAGATTAGCTTGGTTTTGTAATAGGAAGAAATAGGCCCATTCCCATTTATAGAAATAATCAGGAATTTTAGCACTTAAGAAATTCTATGACAGCAAGCGGAAAGTGTGCATAAAAGATGCATCCCTAAAGTTCTTCTAACCCCAATTATGTAAGTATGTATTAATATTGATGCATCATATTAGTAACCATTCAATTGTAGTGGGATGAAAAAACACATCCAAACTACAAACAAAAGCATAAATAAATTCCAAAAAACACAGTAAAAAGCCACACTCCGTCTTTGCTTATCTTCTTAGGGAAAAAAATTCACCATTGTTTAATAAAAACAAAAGTTAGTGTGGTGAAAATAGACTAGGATTACAGTCCGAAGACAGTGATTTCCTAAAACTGAATATTAAAGAACTCAATACTCACATGCTCTCCACTCATCAGGATGTTTAAATGGAAAAGCTAAGCCATTATCAATAGCTGCAATTTTAACAACAGGTTCTTTACTAGTAGTCCATTGGATATCCTAGGGTAAGAACATTTTCAAGTTAGTAGCAACTGAAATATCCATACAGTATATACAAGTACACAGTAAACGGCTTTATAGTTTTTTAAATATAGCTGGTTTAGAAACACCACCACCAAGTGCTTTACGCTAAACAACAACAAAAAATGTCACCGCATTAAGTGGGTATACTCAAAATAAGGCCAAAAGTCAGGTGCATAAAGTTTGGAGTCACTTATTCACCTTTATGGACAGCATAAATAACCAAGATCAGCTATATCAAGACAGCCTGAAGGATCCAACTTAAATCAACAAAACCAAGACTAAGTATTAGATGAGCAGAGCATATCAATGAAGTAGCTAACCTATTGCATTTATATGTGAGCAGGCAGCTTTTTTGTTATAGTACACAAACTGCAAAATGTTGCTTCCACTTGTTTAGTTACAGATGAAGTCCATTAGTTGATTTATATATGGCAGTCTGTAATATTTGACAAGGATGCATCCACATACTTCACCAGGAGTACACTATCACATTCCATGTGAAGGCAATGTGCATCAGCTTTTCAGCTAAACTGCTCGGCTGCGTCTACATTGGCGCTGTTTTGCGCCAAAGCTATGCAAATGAGGCT
>JANRFK010001234.1:95122660-95134657 GCA_030068395.1 Apalone spinifera
CTCGGGTGTATAATACACACACACCACTCACTGCCCTGACCATCAGCTGACAGTATCACATTTTATGGCTGGGGAATGTAGACTTGGGAAGATGAATGCAGGGATGGGAAATAATTTTTCAAGGGGCTGGTAAGGCATCAGGGGCCAGCTCCAGGCGACTATACGGGAAGGGGCATCTGGCAGAAGTGGCAAGACCGGGGTCAAGAGAGAGAGAGAGAGAGAGAGAGAGAATGTGAGAGACACAGATTTGTCTATGTGCCACAGAGACTGGGAGAGAGTGTGTGGGGCTACTGCTGGGTAAGTTTCTGAAAGATGCCCTGCGCTGTCTCTTTAAAATAGGGAAAGTTGTCCTGCTCTGTTTTCTGCCCCTTTTCCTGCGCTGGGGTATATCAGGGGACGGATGAAAAAGGGAATAGAAAGAGAGAGTGTGTGCGTGTGTGAGAAAACGTGAGCTGGCTGCTGGAGCAATCTTAGAAATACTGCACTGCCTCTTAAGATAGGCAAGCACTCATCTCAGTTACTCACCATATTTTAGACTGGACCAGCTCTGTTGTGCATGTCCCTCTTCCTGGCCCATACTCTGAAGAGACGGGAAACAGAGATAGGGAGACACCCTGACTTCAGCACTCCCTTCTCCCCCCTTCACACAGCTAGGAAGAAAGTTCTGCAAGCAGCTTGGCTGGAGGACAGAGCAAGGTAAGGAGAGAGGCTGCTGAACACATGTTGCTGTTATGTTCTGCTAATCAGATAATTAGCTGAGCCGGCCAGACAGATATGCTGGGTGGGCTGTATTTTGCCCAACCATGGATTAATGCCAAAATTGTCCAAAATGGCCATTAATTTTGGGTGCCAAACTAAATTTTCAGAGAAGCTAGTATTTTACAGAACTGAATTAGGAAGTGGTTTTGAAGAAAAAAATAGTATGATCATATAATTAAAGACCATCTCTCAATGCATTTGCAAAAGGGGATGAATTAAAGCTGCAAGGCCAATCTTTAATTTCTGAGTGCTTGAATTTGCAACTTTAAAATAACATTAGTGTTTTTTATGCAATTTCCTAGTCTGTTTTTTAACTAAAAAAATGTGATCATGTAAAACGATAATGATCTCCCACACTGATCATCAACAAGACCTTAATATCCACAGTGCAGACCTCATCACCTGAGTAGGTACAGTTGGTAGCAAGAGTGGGCATTATTTCTTATGTGGACCAACCACTGGAACAGGATGAGGCTTGTATTTTGCTGGTGGGTTTAACAGCTAAAGAAATGTAGGTTCTCCTTCTCAGGATGCCTCGGTTTCGTTACAGTTTCTGTCAAGGAGCATGCTAGAGTGGTTCAACACAATTTATTCCTCTTCCCATTCAGTTTCTATCTATCCCTTTTCCACTGGCGCATGCAATACATACTACATTTTTTCCTCTAATATTAGTTTCTTTCTCACATACATTAGAGATAAAATACTCAGTCTGATTTTACATTGCAATACTGTATCTTTTGTTTTTTGCACACGCAACTTTTTTACCTTAGTTTTAGGTACGACTCCTAATCCTAGTTTGGTGTCCACAAGAAAGGCACCAGTTTCAGAAAGGTATCCCTGATTAGGAACAAGGCAGCCTCTGCCAAAGCAGCAAGGACAACAGATCTTGTGAAAGTATTTGGTCCATTTTGGATTCAGATGACCATAAGGCTCTTCAGATTTTGGTTTGAACACTCCAATAGTTTTCTAAGAAAACAAAAATGCCAAGTTAAGTACCATGTACTCACACAATTTTAAGAGTTAGAGTTAGTCAACAGTGTTATTTCAAAATTCACAACTTGCATTTTAAGATTTATAGATTTGGAAAACAGTTTGCCATTACTGATAACATTCTGCATTATATTAGTTCATTTTTTAATCTAAACAGGGAGTTGAACAATAAGTTAAAATGGTAATATCAACTCACAAGTTTACTAGTAAAACTGAAATGCTGCCTAACATATTATTCAAAATAAAACTATTATTCACATGTATGTTAAGATGGACATGTGCTTGGATTTTATTTATATTAAAAGGAGGGATATAGTCAACCTCAAAATTTAAAAATTACTTAAAAGTAGTATTCAAATTCTCTTATTTAAGATGTTTGCTACAAAACTCATGAAAAATTCACAAAAAGACAACTATACTGAAGAAAATGACACATGAAAGAGCTTTCTAATCCAGTTAAACCAAAAACATTTCCTTTAAAATTTATTATAGAGATTTTAGGTTTTTATTGACAGAATATAAAATAATGTTTTTTAAATTTGTTTGCATTTCTTTAAAAAGCTATATTACCTTGTACACCTGCTTCAGACTCAGTTTCTCATAGCAGACACCACCTCAAACCATTAGGTCATTTACATTAAAGGGACACAACCAGCTTAAAATCATCTTTGTTAAAAGTCATCTTAGGGTTTATTTTGAAGATTCCCGATAGAAATGTCCATCTAATGAATTACGTCTCCAAACTTGGTTTCAGATAAACTAGTAGACTGACCACAGTAAGGTTCAGGCAGCATAGACCATGTCTTCATTTTCTCTCTACCAGTGGTCTTCAAACTTTTCAGAGTCACACGTCTCCTTGTCCCTGCTCCAAGCTGGAGCAAAGACGGGGTAAGGGAACCAAGGCTGCGGCTGCAAAAGGGGTAGGTCTGGAGCTGGAAGTAGATGGTCTGGGGCCAAGACTGGGAGGTGGTGTCAGAACCACAGCCAGAGCAGAGCTGGAACAGAACAGGGCTGGGTGAACTCCCACCCCTGTGAGGACTGGCCCAGGCCCTGCTGCACCATCCTAATTGTTTCTCTGTGTTCCCCTACAGGGGCACACCCCACAGTTTAGGAACCTCTGCTTGATATAGAGTCCAGAGAGTTTTTTAATGTTATGAAGTTTATGATGTCCTCTTAACACAGAAAGAAAAGAGTATCAGAATTTTTCACAAGGTAAGAATCCTTAACACGTTTTCAAATAATAACAGAGAATGCATTTCCCATATACTTTTGATTAGCAGCAGCCATTCAGTGTGTCTGAATAAATTCCACCACACAAAAGAAAGAATTATGTTCAGCTTATCTTGTTTTGTAAGATGTAGTAACAGGGCAAGTTATCTGGTCAAAGTGATTTTCCCAGCTGTGCTCTTAATGAACTAAAATAAACTAAACTAACATGGTACCATTTATTTAAGGGAGCAACTGGTTTGGGTAACAACCATAGAGAAAGTCAGTTTCATCCACCTTTTCAAATAAAACAAGTTGCATTTACTATGTGTGATAGATCAATGACATACTCACCCCCTTTGGATCCTTGACAAAATAGCTCCCACTAGATCCTTGGGAAATTCTTTCTGGAAAGACTCCACACTCTATAGCTTGTTCTGTTCTCAGCACAATTTCTGCAAATTCTGGATCATCCAAAAACAAGTTCATCTCTGCAGCATTTCCTAAAAACAAAAAACAAAACAAAGAAAAGCACTTCTAAAACTTACTGAACTGTGTTTGACACTGTTCACACAACAGAAGTTGATCAGGAAAAAATTACACAAGGTGAACCTCTCTAGTCCAGCACACTCTGGTCCGGCAATATCCATGGTCTGGCATGATTTTAGTTAGCCAGTGTCCACTTACCGTGAGTGTGACCAAGTTTCCCATAATCCTATAGTTTGTTTACAGCCACCAGTCCTGGCTCTCAGCATTCTGTGCTGTTATTTAGTTCTAATTTATCCTTATGTGTCTTCCAAAAGCCCAGTAAGCAGTGGAAGTGTTGTTGGTAATGCTGCTAGACAATATTGACCTCCCGTGGCTTTGCAAATACTCTGGCTCAGCACTGGTCAGGTCCTGAGGGTGACAGACTAGACAGGTTCAACTTGTACCAGCACTTGTTCCTTTAATAAGAAAAAGGCTCTAGCATTCACTGGAGACGAAATGTGAACTGATGCTCCCATTGATGTTAGTGGGAGTTTTGCTATTGATTTCACCAAGTATATATTGTTTAAAAAATTACACTACACCTAGTTTGTATCAAGTTATCAGAGTTCAATACTGGTAAAAAAGTTTGCCAATTCTAATACAGAATAAATACAAGGGAATACAAAAAAAAAATTGAAACGTGCAAACTCCTCATGTTTCTTTTATCCTTGTGAACTTATTTCTAGGGAGGGAATTTCACACGAGTAGACTACAAAAGCTTTTTTTGATAATTTTTACTAACATTTGTTCATTTATGTAAGCTGGATCAAACTAAACGAGTAAAGTATTTCCGGCAGCACTGAAAATTCAAGGATATTGTCTATTTAACAACTTTGCTTAATATACTTATTTCTTAAATTTTAAAATCTGCCACAAACTATAATATGATAGTGTTGTTCATGAGGTATCTATTAAGCAGATAATTTCCAACTAGAATTAACAACCAATCAAGTTCTGAATGCTTGTTAACATGCAAACTTTAAAGCATTCAAATTAACTAATCACTGGGGGGTAGGGGTGGGGGGGAGTTGCATACAAATTAACACAGAAATTACAGCTCTGTGAAAGTGTGAACAAAATAGTTTCCATGATTTAGCACTTGTTTGGAAATTAACACATTTGGAAATCTGTTTTAATCAAAAGCTTTGAAAGCTAAAATATCTGGCAAATTCTCCAGAATTATTTTTAAACTTTTGACTAAGATGATATTTTGCATACACAAAACTCTTACAGCTAGAGAACAAAATTAGGGATTCTCATGCAAAAGTTAAGGCTAGTCTGTCCATGAAGTTATTCAGGTTTTTCCTGAATAGCTCCATATGAGGACACTTATTCCAGAATACAAGTACAGTAGACTTCCGATTATCCGGAACCTATGGGACTTAGGTGGTGCCGGATTATCAAATAAGCTGGACTATCAGGAGGTACTATAAGCAGGTTATATATATACACTGTATACATTATATACTGTATATAAAGTGTTCTTAACTCTTATTGTACATACTGCATGCAGTATACTGTAATGTTTTAGGTTTTTTTAAGCCTTTTTTACCCTTTTTGCTCAGTTCAGCTGCTGCCGCTGTTACCTTGTGACTCATTTTTTGACGAAGCTCACTCACTAGGCTCTTGCCATTTTGATGCCGGACTATCAGGAGTGCCGGACACTGTACCTCCTTGTTCCTGATAAGTGCGGTAAGCTCAACTAACTGACTGATGATGATGAAAGAAGAGGAAATAAGAGGATGTCTCTAAACTGGGATGAAAGGGAAGGGGGCAAACACAATATACTAGGCCACAAATTTCTCTCAAAAGGTCTGTGTGTCTAGATAGCCATTTTTGCAGCTTTGTTTTAATTCCTTGTCCCCCACATACCTATTCTTCAACATTCCCTGTAAGCTGAATGTTTGGTCGACCACCCAACTGATTAGCATAGCGCCCACAGCCAGCAACATGTATTTCTACTGCACATGCATTGGTGTGCATAACATCATTTATTCTCTTCGCAGATGGAAAAAAATATAAAGGGAACATTGCTTCTCCTCCCTTTTTTTGTCTCCCCGCTATTTTCTGATTCTCACCCTTAATTCCTTCATCATGGGAGAGGTCACACCATTCAGTTCACTGGTGCACTGATGTATATAGACATTGATATTATTAAAGAAAGAGTTAAGATTTTGTATTATAATGTGATTACAAAGAATGTGGTGTGTGTATTACATTACTGTACATATTAAGTGCAAAAATTTAACCCTTATCTTCAAGGCATTCAATGGTATGTGCTCAGAATATCTAACACCATAGAAAATTCCAGAATGAGGACAGTACACAGCAACTCCATTGCTCCCTTTGGAAGAGGAGAGGGGGAGGATGAAAGAATGAGTGACATTCGATAGATGTTAGTAACATTACTTTTGTGCTAATATAAGTTGCTTAGATGGTGTAGTGATGAAGGCTGCATGAGAAACCATTTATGTTTGAAGTGTATAGGACCTTTATAGAAGTTCTATAACTACAATATAGTGTGAAGTGAAGAACGCACACAGCTAGCCTTTCAGTCGAACAATGGAGTAACTGAGAAGACAGAATAGTCTCTATGGTGCCACTGGACTAACAAATATATAGGATCAGATGAAGTGGATTTTAACCACAAAAACTCATGATCCTGTATATTTGTTAGTCTCCAAGATGCCACAGGACTATTTGTTGTTTTTTAAGTTACAGATTAACATAGCCACTCCTGAGACTTTTTGACAAAAGAGAGTTATAACAGGACTAGCCAGACATATACTAATTGCCCATAAAGAAGGATCCAAAGATTATATACACGTAATGAGGGCTAAACAAACCCAACTTCACAGCAAGGATCTTCAAGGCAGATGGAAGAAAGTACAAAAGAAGGACAGTGATATCATCACTTGGCCTCTCTCCTGCCCCATGTCAACACTTAGGAGATTGTTTGAAAACAAAATTTTAACTGAGTCCCAGTTTAGGAAGGTAGACTAATCCTATTCTAGGAAGGTAAATTGCCTGAAACATCTAGTGGGGTGAGATCCAAACCTTACTTAAGAATGTAGAATTATTTCTTACGTAACCAACTTTGATCTCAACACCTGCTACTTATATAACTATCTTTCTATAGTTAATAAATCTGTTTAATATTTTATCTAGAATTGTGGTAGGGATGTTAAATATCAGTTAATTGAATAGTCAGTTAACCTCATGAATTCTTATTAGTTATTCAACTACTCTACAGTCCCCAGGAGTGGGGCCAGAGCAGCCAATGTGCGCCAGCCCCACTCCTGAGGAGCTGTCTGCCACTCCGCTCTGTTGCCTCTGTACAAGGCATGGGGTGCCAGGCAGGAACTGATCCGCAAGCGGAGTCAGTTTAAAAAACAGCTTCCCTTGCAGACTGGTTGCCAGTCACCCCGCGCTGTTGCATCTGATAGAGGTAGCAGACTTCTGTCCGGGAACTGGGGGCATTTTGAGCCCCTGGACCCAGCGCGAGCCAGAATTGAGCCAGGTTGCCTGCCTTCTAATACACTTTAAATGCAGAACTGCACCATGAGTAGGTCCTGGATCCAGCCTGCTGGCCACTCTGCTAAAAAATTTACTGACTTGGGGAGGAGGGGAATGCATGTAGTCTATAGCATTAACCTATAAACTTTCGCTTATTGGTTTATCTGTTAATCGACTACACTATTACATCCCCAAATTATGGTTTTAGTTGAAATACTTGGGAAATCTCAGCTTAGGTTAACAAGGGCTGTTGCATAAACACTACCCTTTGTGGAAGTGGCAAACTAATTAATGAGCTTGCACTGTCTAAGTCTTGTGCAGTGAAGCTATATATTGTTGAGGTAATGGACTGGTGCCATTTTCTGTATAATTTGTGACTGACTCATGCAATTTAACTGGGCATGGGGCTCCACATGTTGATGGCTTAACAATTGTAACTAGGGATGTAAAAGGTTAACTAGTTACCCAGTAAGCATTAGTCTTACCACAATGCTTACCAGGTAACCAGCTGGACAGACAGCCATGCCAGACCAAAGTAGCCCTGGCTGAGTCTAGCTGGCTGGCTAGGAGCCCCATCTGTATCACAGCAGCCTGGCTCTGGTGGGCCAGCGGGACACTGGCCCGTTAACAATTATTTGGTATAAGTTTATTGGTTTAACCTGTTTACCATTTTAAGAGATATTTACATCCTTAATTACAGCACCCGGAAGGGGTAGCTGTCACTGGCACAGCACAGAGAGAAACAGCTTAAGTTGGAATGTTAAGGTGTAAAGTAGTCCCACAGTTCTAGGTTGTACCCTGGGGATCCAGCACTGTATTTTGGAATATTTTATACATGCATACATAACAATTCCTTGAACAAGGAAGTCGCAAGCAGAACAATGAAAAAACTTTGCCATGTTGTCAGGAATGGTACACAAGTCCAATCACTAGATGCACCATGACAACAAGTGTGAATCCAGACTTGAAAAAGATGAGAAGACCTGTTAAGAGAAAAAGAGGAAAACAGAAAGCAAGAAAACATGAGACTGGAGATGTACATTCATTAGAAGGACCATCCATCCCATTTTTACCAGGACAGTCCTGTATTTAAGGGCTATTCCCGGCGTCCACTTTTTTTTTTAAATGGGCATATAGTCCCATATTTCCTCTGTAGCTAGTAGTGGGGAGGAGCCGCCGGCACTCAGCAGAATTCTAGGGGTCGGCAACCCCCAACACGACTTCCTGTGGCACACGGGCAGGAGCTCAGCACTGCCCCTCCTCTTCATGCAGCAGGGAACTCATGCTATGGCTCCAGCCTCAGCGCACAGCTGCGCTCTGGAGCCACAGCTCTGGCTTCCTGCTGGAGCAGGAGAGCCATGCGCGCGTCCCTGGGGCTGCCTCTGCCCAGCCTTGGCGTGCACCTCCTGGGAGCTAAGGGTAAAGTCCCCCTCTCCCAGCTACAGACTTCTTGCTTCAGAAGGGGGGCAGGGCTGGGCCTGCTCTGCAGACCTGGGGCTGGGCGGCTAGCACACGTAGTGTGCCAGGCTCGGGCTGCTCCCTGCAGATGTGTGAAGGATTGGGGAGCCCCTTCCTCAGAACACCACTGGGCCCAGCCTGGCTAGAGCCAACCCTGGGCTCTGCCTGCCTCAGCCCCTGAACCACAGCCTGCAGACAAAGGACTGGGCTGGGCAGGGAAGAGACTCTGCTCCCCGCTCCTTGTCCCAGTGCTGCTTCCCTGCTGGTGAGTGCACTGGGGACACAGGGATATGGGGGCCGGGGGAGGGAAGGGGGAGAAGGATCGGGAGGCAGGATGGGAAGGGGCACTGCAGGGAAACAGGCTGTGGGGGCAGGGGTTGCACTGAGGGGGGATGGGGCGATGCAGGGGGGGAGCAATCATGGGGCTGAGGGGACTGAGGCTGGAATAAGGGGAAGATGTGAGGGGGGCTAGAGCGCCAGAAGAGTGAGGGGTCTCAGTCAGGGGCCACACCAGTGAGGGTTGGGGTTTTTAGAGGAGTTTTTTTTGCTTCTCATTTGTGTGGTCCCCAACTGTTTTTTCTGCTGGTCAGTGACCCCAAACCCAAAAAAGATTCTCCACACTGCCGTAAATAAAGAAGACATTGAAACCTTTTGTGTTGGACTTGAATACAAAATAATATTTTACTTTATTTAAAATGAAGTTTGATAAACATGAGAAAGTTAAAATACTTAATCTGTTGAATAATTTAAATTAAACCATTCTCCCTAGCTGCAGCTGGTTCAGAAAATACGGTCACCATACCCAACCTGCCCCAATGCCCCCTTACTCCTCCTCCCACCAGCATACAGATCCATGAAGAAGTTAAATCTCGGCACACCACTTCTGAAAGGGTGCCATCCCCAGAAGGCACACTGACATTCAGGGCTTCAGCCACTGATGCCTCCCCTTCCTCCATGGGGCTGGAGCACTGAGTGCCACCGCTCACTCCCCAGTTGCAGGGCTGAAGCCCCAAGCGCCACCTCTCATCCCTTGCTGCCCAGCAGTCCCTAGCTTGGTGTTCCCTATTTGGCATGGGGAAATATGGTCACCCTAACATACATGAAAGTGACCTCACATAGATCCTTGCATACAGAGACCAGGAGTTTGATTAAGTTAAGTTTGTTATAGCAGCCTTCCTTAAAGCACTGTTCAGAAGAAGATAGTCCCAAATGATTATGTTGCAATATACTCGCTCACCTTTCTAGACTAACAGTGACCGAAACTAGTTTTTTTATATAATTGACCCACAGATGTAGAGACTCAATTACCCTCTCTCATCTACAGAGGTATCCTTCCAAACAAACTACCAGGGAAGGGACAGTCACTGCTCCTACTGTAGCAGATCTTTGAAGAAACAAGCATTAGGCTAGGCACCTCTTGCAAGCAGCAAAAATAGCTTTACAATGATCTCATAGTCATAGCACACCCAACCCCTTGCCTCTTCAGGTAAAGTACTGTCAAATCACATAATTATAACTTTGACCTGGTGCCAGTAACAGCTCCTGATATTTTGATCCTGGCTCCCTTTTTAAAACAAATGTATTTAAACTAAGTAATTCCTCCTCCACAACCTGCAAGCAAAAGGAAGTAGAGCAAACTCGTTTTACACGATGTTAGGACAGCCTGTCTGTGTGCGTATACACACAGGAAAATTGTGATAAATACACACACACACAGGAGAATTGTGAGAAAAACACCACACACACAGACACAGTGAGAAAGCACCTGCCCTTTATGGCTCCTACCCTAACTAGCCAGCACCTCGGAAAAAAAAGAGAAAGCGAACTGGATAAATGCTAAGCCAAGGGATCAACAACCCCAAGAGGCATGAACTGAGGAATGGGGGGAGTGTTCCC
Source organism: Apalone spinifera (assembly GCA_030068395.1). Taxonomy (NCBI): domain Eukaryota; kingdom Metazoa; phylum Chordata; order Testudines; family Trionychidae; genus Apalone; species Apalone spinifera. The sequence continues at coordinate 95,133,014 of JANRFK010001234.1, forward strand.
CCCGTTCCTATTCGGGAATACAGAGTAAAAGCCGAGGGCAGAGCGGTGGGGAGAACAGTCCACCGGGACAGGGGGTGCGTGCGGACAGGATTGCTTGTACCTGCAGCGATACGAGTCTCCCTGTCCCAGGAAGTACCAGCTGTCCGGTTCCGGCGGGCGACAGATGCTCCCAGCAGCGGCTCTTCCTCTCCGTCCCCCTCCGAGTCTACATCCTCGTCCTCTTTCTCGATCCCCGGGCCCCCACCGAGCCTCACAGCCCCGCCAGGAGCTGCCTTCCCGACACGGAGCCCCGGCTCGGGGGAGCCATCCTGCCCCACTGGTTCCGAAAGCAGCAACAGCCGCTCGTCGGGCTCCTCAGGGCCCGGCTCCGCCATTCCCCGCTCAGCGGGCTGGGTAAGATCCTGCGAGCCTCCGCGGGGCTCACACGCCGCCGGGGGGACGCATTGCGCAGGCAGCAAGTGGGACTCAGGAACCTGACGAGGTCCGCGCCGCCACCTTTCGGCAACCCTCACTGCACATGCGTACCACGGCAGAAGACCATAGACTACCTCGCGAGCCCTTAAAGGGCCAGTTACAGGAACAGAGGGTGCAGTAGGGAAAGACTCAGCCGCTGAGCCCCTCCCAACCTTGTCCCTTCAGCCTGAGCCTATCTAGGGAGAGAGACTATTCTTCCAACCGCAACTCCCGAGCGCACACACTTCAGCAGGAAGTTCTGCGTTCCCAAAGGACCTGCACGAGCCGATCCACGCACGGGGGTTCTCCGCCCTCTCCCTGTTGGGAACGTGACAATACCTTTCTTTACACATTTATTCTCTTGCTTCGAAAGTGAATGTTAGAGACAATGCATGAACTCCATCCCAATAAGACTAGTTGAGCTCCCACACAGAATACAAAAATACATCCAGGAAGCTCAGGAGCAATCTACAGACCTGGGCTGTCTACATTTCGTGAAATGTATACATGAAATTGCTACAAACAGCATTGACTTCTTGATGCAAAACAACACCCTAGAATCAAAGGTTTATTTTTTAAAAGTTTGTAGATTTCGTGGTGGTGAAGAAAATGTTCAATACTGTGCATAAAATGATTGTAATTGATATTGTCAGATGTCAATTTGCAGAGTGAGACAATAAATAAGTGTGAACTGTTTCACAAAATACTTATTTAATTGTTGACTATTTCAACAGAAAAAAAACAACAGATAGTCTAGTAGCACCTTAAAGACCAACCAAACATGTTGATATCGTGAGCTTTCGTGGGCACAACCCATTTCATCAGATGACAGAAACATTCCACTACAGTAGGCTTCCGATAATCCGGCACCTTTGGGACCCAGGATGTGCTGGATTATCGGATATGCCGGAGAATCAGGAGATACTGCGGCAGGGGGGCTGTGACAGAGGAGGCAGTTGGTGGGGAACGGTGCGGCATGGGGTGAACCCTCTGCCGTTTTGCAGGAAGGCGGGGGAAGCCCCACACAGCCGCCGCCGACAGGCCAGCTGGGGCTGCAAGAGGCAGCAACAACTTGGGGAAGCGGCGGGGCAGAGCAGCCGGGGTGCTGCCGGGTTGGTCCCGCAGTGCCGCCCCTCACCTGAGCGGCGCTGCAGGACCAACCGGGCAGCACCCCAGCTGCTCTGCCCATGG
>JANRFK010001234.1:95137476-95157635 GCA_030068395.1 Apalone spinifera
CTATCTCGATCTAATAGAGGCAGCAAGCGGAGGGGGGGGGGGGAGGGGGGAGAATCAGCTAGTTGACTAGACTATCCGATAAACCAATGCTTATCGGATAGTCGACTAGTCCTTAACATCCTTACAGAAGATCCCCACAAGTTTAGGATTTCTTTCTTCCAATAATGGAGGACAGTCTGAACAAGAAACATCTTTATATTTCACTTTCTAATCCCCATTTCATGAAAACGTTAACACTGTTTGGATTTTCTATTTATGTAATTGGAGTTCTATGGTTTGCTCATATATGCCTAACCTAAACAGCACTCATGCTCACACAATCATTAATGGTACAGGCCTCAAACACCTATAATCTCTATAACATATCCATACTGATAAGTTAAGTATATTTCAAATAGTATTTACAAACTATTCTTATTGAATACAAATTATTAGCTCATGTTTCTGGATTGTGCATTTTAAATGCTGAAAAGTTTGGAATATTTCAATTTTTTCATGTATTTTCCATCAATTTGAATGTGAAGCCTGATACATTATAAATCAGGCAGCGAGAAACATAAATGTAACTCTTACAGCGCTGTCTGAGCCCTAAAACAAAGGAAATATACAAAGACAGTAAATACAAACAGAGGTAAGCCCCAGTCTAGCTTGTTCACATTCAGGCTGCGTCTAGACTGGCAAGTTTTTCCACAAGAGCAGTTGCTTTTGCGGAAAAACTTGCCAGCTGGCTACATTGGCCGCTTGAATTTGTGCAAGAACACTGACGATCTAATGTATGATTGTCAGTGTTCTTGCGCAAATACTATGCTGCTCCCATTCAGGGAAAAAGCCCTCTTGCGCAAATGTATTTGTGCAAGAGGGCCAGTATAGACAGCTCAGGACTGTTTTGAGCAAAAAAGTCCTGATGGCGAAAATGGCGATCGGGGCTTTCTTGCGCAAAACCGCGTCTAGATTGGCACGGACGCTTTTCCGCAAAAAGTGCTTTTGTGCAAAAGCGTCCGTGCCAATCTAGACGCTCTTTTCTGTAAATGCTTTTAACGGAAAAACTTTTCCGTTAAAAGCATTTGCGGAAAATCATGCCAGTCTAGACGCAGCCTCAGTGTTTTAGCTTTAGGTGGGCGCCCTCTTGTGCTACTTTTAAATAAAGAACAGCAAAATAAATACATGTCCCTTATTTGTACGAAAACAAAATTAATCCAATGTACCACCATATTCCACATTTAACACAAAATATTTTGATTACTATTGGGGAAAGCTCTTTTAGAATGGCTTTCTTCTATATTCGTCAGCCTGTTTGAGCAATCTATTAGCAGTAAGCTGTGAGCCAACAATAATTCAAATAAATGTACCCTTACTTCACCATCCACGTCACAAGTTAAGCTGATTAAAGCTACAGTTCAATAGGTTCAGAGAGATCACAATGTATATTTCCCATGTAACCATATGAACATAAAACCTAGAGTGGAAAAAAAGATAAGACTTCAAAAAGTAAGTTTTAAGGGGCCAGTTACATTTGCTCAAAAGTAAACATCAGCGTTATTAGCTCAGGGACGAATCCTAAAAACAGACTTTAAAAAAGTGTCAATCAATCCTTTATTTATTTTGTATAAAAATAAACAGCAGAACATTCTGAACTAGAAAATGTTTTCTCGAGACAGATGGAAGTTACTCCTAAAATTCCAGATCTCCTAACTCCTCTCTTTTCTTTTAATCCTTCCAACCTCCACCTGCCAGAATGAAAGCGTCCAATAAATTGCGCAGGCACTCCTCCTGCTTATAAAATCGGGCAGGACACAAACACCCAGCGAATTCCACATGTCCAATACTCAAAAACAGTGAAGGGCTGGCAAGCAATCCGCAGCCTGAAATATGTTCGTACTAACTGGTTAGTTATTTCAAATGAATTAACCACTTTAAAATATCTGCTTCAGACCCAAACCGAAGAGTGACTAAGTCTGACGCCCACCTCGACTAAGCGGGCAGCTACAGGAACTAGTGCTACTAAAGAGAGCTGAGCTGAACACGAGTTATTCCAGCAGCTTTCACCTAACACTGCAGCCCCGAGGCACAGGACGCTTGGTCGGTCGGGCTGGACTCAGGCCAGGACACGGCGTGGCGTGCAGCTGAGCTGGGCCCCGCGTTTCCGCGTGGGGCGGGTCCCGCCTCACCTCCGCATGGAGAACCTGGCTGCAGTCGGCGCCACTCGGCGGTCTACGGCGGTTGGGCTGCGTACAGGGCGGCTCAGCTGAGGAGGCAGCAGCGCCCTCGCGGGGCACGCGAATAGAACACTCCCCACGTCAGGAGAAGAGCGCTGCACCCTAACCCACCCCCAGGGGGCGCGGGAGGGGGAGAGGCCACACGTTGTCCGCGCGCATGCGCCACACGCTTTTGCTGAAGCGAGCGAGTCGTTTCACGTGGTGTCACGACCCTTGGTCGAGGGAGTTGCGCCTGCGCAGTGGCGGCAGGAGAAAAAAACCTGGGGTTCGAGCGTGTTTGTCGGTTTCTCCGCCCACGCCTTTCGACATGAACGTTGAGAATTTCGGAGCTAGCGAGAGGCTGGTGAACGCGGCCTACATGCGGCAGGGGGCGCAGGGCCGGCGCGCGCATGAGCTGCGCCTGCGGGCGTTGCTGGAGCAGGTAACGGTCGTTCCTATCCCACGGCTCTGGGTGGCGTGAGGGCGCGCACCCTTCCTTTCCTCCCCGCGCACTGATTGGAGCTGTGGCAGCTGCGCCTCCCTGCTCGGGGCCGGCCCTGGGGAGGGAGCCCATCAAAAGCTCCCTGCGTCCCCGCGGAGAGGCGAGCGTGTGGCGCTGCTCTTTCCTTCCCTGGGCCACAGCCTGCTTATGATTTGCCTGCCCCCCAGCGCATAGGAGCCCGGCCACGCGGTTGTACTACATGCTGTGCACGCACGAAACAAGCAGCCAGCTCTGCCCTAAAGACCTTGCAGGCTAAGTGTCGCGCCAGAAGACAGGTGGACTCGGAAACAGGGGGAATCGATGCGATTATAGGCAACTTGGCATGGTGCAGCAGCTGCCTCGTCATCGCGCTCAGTGCCTTTCACCTGTTCCTTTGTGATATGTATGTGCCCCTTTGTAAAGAGCATACAGGGCCGCAGGGAAGATGCGTTGCTTTTTGTGGCTGGAACGAACCTTTGTATCCATCTAATCAGATCTGAAGAGACATGCTGGAAATATTGATATGTCTCCCCAAAATAACAAAGCACCTGATCTCACTCCAGTATTGTGTATTTGAACTTTATTGATATATACCCCAGGCAAGTTAGAGGTTTGTCTTCCTGCTTCTTAGCAGAGTGCTTTGCTGGGGCCCTTCTATTACCATAGGCTCATCTACACTAGAGGTAGTCTGATCTAATTGCATTGCTCAGTGGTGTGAAAAATTCACTACCCTGAAACACCTAGTTAAACTAACGTGAGCCCCAGTGTAGACACAGGTAGGTCAACTGAAGAATTCCTCTGAGAGGTGAATTAATTACAGTGATTGAAGAAACTCTTCCATTATGGTAGTTAGGTGGATGTAAGATTGTTTATATTGATGAAGTTGTAGAAATGTCTTCACTTAAATGTGGATCCTACTGATGTGAAATATCTCTCTCTGCTGATTTAGTAATACCACCTCCCTCAGTGGCATAGAATCACAGTGAATGTTATTAGGTTAAGGCACTGTCAGTGTAAACACTGTGTATCTTATGTCAACTATTACTGGTCTCCAGGTACTATCCTAAAATGCCCTCTGCTGACAGTACAATCACTATAAACACTCCTGGTGAGGAGGCGTAGTGCCAATGTGTGCAAACACATGGGATGAATAACAGACGGATATAATTTTGTAGTGCAGATGTGGTCTAATGCTCCCCATTACAGCAATGCAGGTGTGTTGCAGCAGCACTTCTAGTGTAGACTTACTTCATTTTTGCAAAATTTAGTATGACCACTTGAAACAAATTATACTTACAAGCAAGAGGTACAAAAGACAAATGGGATGCCCAGTGGATAAGTTTTAGACTAAAGTGCCATGTGAAAAGTATAGCCTCTATCTGCTTCTCAGATTTTTACTGGTTTGTTGTCACTAGTTCCTACTTGAGGGCTCCTATTTCAGACTAACATTTTTTTAAATGGGTTTGATAAAATTGAAATGCCATACCCATGAGGAGCAGGTGAACTGTGGGCTCAAGGAGGTTGGCCTGAGGCCCTATTCCTCTTGTGGGAGCCTGCTTCCCACCCTGTCAGGCCTGCTGAGAGCTCTGGATAGGTAGCATTGCCTCCCTGCCTGAGGAGTGCAGGCAGCAGGCTTGGAGGGTAGGATGTATGCCTCTGCCATCCCTGGAGTGAGGGTGGATAACATGGCACTTCCCCCAGTGCCAGGTGGAGTCCGTGGCCACAGGCCATCTCCCATTAACCTCAGCCAAGGTTTTGGCCTTGGAGGAGAAGAGCACTGAGGAGCTGGATGAGGTCTAGGGGCATGGTGTGGGTGAGGTCATGCAAGGCTATTTGGGTTTGCTCAGCCTCTTCCAAGCATTTGATATCTGCTGTGGCGAGCCCCAAACTCTTGGAAATGAGAAGGAACTTTTTCTTCTCCCTTTCAGAACATTCACAGTGACTGTAAAGATTGGGTCTTCCCTTCTACCCTTCTCCCACTTCTGAGTTTTCTGTGCCAACCTACCAGTACGATTAATCTTGTACAATATATGGTATAAGTATGTGTTATGACTCATTACTCTTGATTTTGATTATTTTTATTCTGTAATATTCTGAAACTAATCATTAGAAGTGAGTCTCCCTATTGAATATTGAAGTGCCACCCTTACTCTTTCCTCATGTGTACAGACCTAATTTTTTGACCAGTTAAATGGACACTATCATTTGTCTACGTTTTTTCCCTACTATTGTGACAAATAAGATTATTGAAGGAGATTAGGGGAAGATAGTTTCCCTTTTAATGTTTAAAAACATACTGAATAAAGAAAATAGGTGTTACATCAATATTTGTTGCAGTGTAGTAATGCTTGTGTGTTAAGAGTGCTTTTCATCTGAGGATCTGTAAGCACTTTACAAAGGTGAATATACTACACAAAGAACATCTGGTTGCAGATTTTGTTTAGTCACTCTGACTGTTTACCCTGTGTAAGTACCCAGTTTCCCTTGCTTTAGTGTGGTTGGCGTGTTTTTTTGTTTTTTGTTTTTACAGTAACAAAGCAGAGGAAAAAATAAGTAGGAAAATGTTGTTAGTTCTTTACTCTGTTACCCTAGTTGTCTTTTACTTTATCTTTTCCATGTCCCATAATCGGTATTATAGTCCTAATGAACTGGAACTGCATGTAGTACACCAAGTATCTTGTATATCCTTCATAGAATATAAGAAACTTACTAACTGCTGTTTGATCCTTCTGTTTATGCATCCTAAAATTGATCTTAAATGTTTTCTTTCTGGAACATTAATATTAAATTGCAGTGAAGATAAGAGTTATTAATAAAAGCTCTGCATGGATACAAATGTCTACTCCTTGGGAGTCAACCCCATAGTAGAGCCCTCCGAGATACAAATATCTATCTCTTGGGAGTACACCCGCTTACAGATCTGAGGGTCTCAATGCCTAGCTGTGGATAGATAGAGCCCTAGGGCCGTAGGGCTCTATTCGCAAGTGTCTCTTAGGAGTAGAACCCTACAGATCCTGATGTCTATCCACAGACATTTGTATCCATGTAGGGCTCTATCTATTAAGTGACTTTTATTATTAAATATTTCAATTTTATATACAAGGAAGGTGAGACTACAAGATTTCTTTAATGCTTTGAATCTGCTCAGTGCACTAAAGAAGATACTAAAATTAATAAAGGAATCTACTTAAATAAATCTTTTTAATTATCAGCATCGAGGCAGTATTTTTATTATTATTATAATTGCTTCTGAAGGGCAAGTGTCCTGAAGATGGATGGGATGAAAGTACCATTGAACTCTTTCTCCATGAGCTTGCCATTATGGACAGCAATAATTTTCTGGGCAACTGTGGTGTGGGTGAAAGGGAAGGAAGAGTGGCATCAGGATTGGTTGCCAGGCGGCATTACAGGTAAGTCTGACACAATTTTAATGCTACTCTTTTATTATTAATCATTAAAATAAGCTATTTACAAAATGTTTTGTTATAAAAGTTTGAAAATAGCAGAAAACCAAAATTTCATTTCAGACAATTACATCAGTTTCATTAGTAACGTTTTATAGAAGGTTGTGGGGTTTTTTTGTTTTTTTGTTTTTTTTGTTAGCATCATCTCCTCTTTTACTGTATTCACACAATTTTGCTCTTAAGGAAATTGTGATTGTTAGAAATGCAAAATTTTGATTTGGTTACATGACAAATCAAGGAGAAGAAGAAACTTCCCTGATTAAAAAATTACTTCTGAGTTTCCTGTCCTTTAAAGTTCAGTTTATAGAGTACAGCATTAACTCATTTGTATATTGCTTAAAAATTTTCTTCTAAATATGATGTAACTAATTAGAAAAGATCCCTGGCACCCTAATATTGACATATTGATTGCTGTAATTATTTACTCATGACAGAGATTAATTGACATGACCATAAAACAAGTCCCTTAATATTGATTACTTCAAAGGAGGGAGAGTTATGGGACAGCAGGGCTTTTAATAGTTTGAAGGCCTGAGTCTTGCGAGATTTGATGGCTGCTTTGGATATTGAATTTTAGAGACCCTGTGGATATTGCTTTGTCTAGTTCCACTGATTTGGGTTGCTGGCTTATGCCAATTATTTGTGTTGTGTAATGTCAGCAGAATGAAATTTACTGGAATCCCCATCTCTGAAGAGTTGGCACGAGGACATATTGGAGACCAGTATTCTAGTAAATTTCATTTTCACAAGATAAGCTGAGTTTGTCCAATCCAGTTTTTTAATGAGACTTCCAAAGAAAACCAAGGAACTGAATTCATTTTTGTAGTTGCAACTAGATATAGTATTTTCCCGCACTATTACTTCTAAATTGAAGTTCTTTAAATTTATTGCATGATCAAAGGAACCAGTAGTTTTCAAAAGCCTCTGCAATTCTTGAGGAAGAATAGTGCTAATGGAGAGCAGACCTGGAGGCATCCCATTCCATCCTCAATTCAGTAGTCAGTCTCTGGCTTGATTGAACTATGAGATATGGAGCATCTCAGAGCTTCTTTCTCCTTCCAAAAAGTGCTGCTACTTGGTTTCCCTAAAAGAATGTGATAGTCTAGGAGCTGAATATATTGCAGGTGACAGAGCAGAGGATGTCACTTAACTGCTGCTGAGCTGGGACAGCTCTGTCACCTTATGTGCCACTTGATATCTACTAGCTTCAGTAATGGGGGAGAGATGGAATTTTGCTAAGACAAGGATGGGGAACCTAAGGCCCAGGGGCTAGATGAGGTCCCAGCTGGATCTGTCCCCCGGGGCTAAGGGTTCCACTCCTCAGCACTGGGGAGCCTGCACTGGCACTGTAGTCCCCACTGACACTCGCCTGACTGATTTTTCTATGGTCAGTGGCCTCTAGCCCAGAAAAGGTTCCCCATCCCTGTACTAAGAGAAGTTCTTTGTTCCGTCCCCATTCTCCTGCCAATTAAATAAGACTGTGGGAAACATCAGACAGTGGTTTGGGAGTAATCTTTTTTTCTCAGCCATATTAAACACAAAACAAATGGTCTGAGAGAGCAGAGCATCTAGAGATCCAGACGAGGAAAGAGAAATAGGGAACATATAGACTGAGAAGGGTGACCTGTTGAGGGCATAGCAGGGGAGCACAGCATTTTTGTAACTGTAAAGTGAGGGTTACAAGCAGACTTCTTTCAGTGGTCAAACCAATTAACTATTCCTGTCATTACACTGTAATTGGGAGAAAAAAGCTTAAGATATAAAACCATTCTAAAAGTGCTCTGTTCCATCTGCTTTTCAGCAAACAGATGCATATGGCTATATTTCTCACTGTACCCAAGACAAAAATGGAATTAAAATAATCAGTAGTTGAATGCTGTTGCTGAGCTTCCTTCTGCAGCTGTTGCATTTCACCAGTGGGTGAAGTTATTTCTGTAAGTGTGTAATTCATAAAGAGTTATGTGATCCTTCAAGCCTGAAATGTGCTAAATAATATTCCACTTTTATACATGTAATTTGAGTAGTACCAGGAAGATGCAAGACTGCAAAGAAAGATGGGACTCCACAGATTGAGTAGGAGGAAGTAGTAAAATGCAGAGTGGGTAGAAACAAGATGTGGAGGGAAACCGAGCATGTATTATTATAAATGCTTTAAAAATTATTTTTAACAAAGCATATGTAAACCACTTATTTACAGTTGTGAAATGTTTATCAGACACACAGCATCTGTAAAATCCCATGGGTCTATATTATATTGTATAATACAGTACTTCTTTTTTATTCTTCAAAAATATGGCTGCTGTGTGTGCAAAGTATCATGTGTAGCATAATCTGAGGGACATTGGGCACTGCTGATATTTATATCCCTTTTTTTCCAGGAAATCTACCTGGTAAATAAATAAATCACTATTATAATCCTTGTCAGTTACTGTTTTAATAAGCTGTTATTTTTGATGTCTTTATTGTACAGAAGTGAAATATTTCAGTCAGTTTCATGTTAATATAATCTGATTTTTAGTGTCGCATCGAAGAAGACATTTTGTAAAACCAGATGCTCTTCAAAAAACAAGAAATACTGCTATAAGACTTGAAAAATTCTTTATATATTTTCAACTTCTTTTGTTAAGGTTAATCCATGGAATTGGGAGGTCAGGTGATATTTCTGCTGTGCAACCTAAAGCTGCTGGTTCTAGCCTTTTGAACAAGCTTACTAATTCAATAGTTTTGGACATTCTAAAGCTAGCTGGTAGGTGTGAACCTGATATTTTTCTTATGGGATGTGTATGGGAGTTAGCAATTACTGTATGCTACTACCTGATTTGTTTTTTCATACAGGTGTCCGGACAGTGACCAGTTGCTTTGTGGTTCCTATGGCAACTGGCATGAGTCTAACACTGTGTTTCTTAACACTGCGGCACAAGAGACCAAAGGCAAAGTATATTATTTGGCCACGCATAGACCAGAAATCCTGCTTTAAATCTATGATAACTGCAGGTAAGGGGAAGAAGGTGCATTAACCATACAATGTAGCATTCTAACTACACATGTTTAAAACTGACTGAGCTGTTCGAAACTTCAATGATTTACATAAGATGGATGTTACCAAAACAATAAAAGTATTAGATATCTAGGTATTAGCAATTAGGGTAAGAGACTGTATCTATCTCACCAGTCTGAAACCAGTTTAGGTCAACAGTGACAAAGTCGTTACAATATGATGGTTTCAGGTTGTCTAGTCCATGTTCTTGCGGACAGGGTTCACTTCATCCATTCCAACATTGCAGAGCTCACGCATGTTGTTAGTGCAAGAAGGGAAGATGTTGTTGTTTCCATACCAGAGTGGACATTCAAGAATTTAGCATGATCAACTCGATCTTACTTCCTTTGAAGTCAGTGGAAAAATTCTGAATGATTGCAGTGGAGTCAGGCTTTATAAGAGTTCTTTATAAACTTCTTTGCATAGATGGAAATTAATATGTGAAATGGATTGCTAAAACTGGCAACTTGGTATGTATGGAATTTAAATAATTTATAATTAATAAAAAAAAGTACAAATTCTATGACTTCCTTCCATAATAGAAATTAACTTTTTAATCCTTATTTTGTATGTAGATAGTTGTTTAAATTACTTTTTTTTTCTGTTTGAGTGCTGTTCAGTTAAAAATGATGGGGGGAGGGGAGGACCCAGAAGACTGCTGCTTTTCTCTTTATGTATTAATTGGTATGCAGTGTGGAGGTGAAAAATAGTGAAACTTCTAGACTTACTAGATCCTCTGTGGAGGAATATGCATGGTTCTACAAAATCACATCATATTTTAAGTATCAAACTAGTAATTTTCAATTGATACTATGTGTTTTGAATTTGAGTAATAGAGCCTTAATCTGCTGCTCTATTCATATAGTTAAACATGCATAACTGAGCTTTGCAGTAATTTCATAGGTGTTAAATGATTTTGTCAAAGAGTGAAAAAAACCTAGTTGTGGCATTGTGAACCTGTACAGTTGGAGAATTCAATCAGTGGCATTACTTTAAAATGAATACATGTGCACAAAAGCATTTTGTCATTTATGACTTCAGTGTGTTTAAAGTATTTTTAATGCACTGTATTGGGTATGATCTTCAATGAGCTCAACTGCTTTATTGAATCTTTGTGCCTAAACAAGTCTTAAAACTTAAAATGTGATTCTTTTTCTTCAATATTTGCTTACTTAAAAAATGGATTACTAAAAAATGGAAATCTGAGCAAACATCACTCAGATTTTCCAAAAGCAAAAATTTCAGTTTCAGTTTGAGGCCAAATATGGAAATTTCCAGGATCTGGGGAGTATTTTGGAGAGAGTTGTGAATGAGTAAAAATGGGATTTTGAGGAAAATTGAGTTGTAGCCTCAACAATGGCATTTGCTACAATCTTGCTTTATTTTTGACAAGCAGTTTGATTAGAATTTTTAGCAATATTTTCAGCAGTACTGTTTTCATACACTAGAAGTTTGGAATCTTGAAAGGAAGTCTTTTTGTCTGATTTCCTTTTGACTGCCTTTCTCATCCTGAATATTTTAAAAAATAATCTCTTCTCTCTGAATGTATCTATTTTATTGAGGGAGATTTCATTGAAGTTGTTGCTACTATGTTGTTCAATTTGCAAAGGGCACTAGCTCCTACCTTGCCCAAGATCTCCAAAGAGTAGTGGACTCCAGTGAAGTTGTCTGTTACATTAACTATATAACATAAAATCATTTATGCATCAGCGTTTTTAATGCTTCCAAGCCTATGGAAGTAGTCTCTTACCAGAACAAATGAGTAGAAATAGAAAATTAAGTCAGAGCCAAAAAGCATGTATCTAGCCTGAAGATATAGATGTGTACAATTACTGCTTAATACACACTAATGTCTTATTTTTGTTGGCTGGGTTAGGTTTTGAGCCAGTGGTGATAGAGAATGTATTAGAAGGTGATGAGCTGCGCACAGACGTAAAGGCGGTGGAGGCTAAAATCCAGGATCTTGGGGCTGAAAATGTTCTCTGTGTTCATTCTACTACATCTTGCTTTGCTCCCAGGGTACCTGAAAGGTAAATAATCCTCATGTAATGCTTGATAGCTATTACCAAGGTTTTAATAACCTTCACATTTATACTCATTGTCCTAAAATATCTTAATTACACCAATAGTTCATGAAGCTGAATAGATTCCACAGTTAAAGTGTACTTTATTCCTGGAGGTCAGGGAGCAGGAGGATGGAAACAGTGCTCCTGCAGAACAGCATATCAAGAGAAGCAGAAAAGTAGAGACAGGAAATAGGGCAGATCTTCTTTTTCTTACCTGGCTGAGCATAATACTTTATTATTGCTTTTGGTGATATAAATGTAATTGTACCCAGCAGTTTTTCTGTGATTCCACAGAAGTGGGTAACAGTGATCTTCTGTGGAATCATAGTGGAGCTGCCCTACTAAGTTACAAGTCACATTTTCATAGTTAGTTGCCTGTGCTGCTGTCTCCTTTAGTTCAGTATTCACAGATGACTTTTTCTCATTTATCACTTTTGGATAGCCCAAGTTATGGTGTTTGTCCACTTTGCAAATGCCACTGTAAATATATTAACATAGCTGTAGCATTGCAGTTCCAAAATGTAGATATACTGCATTGATATAAAAAGGAATTTGCTCTGGTTTAGCTTATCTTGGTTTGAGCACTTACTGGCTGACCTCATGATGCTGGCTCTTTGTTCCCAGCTGTTCAATCACTTTCAAATAAGCTTAACATACATTACATTCTTTCCTAATATTACATTCCCATGTAAAGTTATTGCTGTAATTGCCACAGAGATGTTACTCAATCACTACTGACAAGGGAGATGAACCACACAATCAAGAATGGTAGATAATGCAGTCTTTGAGACACTATATTAAGATGTGGTCTGCACTATGAAATCTTTGAAAACTCCTGTTCTGGAAACTAGAAATTGGATTGCGTTGGCTAAATGCACTTAGTATTAGGAGACAAATTTTCAGGCTGAGATGGTGGTAGTTACTTAGAAAACCTGCTTTTGTGAATGTAAATAGTGTCTGTATATGGAAATACATGATAAACCCCCAGATACTAAGTTTTGCCAGCATGCAGTTGTATATTTGAGGGCTCATTTGTGTTCTCAGTAAAATTTGTTTAAAGTATAGGTTTAATAATATTTATTGTTAAGGTTTTTGAAAACATATAGTACATTAACTTCAGCATAAGAATTATTTTGGTTTGGAATTATACCAAGTTTATGCAATCAACCTGCTGTTGCAGTTTTATTTACTGCATCGTGTATATCTGTTTTTAATAGATTACTTTGATGTCTGGAAATTCACACTGTCTCGCCTTCGCATACATGGTAGTGTTCTGTCACTCATGACTTGGAAATAAAATACAAGATGGTGGTGAATTAGTGCATATTAGAGATAGAGAGGATTATGAACAGTGTTTCCTAAGATTTTCCATCCATGAGCAAAAGAATACTAAAACAGCCCTTTCTCAGTCACAAAGAATAAAGAGTGCTGTTAAATCAATACTTTCACCCATGCATCTTTATTATTATGACTGATCCTAAGTGCCCATTTACTGTCTTTGTCCCACAATCTGCTTATTGACCACTCCAATACTATGTGATTTGTAACCACACACAACACAGAAGGCCCTACAGTCATTCTGAAGGAAATGGGTGCTTCCTAACAAATGAGCCTGTAAATAATGAACTGTAGTGAATTGTGATGGTTGCAGCAGGTACAAGAACAATCCCATTTAAATTGTTTAACAATAAAAAATTTAGTTAAGATCAGAGAGCTGAAATATGGAAGGAAAAGATGGAGCTAAACATTGCTAAAATATAGACTTTATCAAAGCCCAGGCTAAAAGAGATCTCAGCTGGAAAGAAAACCAACCTCGGTCAAAGCTTCAATATGAAAATGAATAGCAGTTTAGAAATGTAATCAACTTAAATGAGTCATTTGTTCATAACTTGAAATTTCCATACATGCCCCCCAAAGCTCCTTGAAAGTCTAAAATCATTTTAAAAATAAAAGTTAAAAACTTCAGCTAATAAAAGGTAAGCCAAGAAATTTGAAAATATTTAGTATCTCATAATAAACATAGCAAGGGACCTCACATTTTCAAAAAATACTTAAAAATTATATATATATATATAAAATCAGCTTTTTTAAAATTCCACTAACAATACATTCAGATATTTTATTCAAGGTTGCAAAACTGACAGCTACTCTTTATCCGGCAGCAAGCATATACTGACAGCCTTAACTTCATTAGTTAACTCTTCAAGTGTCCGGATGCTTTCACAAAGTTTAACTTTTATTTTCCTTAAGTGATTAATATTAAACATAAAATAAGTGAAAATAAAAAGAGAAACCCAAAAGAAACACCCTATATCCCTTTGTCAATAATAAAGCAACTAAAACAATAAAAATTATCATAATTTTAAATTTTTCTTTTATAGGTATTCCTATAAAATACAAAAAAAAAAAATTCTTACTTAAATCTTTTAAAAGCTCATAAAAAGCCACCAGTTGGGTGGCTTAAAAAACAAAAGCCAACCTAGCGCATGCATGCACATGCGCATAAACACACAAAATCAGTATAAAATAATAAACCCCAACTATTACATTCCTATTCAAAATTGGGATGTGAATGGTTAACCTCACCCTTATGGTCAACCAGCGGGCTGCTCCAGCTCTGTGGAGTTTGGCTCGCCACAGACAGAGATGATGTAGCCTGGAAGGATCAACTCCCACCCCAGCGCAGCTCCAGCTCTGACCCCAGCCAGGTCTGATTGAGTAGCTGCTGGCTCACTATGATGTGGCTCCGGCTCTAGCTCCGGCCGGGGCCACTAGAGGAGCAGCTGCCCACTACGCAGCTCAGGCTCTGCTCCCAGCCAGGGCTACCGGAGGAGGTACTGCCTGTGATGTGGCCCACAGCTCCAGCTCTGGGGAAATGCTGAAGCTAGGGCCGTAGCCTCATAGCTAAGGCTGTAGAGCAGACTCATTTTTCTCTCTGTAAGTGGTCTCAGTGCCCCTAGATGGACAATACACTACACCCAGAAGTGGAGTGGGTGGGATGTGTGTGTGTGTGTGTGTGTGTGTGTGTGTGGGTGGATTGTACAAAGGAATGTCACATTTATTTAAAATACTAGCTTAATCTATTACAGTTTTATATTCACGCAGACATGAAGCAAAGAGAGATTGTATTTGCTTGAGATTCTGAATTTCCATGGAACGTCAATTTTACCATTGCATTAAATTGGATTTAGCACACAACTTTACAAAGAGAATATTTTCAAGAATAGAAGAAATGTTCACAAGTTGGAAGTAGGGGGAATCAAGGGATTGTAGAGAGATACCAGAATAATTGGGAATCATTTTCTAATGTACTAACAGTATAGATCTTAAAACATACAGAAGGCTTGGAGCCTTTAGTGAGCTCGGTAGCGTGAACCCTTGGATCTATGCAGAGCTTTATAGACTTCAGTAGGGCCCAGAGTTCCACCCACATAGAATTTATTGCAGCATGAGAGCCTGTGTGCTAAATGAAACTTTATCTGGTTTGTGATAAATCCATTCCAGCAAAGTGCTAATCCATGGATCTTTACATTCAGCAACAATAGAGCTATCTATTAAGCCTAAGGAAAATCTCTTTTGTTAGTAACAGTTTATCTGAGAGATGAAAGCAAAAGATTTTGTCCAGAATAGTTCCTTAAAAAAGAAGAGTGGAGGATTCAACTTACTGTAAAGGGAAGACCTATTATTGGTAATGAATAAAATAAAATCAGGATGGTAGAAGACCCAAACATAGAGACATGTCAACTATCCAAATATGGTACTAACTATGACCAATTTCATGTGCCTTTAGACTCTACTACTAGGATCATGTATATTCAAACTGGTATGGCCATCTTCTCTTAGGTCCCTTTTTGGGGAAGCACTTAAGTCAATGGCCTTAAGAACATACTTGTTTATATTAAGGGCTTAAGCATCAACCTCTGACCCCACAACTGAATCTTTCTTTGGTTACTATATTGTGGTCAGCTGAAGATGCAGTAATTTATGTTCAATTGTATTTGATTTTCTGAGCTATTTGCTTTAAAATTGGACAAACCACTCACCAGGTTCCAAAACACATTCTTAATTTATAGGTTTATGTACAGGCAGCCAACTATAAGATAAAATAATGTGGTTCGTCACAGGTGTCAGACTAGAGCAATGGGAGTCCAAAGTCTGTTTCCCACAGAGTATGTGTAGTATGAGCAGCAGTAATGCACAATTCTTCTCATCGATCTGTCCATATTTCTTCTATTGTCAAGAGGATATAGTTCCCTCCATGCCAGTTTACTCCTGGGCTGCTGCCTAGAATGCAAATGAGCTCCAGTTGTTGTCAGAGGTATTGGTGGTTTTGCAATATAGTTACTTAGGGTTTCTATTGAGACTACCAACCCATCGTACATATTCATTGTACATAATCACTCAAGAGCTACCAGATGGTAACAACTCTAGTCCTTTCCCAGCTGGGTTAGCTTGAACCGGGAACCTAAAAGTTCCCTGTCCTTTGCTATTTCTGATATCTTGAAACATTTTGTTTCTCCCCACATATTTTGAAACATCAGCCAAATCCTTTTGGGGGCTCAGTGCAATCATTTAAAAAAAAACAGTATGCAGAAATATGCTTTAAAAAATTAGCAGCCTGCAAGTTTATTGGGGAATGCTATTTACTAAAAAGTTTTTCAGGACTGAAGTTAGGCATGAAAAAATGTGAGCTCAGCCCAAAAGGTAAGAGTGGGACTAGGTAACTGAGAATATTAATTACTACAAAATAAATGCTTCCATTTAACTATGGTCACAGCTATAGTACTAAAGTGTGTCTACTTTCATCTGGGAACATACCTTCCAGCCTGGGTAGACAGAGACATACTACCTCTCCTTGAGAGAGTTTTCTAAAAATAACAGTATTGACTTTGCAGCACAGGTTAGCCGTCTGAATTAGGACTGAATTAGGTGGGCCTGTACACTAGCAGCTAATCTGTACCACGGCTCATGCTCTAATGTCTACACCATTATTTGTGGTGCGCTAAGTCAAGGAGAGCTAACATGTATCTGTCTACCCAGAGGAGTGGGGGGCACAGTCCCAGCTGCAGTGTACTCTAATGTAATGGTGAAGAAGTTTCCCTTTCCCTCACTTATCCTCATTTTGGCCTTATTGCATTAACTTGTCTTTAAATTGCCAGATTCATACCATAATTTTACTGTGTCAGTTATTAGTGTTTTCCTAATTTGCACTTTTATGTTTTGTAGACTAGAAGAACTGGCTGTGATATGTGCTAATTATGACATTCCTCACATAGTCAATAATGCATATGGAGTTCAGTCTTCAAAATGTATGCATCTCATCCAGCAGGTATGAGGCTTGTATTTCAAATGAGGTATTTTTAAATATTTATTTTAACCTTTTGAAAGTTCAATTATATAGAACTACAAAATGCACAATAGGGGCACATTCTGTCAAATGTTTTTGCAGATTTGCATCGAATTCCAGATAATTTTGAGTGTGTGAGCAGATTCAAAGAACAGGGAATACTTTTTTTTTCTTTTTTTTAAGAGTTGCTTCCCCCTCTGTCAAAATTGTTGTGCCAAAGTGAGCAGAATTGGTCTCCAGTAACCTTTTTACAAGCAAATTCTGTTTGGTCTAAAATGAAGAGTTATTTTGGCTCCCCATTGTTTCTCTTAATTAGGGGCTTAAAGTAACAACTTTCATCAGCTCCTGATTATTTTTCACCCTACAAATTCAGAAACATACAAGTAACATTGAAAGAACATCTAGAAAAATAACTTTTCCACAAATCACTTGGGATTTTTTAATTGGCAAAAAATATGAAACAGACATCAGAGTATTAATGACAAATGAAAAAAGCTGTTAAAACTCTTGTATTTGTCAACAGCACCTTCAGAAGTGTAGATTGAACAGACTTCTGAGGTCTTCAGATATTTTGGCAACATTCCATTCACTTGAAGTGTGTGTGGAAATTCTTTATTTTCAATTGGGATGCTGTCAATTTAAATCTTTCGGAGAAATGATTTCCTGGTTGTTACAAATAACTTCTAATATGGCTAAAACTGAAAGAGATTAGAGAAAAATACATCTTTCAGCATGTTTAATTTTGTACATCTGACAGTACTTTTTGTATTTCCCCTTTTCCTATCGATGTCTTAGATACCAATACATAGAGGAAAACCTTTTACAATTCCGGGGGGAGGGAGGGGAGTTGTGTGTTTTTGTTTTGTTTTTGTTTTTGTTTTGTTTTTTAAAATCATAGGCACAGAGAAGGAATCTTAGTCTGAGTCTAATGCCTGAAACTACTTTTAAAAAAGAGTGGGTAATTTCAGGTTGATGGTAACTTTTTAATGAAATAAATTTGTTTAATCTTCACAAGCATATTTTTAATAAAAAGAACAATTAAAGTGAGATTATGGCTGCTATATGCTCCTGAGTGGCTGAAGGCCTTTGGCAAAACACACTTGAGACATGAGGATGGAAAACCCATGTCTGATAGTTCCCTGTAAATCTCATTTTTTTGAGGAGTACAGGATCTTTGTAAAAAGGCTTTTCTTTCGAAAGACCCCCATGTAGACAGCGGTTTCACTTTCAAAATAGTGTTTTTTTGACCAAGATGCTGTGGCACGATTATGCAAATGAAGCACGAGAAATTCAAATCCCGGCTTCATTTGCAATTTCGATGTCTAATTTACATCCCTCTTTCGAAAGAGGGATATAATTTAGACGTACCCTTACTGAAATCTTGGTAAGGATAATATTTGCGTATTCTCCCACAATCATCCACTGGGTTTTAATGGGAATTTATATATCTGCACTGAGAGAGAGAGAGAACACTGTTTTTCTCAAACATACCTACGCCATGGCCATTTTTATATAAAATATAATCCTCAATTGAGACTCAATTTGGTAAACTTCTGAAATATTGTAGGTTACTGACTTTTATGGAGCTATATAGTTAAAATCCATGTTGAACTTTGAAAATGTACCACTACGTGTAAGAACTTCAACTTGGTTCAGTATTTTAATTTGTTGTAAAAGGGGGATTAATAGTAGAGTTACAGATGGATAAACCAGTAGTAAAATGGTTGCATTGCTACAGTTCCTTAGAAAACACTACTAAGAAAAGCAACTGTAACCATTTTAATTCAGGTTTTAGCTCTGTTGTGTTCTCAGTGAGTTTTATTAATGAAATTTCCTGTCAACTGCTTTTACACGTAACACAGCAGAAAGCTGTCAAATATTTGTTCCTAGTGTGTCTGTGTGTGGCGGCAGTTGTATTTTTGTTGGTTTTTTTTAGGGGGCCCGAGTAGGTAGAATAGATGCTTTCATCCAGAGCTTGGACAAAAATTTTATGGTTCCAGTAGGTGGTGCTATCATTGCTGGCTTTGATGATTCCTTCATCCAGGATATCAGCAAGATGTATCCAGGTAAATAATTGATACATTGTTTCATCTTTGTGAAATAACTACAAAGAACTCAAATATCTACTTCTCTTTATTCTCTCTTTCTCTGTCTCTTATATTTATATATATTATGTAAAATAATCAAGTATACCATTGTTTCAGGAAGAGCGTCAGCATCTCCTTCTTTAGATGTCCTCATTACGCTACTGTCCCTGGGAGAAAGTGGCTATAGACAGCTACTAAAAGAGAGAAAGGTAAGCTTTTTGACAGAGAGCATTTCTTTTTCATTGTTATTACAGTGGAAATTATACAGTTCAGCCCAGGAGCATTCATATTTAAGTATACACAGTTTACCTGTTTATCACTGGATCCCCAAGTAGATAATTAATATGAAATCCTTTACTGTATTTCAAGAACCACATAACTCATTGTTTATGAATAGATTTGACTACTATATATGATTTCTAAAGTAGCTCTTTTAATTTTGGAAGCAACAGCAGTGCAAATTTCAGACGGCTTCTGACTTTGAAAGCAACATTGCTTGAGAAACAGATCAGATTTTTTTAAAACATTCATGTATTTGTTCTGCCCATTTCACTTCAAAAGCACACAGCTCACAGGAAGAATGCTAATTGAAACTTGAAAGCAATTTGTAGTAGAGCTAATAAGGGTGGTTATGTTTTAAACGGGACAGTCTTCAGAAGTGTTATCAATCTAGGCAAATACATCTCTTGTGGTTATGTCAGGCATTTTGCATCCTGTCTGTAATACATAGTCTAAAAGAAAGTGACTGCTCCACAGGGATTTTGGACCAGTGGTAGATGTTACTGCTGTGGAGGAACTCCTAGTTCTTCGAGTGCTTGCTCATGTGCATTCGAATGAGGTGCACGTGTGCTGCATGCACAGAGTCCGGAGTGTGTTTTTCCCCAGCAGTACCCATCGGGCCGGCAGGTCGCCCCCCTGGAGTGGCACCGCAATAGCGGTGCATAAGTACCCCTTCCGGCCCTC
Source organism: Apalone spinifera (assembly GCA_030068395.1). Classification (NCBI taxonomy): domain Eukaryota; kingdom Metazoa; phylum Chordata; order Testudines; family Trionychidae; genus Apalone; species Apalone spinifera. The sequence continues at coordinate 95,157,117 of JANRFK010001234.1, forward strand.
CCACTCTTCAGTTTCTTCTTACCGCCCATGACGGTGGTTGGAGCTTTTCTTGATCTGTAGTTGAAAAACCCAGTGATAGTTGTTTCTTACCTGTAAATAGTTTTGTCAGCGTGCTTTAGAGTAGTTTAGTACTTAGTTGTTATTTCTCTTCCCTTCGGGGGAAGGCGATGCCACGCCCACGTGGATTTAAACCCTGTGCGAAGCCGATGCCCAGAGAATACCCCCCACGACTCATGCCTAAAGTATGTGGGAGAGTCTCACCTGACTGACTCCTGCAAGATCTGTAAAAGCGGCGAGGAGTCCTGTAGCACCTTACAGACTAACCGAAGCGTTGGACCATAAGCTTTCGTGGGCAAAGACCTACTTCATCAGATGCATGTAGTGGAAACTTCCAGAGGCAGGTATAAATATGCAGGCCAGAATCAGGCTGGAGATGACATAAGAATGGCCGTACAGGGTCAGACCAAGGTTCATCTAGCCCAGTATCCTGTCTGCTGACAGTGGCCAGCACCAGGTGCC
>JANRFK010001234.1:95157735-95186816 GCA_030068395.1 Apalone spinifera
AATTCACATCTCCAGATCAGCTACTAGAAGTAGGCCTCATCCTCCCTGATTGGACTCACCTCGTCATCTCCAGCCTGATTCTGGCCTGCATATTCATACCTGCCTCTGGAAATTTCCACTACATGCACCTGACGAAGTGGGTCTTCGCCCACGAAAGCTTATGCTCCAACACTTCGGTTAGTCTGTAAGGTGCCACAGGACTCCTTGCCACTTCAACAAGCTTGGCTTCCCTAAGCACAACCACCCTGCCTTTTTGGACACCGGGGGCTTACCATCAGTGGCAAGGGCCCATGCCACCATTGCAGGGATCTAGTGTCTCACACTGTAGGAGCACTCCATCGGCCTTGGTGTCAAGACCTCCTGATGTGGCTAGAGCAGAAAGCCCACCAAGACAGGAGACTAGACTGGAGAGAGTAGCTGAGGTGAACTGAGCTCCTCCTCAGGCAGAGCCCCCGCAAGAGACCCATTCTCCTGAGATGTTGAGGACCCTGCACCCATAAGGGAGTCCTCTTCTTCCTCTCCAGATGAGGCCCTGGCAGATCCAGCACCATCAAAGCCTCACCGATCCGCCAGAGAGCAGGCCCTACGCTCACCTGACGCAAAGAGGGCGTTAGCCTTCTACATAGATAGAACTAGACATTTTTGTCTGAGCTCTTTCTTTCTTTCTTTCGTGGAAAGAGTGAAGGGGTTGTCGGTATCAGCTGAAAGATTGTCTTGCTGGATGATCTCATGTATCAGGGAGTGTTATGTGTTAGCGCATAAGGAGCTACCCCATGTTAAGGCCCACTCCGCTTGAGCTCAGGCATCCTCAGCGGCTTTTGTGGTACAGGTCCCAATAGTTGACATTTGTAGGGCGGCATATGTTTACGTCACATTATGCCATTACACAGCAAGCCAGGAGTGATGCAGCTTTGGATTCTGTGGTTCTCAGTTCAGTTCTGGTTTGGTTTTTTTTTTTTTTAAGAGGTTTGATAGGTTGAATAAATTTGCATATGTTTAAACTATTAGAAGTAAGAGTGTGGTTAATTAAGGGTGTACCTCCGACCCCGCCTGTGCATGTTTCAGCTAGAGAGTCACCTCATTCGAATGCACATGAGCAAGCACTCAATGAAGAAAAAATAGTTACTTACCTGTAACTGTTGTTCTTCGAGATGTGTTGCTCATGTCCATTCGATTTCCCCACCACCACCACCTCCCCTTCATCAGAGTCTCCGGCAAGAAGGAACTGAGGAGGGGAAGGGCCGGTAGGCGTACTTATGCGCCGTTATCGCAGCACAGGGGGCAACCTGCCGGCCCGATGGGTACCACTGGGGGGGAAAAATGCTCCGGAAACCGTGCACGCAGCATGCGCGTGCACCTCATTCAAATGGACATGAGCAACACATCTCGAAGAACAACAGTTACAGGTAAGTAACCGTTTTTTCTTCTTCAAGTGATCGCTCACGTCAATTCCAAGCAGGTGTATGTACACTGTGTACACAGTTGTCAGAAGGTTTTCCCCCAGCAGTACCTGTCAGTCGACTGTGGAATCTCCCTGGAGTGGCATCACTATGGTGCTGTATATAGACCACCACCAACCCTCCCCCCATTCAGTTCCTTCTTACCTTGTTGTTGGAGCTTTCAACTTCTCTTGCCTTTGGCAAGAGTCTTCCCTAGAACTTAGTTTTTCTAGTGTAATTGTAAATATTGTTGTTTCTGCTAATTAGTGTTATCTTTAGTCATTGGGTAGTAATCCCAATGTCCCTGCCCTGGGGGCAAGAGTATGCCTCTGTCCCAGGTTTCAAAACATGTGCTGCTTGTCAGAAGCCTAAGCCCATGGAAGATCCTCATGAATCTTGCCTTTAGTACTTAGGTGAAGCACATCAAATGGACAAGTGCAAGGTTTGCAGGGGCTTTTGTCCAAGAACCAAAAAAGAAAGACTTCTGGCTAAAACTCCTTTTGATGCAGTCAGTCCTGCACCCTCAGCCTGCACAGCCAGGACCGGCACCAAAACTGGCCTCTTCAGTGCGCAGCGTATCTCCTTTGGTGGAGGACAGCTCGGCACCACCAAAAGAATCAGCTTCCAAGACCCCTTGGCACTGGCATTCTCTGGGATCAAGACCTGCAGGGAAAACTTCTCAGCACTGTTCATGCTCTCTGGCACCACACAACAAGGAACTGCAACAGTGAAGGTGGTCACCCATAACCAGGGCCAATAAGGCCAAAGGAGTGCGTCCTGTGTTGGAACTCTGCAGTGCTTGTGGACCAACTAGTGCCGTCGACTCCAGCACCACCAGAGGAGCTATCAAGTCTGGTGCCTCTGTACTCCCCAGCTCTGGGTAGCCAAATGGAGGACTTGGACATGCCATCCACATCTGAGTTTTTTAAAGTGATCGAAATGATATCCCAGCACTCCCCATCTCTGAGACTAACTGTTAGACCTATTTCAGTGAGCATTTTGGTTCCATTTTGGGGAAAACCCACCATGGTTAGGTAACATTTTCTCAGCACCATTCTCCTTGAAACTGCCCTTCCCCTCGGCAACATTCTCTTGAGCCATCCAGGACAGGAAGCCCTTGGTCGTCCAGGTCGGGCTCAGACTTAGACTGGGACTCCTGTGTTTCCAGGAAGAGTTGTTGTCATTCACAGTGCTCACACTGGGACCAATCACACTAGCCATCTGTGATATTTTGGCGGCACCATCACAGCGGCCATTCTGGGTGCCCTGGGAATACCATCAGGCCCAGGGCCCCAGTTCCCAATCTGTCTGTGGTATTAGGAGGTGTCCAACATCATCCTTTATGACCAGGCTACCTCCATCCCATCCGGGCACTGAGACTGGTTTGAGGCCCGGTACGATGAGAGAGCTACCCAGCACCATGTTTGGAATGCAGCATGGCACCAGATCCAGTGGGCAACCCAATATCACAACCAGCACCTACCTTCGTGATATGGATGCCTTGCAAGAGCTCAAGGGGCAGGAGGACCTAGAACAGATTGGGGCATCATCTTTCTATTTTCCTGTTGAGTCTGTGACAGGTTCATCCAATTCATTACCCTTATGGATAATAGAGTGCACCAGGTCCGGCTTAGGAGGGTGGCTCATAATTTGGGCCTATAGGCAGAGGCAGTCGTTGAAGATCTCATCCGCATGGTTTACATTCTTGCCCCAGAGAGCCCTTTTACGATAGCTTTTTTTTCATTTATCTGGATAATTTTAGTATGGCAAAATGTCTGTGGCAGACCCCAGCCTCCATTGCTCACACTGCAAAGAGGTGTGGAGAGGAAATATTTTGTTACCTCTAAGGGATATGAGCATTTTTACATACACCAACAGCCCCGTACTCTTGTGGTGGATACAACAAATGTGAGAAAGAGGCAGAGGCAAATGCCCAAGTCAAAAAACGCGCAACCCTCCCCCCCCCCACCTCTTTAGCCAAAAGATCAGTTTATTGTGGGGTCTCTAGTTGACAATTTCCAACCAACAGGTGGTCCTTAGCTGAAAGAATTTTAATTCCTGGGCTTCTCTGGGAAACTTTAAAGAGCTCTTGCCAACTGACTCTTGCTCAGAATTTACAACAATTCTGGACGAGGGTAAGATTATATCAAGGATCTCCTTGTACAGTGTCTGTGGGTATTGTGCTGTGCAAAAGCTTCTGGCTACAGGTCTCCAGGCTTCTACCTGAAGTCTAATGAACTGTCCAGGCAGCACTGGTTTTTCCACTCTGATAGGCTTATCAGTGGACATACCCCTCCCTTTACCTCTTTTTCCAGATTTGCTCACACAGGACCACAATTGCCTTCAGCATCTCAACTTGGAGTCACTTCATCTCATAGCTTGGATGCTCCTTGGTTAAATCTGCATGAGATGGCATGCTCATCAGTGGTAAAAAAGGTTCTCGTGGGCATTAGAAAGCCTTCCATGTGTGCTGCCTATATTGCCAAATGGAAGAGGTTTTCTGTCTGGTCATTTCAAAGGGGTATTCAGCCAGTAGAGGACTCTATTTCTGTTGCCTCGAACTACATCCTTCATTTAAAGCTGCAAGGCCTGGCAGTAGCTTCGGTAAGAGTACTCTTGGTGGCTATCTCAGCCTTGCATCCTGGCTCAGCGGGCCAATCAGTGTTTATGAATCTGGTTGTCACCCATTTTCTAAAGGGCATGGGCAGATTTTATCCTCATGTAAGGCACCTGTCCCTCAATGGGACCTTAAATTAATGAGACCACCCTTTGAGCCTCTAGCGTCATGCACCCTCATGTATCTATCTTGGAAAGTGGCTTTCCTAAAGGCTATCACAGTAGCCAGGAGGGTTTCTGAACTCAAGGCATGGACATCAGAGTCTCTTCACATAGTCCTTTATAAGGACATGGTGCAGCTTAGGCCAAACCCATCTTCTTATCTAAGGGGGTTTCAGATTTTCACGCCAACCAGGATATTTTCTAACCGCTATTTTACCTGAAGCCACATAACTCCAAAGAATACACGTTTCACTTCCTCGACTTCTGGCTTGCCGTGGCCTTTTAGATGCTGTAAAATTGAATGGTAGTGTAATCACATTAAATCTTAGTAGTTAAATGAATATTCGATAATTCCCAGGGTGAGACCAGCAGCCAGTGCATTCCTGGCCCCACTCCTGGGTAGCCCCCTGCCACTCCGTGCTGCTGCCTTTGATACAGAGGCAACAATGTGGAGTGGCAGGTGGAGCCAGCTGGTTTAAAAACCAGCTCCCCTCATGCACCAGCTGCCTGCTGTTCTGCGCTGCTGCCTCTGTATCAAGGGCAGCAGCCCTTGTCCATGGGGGGGCTGAGCGTTCTCTGTGGACACAGAGTACTCCACATCCCACAGAGTAGCCTCTGTCCATGACAAGTCTGGGCCTGCCACAGACAGAGGCTGCTTTGTGGCAGCCTTCCCTTCCCCCCGCCCCTGCTTTCCACACTGCTGCTATTAATAGAGGCAGCACCATGGGGGAGGGGCAGGAAGCAGTGGGGGGGAACTGGCTTTTAAGCCGGCTCCCCCACAGCACTGGCTCCTGCCTGCCTTCTTCCCCACCACCACTACTGCTGCCCCCTGCTTCCTCTGTAGGAGGTAGCGGGCGGGCGGGAGGGGGCGAGAACAGGCAGGTCCGTGGAGCCAGTGCTCGAGAGGAGCCTACTTGAAAGCCTGGTAGCAGTGGAATTGGGGGGCAGGTGGATCCAGTGCTCCTGGAGAGCCAACTTTAAACCAGCTCTTCACGGGCACCAGCTCTCGCTCCCATTCCCCATTCTTTGCTGTGGGAATGCAGGTAGTCAACAAGATTAAATGATACGCCTAGGCATATTGGTTAATCATGTAGTTTTCTTACACAATGACATCTCTAGCATTAGGACCTTTTATGATCTTGCCAAGATCCCATTTCCTCTGCTGACTGCCCACTCTGCTTGGGCGCAAGCACTTTCCATCTCATTCTGACCCATATATTGATCCAGGATATTTGCAGCATGGCAAGTTGGTCCTCTGTTCATACGTTTACCTCTCACTAAGCTATCCTACTGCATGCCAGAGATGATGCCGCTTTTGAAAGAGCAGTGCTTCAGTCAGCAACTCTGACTCCTGCACCAGATAACTGTTTGGGTGTCACCTGCTTGAAATGAACAGGAGCAATCACTTGAAAAAGAACAAGAAATGATTACCTATCTTTCATAACTGTTATTTTCAGAGATGTGTTGCTTATGTCTGTTCCAAGACCCACCCATCTCCCCTTTGCCAGAGTCTTTGGGCAAGAAGGAACTGGCGAGGGAGGAGGGAGTGTCAGCAGTGATCTATGTACAACGTCACTCCAGAGGGGATTCCACAGCCAGCCAACAGGTACTGATAGGGTAAGAAACTTCTGACCACTGTGCATGCAGCACATGCATACATGCTTGGATTGGCCATGAGCAACACATCTCAAAGAACAATTAAAGGAAGGAAGGTAATCATTTCTTTGAGGATCTCTCCAAGGCTTAGACATGAGCTGGATTCCAGACATAAGATTTAGACACATTTTAGGTACCAAGGGGACTTGAGGTACGATGGGAACCTTATTGTTAGGAATTTAGATGACAGTTTAGGAATTCTGACAAACTAAATTGTGGATTTAAAACCTAAAGACACAGATATCTAAATTATTTTCTGGATCTATGCCCTTTTGTGTGCAAGTTATATAAGTAATGATATTATTTTCCTGGAACTAGGCTTCTAAAGTGAATAAAACATTAGATATTTACAACTTGATTCAGTAGGCAGGTCTTTTTATTCAAAATGTGGCTATATACTATAAACATACTTTATGTGTGGTGTAAATATTTCTTTTATTAGATTTGTGGTGGAAATAAGAACCCTTTTTTTTAAAATGTGCTTGTTCCTGAACTGTATAACTCTAACAGCGATAGTTTATTGTCTGTGCTCTGCAGAGGCAGAGCTATTATACTCTCTGCAGGAGCTATTTATAGCTTGACATTGAATACTTCTTTCTATATTGGTGCAGCCTACATCTACTCAAAAAAGAAGTGAGGCTATAAAAAAGTCAAAGTGTTTTTTTTCTTTTCTTGCCTTATCCTTATTCACATCAAATGTTGCTTCAGGTTATTTGATCTCAGCTTAAAACTAAGAACCCGTGTTTTTAAATGAGGGAGGATAATATTTTGCAGTAGAAATAAGCAAGAACTAGACTACTCAGTTTCTGCCCTTCACTGGAGAGACCCATCTCAAGAGGTACATCATTACCTGGTTGCAGAGAAAAGAATATGGATGGAATAGGCAGACCCAGAGGTTCAGGGCAATATCGAGGGAGTAGTTGTATTACCAGGGATAAAGCCATGAAGGTATATTTGCAATACAACTGAAAACCTATTGTAGCCTGTGCCAGCTGATTCACAGAGCTCAGGCTAAGGGGCTGTTTAATTGCCTTGTAGCTATTCTGTCAGTCTGACACCTGGGCAATAGGACGCCACAGCATGGCAGGGTCCCAGAGCCGAGGCTGCAGCCCGAGTCCAAACATCTACACCACAGTTAAATAGCTCCTTAGCTCGCGTGAGCCCTTTAGCCTGAATCAGCTGTCCCAGGCCAGTTGCCAGTGTCTAATTTCAGTATAAATTTACTCTAAGGGTGCACATATCTAGAACTAGAAGACTACCTGGCATTGCCCAAATCAGGGGCACAACCAAAACCTGACCTTGCTTTAAATTTTGATAAGAGAAAGCTGCATATGAAATTTAGTAGTCCTCGCTCTTACCATGTAGGAGTTATTCTTGAACAAGTGTACTCTCAGATGGGCACACAGAGAGAGATACAAGCTTTCTAAAATATATAGCAGAAGATGCAAGTGGCGGAGGTTGGCAGAAGGTGAACATGAGTGTTTGATGTATCTTTAAGGGACAAAGGTAGTGGGTGTGTCTGGGAAGGAAGAACTGGTCACAGATATCTTCTCCACTATTTTGCTGTCTCTAAAGAAGGAATGAAAACAGTTTTTCCCCTCTTCTAATACTGTCACCTCCATCATCACACTTAACATCTAATGGCAAATGTTGCCTCATGCATTTTATATTGATTGGCTCAAGTATGGTCACTTGATATGTGTTTACAGCCTGTCTAGCACAGTTGGGTCCTGATCTTAGCAGGGGTCTCTAAGCATTATTGGAATGCAATGAATAATAATAGATACACAGTCAAATATGATAAATCAATATTTTCTCTTTTGAATTCTAGTATTTTGTGACAGTTAGGTTTCTAAGAAGTGATCCTCTGAAGCCTTTAAATAATATGCTTGTGCATCAAATTATCTATTTAAGGTTTCCAACATGAAATCTATATTTCATATGCTTATTTTTTGGCTGAACTAAACAATTGTACAAAACATAGAGGTAATACTGTTCCTGACATCCATTGTGTAATATTAGTCATGCTGAGAAGCAAGTGTTAATCAGTGTAGGATAAAAATGACAGCCAAGGAACCTAAGTTCCAGTATCAGATTTAACACCTGTTACCTACATTGTAGAGAACATCTTACTAATCTATCTAATCAGTTGATCCTGGGCTTTATGAGGGAGCATCTGCTTTGAAATGCACAAGAGCCCTGTTATGGGCTGGACAAGGCTCCGACACCCCCTACAGGAGGCCGTCCCAGCGAGAGGAGCAGAGAAGAGGTCCTCCAGGCATGATTGGATGCTGGAGAAACAGCCAATCTATCAGGAACCCAGCAAATGGGTATAAAAAAAAGCTGCAAGGGCTAGGGCTTGGCAGTTCCCATCAGGAGCTCGACCCAGCCAGGTCTATATCCTGACTGGGAGATCAGCAGCACTACGGACAGCTCCCAGTGTGACCTGAACTTAGACCTGGGCAAGGCCCAGGTCCGGTGGCTGAAGACGGGCCACAAGCCTAATACAAATGTCCAATACCACCGAGGACAGGACTAGTCAGATCCTAGTCTCAGGGCCTTGAAGACAACCAGGCAAAGACCTTGTGTGACACCCTTTGGCCAGAGAAGAACGCTCACAAGCTGGTGGACCCGTTACAAGCCCCCACTGGGGACTCTTGTACATTTCAAAGGAGGAATGTGGAGTTGCCTGTCCAGTAGTCGATAGAAATTTCATCAACTACTGGATTAATCAATTAACCAATATTTAACATTCTTAATTGATGCTCTACTTAAAACTGAATTTAGGAATAGTGAGAAAATATTTGTAATGCATTTTAAGACTGTTTTCAAAATGCCAGTATTCCAATATTCTTTCAGTTATTCAGACTAGAGATATTTGCTGCTGTCTCTAATTTTGTGAAGTGATAGACTTACATGTTTGAGATTTTTTTTTTTTTTGAGATACTACAGGATTTTCTGTTGATATGGAACTTTCAAATGCTTTGTCAAACCTTCATTCAGATCCCTAATTTCCATAAGTTTGTCTCATTTAGCTGACATTAATGCATAAATGTAATATCTTAAATGATGTTTTGCAGTTATGCAAGAACCAGACAGGAGTAAGCAATCCAAAGTAGGGATGTCAACATGTAGACGACTACATGATTAACCGATAAGCCTGGGCTTATCAATTAATCTTGTCAAGTAAATGCTCTTGTCAAGTAAATAATCTTGTCAAGTAAATTCCCCTCTCTCCCTGCTGCCTCTGTATAAGAAGCAACAAGAAGGGGGACAGCTAGTGCCCATGGGGAGCTGGTGTTGAGAGACAACGGTCCAGAGGGTGAGGGGAAAGGCAGGAGTTGATACACATTGGAAGCCAGCTTTGAAGCCAGCCCTTTGCGCATGTGGACTCCATGGACCCTCCTGCTCTGTCCTTGCTGCCTCCTACAGACACACACATACACACATGCTGTGGCAGTAGCCTCTGTCTGTGGGGGGGTTCAAGCTTCTCACAGACAGGGCTGTGTTGAGACAGCCTCTGTTCACGGGGAGCTTGGATCCCCTACGGGCAGGGGCTGCTGCCACCCTGCGCTGCTGCCTCTATCAGAGGCAGCAGCGCAAGACAGCAGGTGGGAGCCAGTCTGCGCAGGAAGCTGGGTTTTAAACTGGCTCCCCTTGTGGACCAGTTCCTGCTTGCCACCCCGTGCTGCTGCCTCTAATAGAGAGGCAACAGTGTGGAGTGGCAAGGGGGGCTCCCCAGGAATGGGGCCAGGAGCACACTAGCTGCTTGCCCCATCCCCAAGGACTATCAAATAGTCGTGTAACCACTAAAATTTGATGTGGTTACACAACTTTTCAGTTATATGCTAGCTAACATCCCTAATTTGAAGCAGTATACCTGTCCAGAGTAAGGATGTGAAGAGGCAGGTTTGTATCAACAATTTGTATCAACTACACAATTAGTCGATAAGGGAAGGCGCTCAGTCCTGGCTTTATACTGGGTCCAGGAACTACCCCTGCTGCAGCTCTGCAGTTTAAATGTGGTATGAGCCAGGTCCCTAAATCTGTCTCTGTCAGTTACTTGCTGTAAGGCCTTGGGCAGATTACCTAGGCCTATTCTGCACTAGCAATGTGCATTGGTAGATCTACATCCCTCTGGGATGTGAATTGTTCACACCACTGAGACATATCTGTTCCAACCTAACCCCAAGAGTAGATAGTTCTAGGCCGAGGGAACCTAATTACCATCTCTCAAGGAAGTGGTTTATCTACATCATGTACTATAAAGGTAATGTCTACACTGAAGCATTGCAGTGTCTGCATTTTAAGTCTGTAGTCCTACAGACTACTTTCAAAGGTGCTAAGTTTCTGCATTTCCCATTTTCTTACATTTGAACTATGGGTGCCAGGGTCTCTCTGAAAATCAGGAACAAGAACCTCTGTTCTAGTTTTATTAGGTGAAAAATAGGGATATAGAGACTAATGGTTTTATAAACAGCTTTGAAGATGCCAGGTGGTAAGTATTAGTTCTGAGCTTTTAATAATTCAGATGTCACCAAAACCAAATATATACCTTAGCTTAATTCCTTAGGGCAGCAGTTTTTAAAGTGTGGTCTGCAGACTACTCGCAAGTGAGCCGTGGGCTCGGGGCTTCTCCCTCCCACCTCTGCAGCAGAGAGCCTGTGCTGGAGCTCCAGCCCCCTAGCCATGAGTATGGAGTGCCAATGCTGGCTTCTTGCTACAGGTGGGATGGGGGAGGGACGAGACTTGTGGGCTGGATCTGGCTTGCAGGTGAAGACAAGACAGGAAATTGCTCACCTGAAGGCTTTCCCCGCGACTCCAATTGGCCATGATTCTGGCTAGTGGAAGTGGAGTTGGGGGGTGCTGGAGTGGCAGGAGGCACAGAGCCAGGTAAGTGCCCCTCTTATGTTCAGACCCTGCACACCCATTACCCTTATGCACCCCACTCCAGCCAAAACCCCACACTTCTACTGTTCTCCTGCACCCTCCCTGCCTCCCAAACCCCCCACCCCCAGCCAACTGCTGCACCCTACCTCCTCGCCAGACCCCAAACTCCCACCCCTCCTGCACCCATTTTGTCATCGTGGGTGGTTGGTTGGCTGGCTGTCCATGGAAAGGTCTGTGTTGAGTGGGGCGGCTTGCGGGCCCAAAAGTTTGAGAATCTCTTAGGAGGAGATTTTTATACGGTCCCAGCTTCATTATTCCAGGTAAAAAGGACAGAATAAGGGCTCTAAAATCTCTGTATCTTGCCAGAGAGGCACTGCAGAAGATAGTTGTGAAGCTATTTTCTGAGAAGCACTTTACAAGTTCTGAAATAGGAGTGGGATGGGCCTCTAGTCAGGATAGAGGTGTAATGGGTGTAACCAGATGCATTATCTCCAAAATTGTTAGCTCACGTGGGACACTAAGTGAACCATCTTTTTATGTTGTACTAGGGGGCTGTGCCCCCTACTTGCTACGCTTGCCACCCCCCATCTATCTGGGGGTAGGTGTCTGGCTGGGAGACGGGTGGAGGGTGCAGGAGCAGGCTGAGGGTGCAGGGTCACAGTGGAGGGGATCGTGTGAGGGGGCTTGGTATGTGAGGTCTTGGCAGGGTGGTGAGTGAGGGGGCTGGAGGTGTGGAGTCTCAGCTTGGGGGAGGGAGGTATGAGTGAGCAGGCTGGGAGTGCAGGGTCTCGGCCAAAGAAGTATGTTAGGTAGCAGGGTCTCGGCCAAGGGGATGCATGATGGGGCTGAGGGAGTAGGCCAGGTGGCTGAGGGCAGAGGGGCAGTGGGACACAGAGTGATATGATAACGTCACTCTGTTGTCCCACAAGAAATTTTTTGGAGGGAGAGAGAGAGAGATGAGTACAGGGCCTAGCACAGTGAAACCTGTAAGTATTACCATAATCTAGTGCAAATAATAATTTTTAAACCCACTATGTCCTAAGAGATGGAAAGATCTTCAAGTCTGGTATTGCTTCTCAAAACTAGATTTGTTGAATAAAAACATGTAGTATGATACAGCTACTCATGAGAACCTATTTCTAGATAAAGATTCTGCATTAAAATGTGAAGATTCCAAAATTATTCATAGCCACTAAAATAATTTTACTCCCAAAAATGGGTGTGTGTCATTTAATATGAATATCTTCATTGAACTGTATATTTTGTAGTAGATGGCTTTATTAACAGAAACCATAAATCCCATTTTTAAAGACTTTCCTATGATAATCATAATCTGGATTTTTTGTGTCACTTCACATTTTGTGATCTAACTAACATGAAACCTCAAGCCAGATCTGATTTCAGTGGAGCTGTACTAATAGCAGACGAGAAACTTGCCCCTTTTATTCAGGTTACCAAAAGTAGCTCGAGAACAACACTGATTTGAAGTAGTAAGCAAAAAGAAGTTTCTTGATTGATTTGTATATTTCTGTGAAGCTTGCCATTATGTCTATCATGACCATGTCATTTGGCACTTTCAATATATGCTGCCTCTAGGATTAACTGCATTTCCAGTTTTCCTATAGATGTCTTTGTTTCGGGGTTTAGAAATCAAACTAGAATGCCAGAGGAAGTGCAGCACATTTTCATATAACAACATTTACATTAATAGCTGGCTAAAGTTTTGTGGTATGGTTATTTCACATTTTCATTATCTTGTTTTCCCCGTAGCAATTTAGCTGACATTTACTGTGTAGGTAATTCAATACACCTTTTAGTATGATAAGTCTTTTAAAAACTGAGTTATAGTGGCTATCACATAAAAAATCAATTGTATTCAGCTACATTTCTTTTAAATAGGAGCTCACTGTATATATTTATTTAGGGTACTTATAAATTTTCCATGCAGCAGAAAGCAGTTTTATAATAGAGGTCAACTATAGATGTGACACCCCCCCTCCCCTCCACCACCACCCCCAAAAAAAATTGCTAAATCTGAAAAGGCTAACTTTTTATAGATTATCTAGATGTAGTTAAATGGAAAATAAAAATTCTGAGGTGCAGAGCATGCTATTTTACACAAAAAGGAAATCATTTAAATAGGTATACAGAGGTTTAAAGTCAGTTTTATGAAAATGCATACACTCAGGTTTCCTTTCCTACCTTTTCATTCTCCCTTGTTTCATCCAGTCCCTTCACATGCAAGTAGCAATTCTGGGCTTATTTAATGGTGTAGATATCTAATAATAAATTAGGAAAATTTACTCTCTTGAATAGCTAGGTTAAGAACCCAATTATATAAATTGGAAGTTATGGACTTTTTCAAATGTACTACACTATAGAGAAGTCCCCAAAGGACATGCTTACAGTGTAAAATTGTTGGGAAATGTCTTAATTGTTCTAATATAACTTTCCTCCATCAGCAGTCTCCTTAATAAAATGTATTCTAAGAATAGCCATTGTAAATACATTCCCCTGCAGTAGTATTGTATGTCGCTGCAGAATTAAATAGCCATTAGGGGGAGTACAACGTAATTAACAAATCAGATTATGAAAATAATACAGATATTATAAATGAGCACATTAGTGATGCTTATTGTGACAAGAAAGTGAATAGCAAATGAATATAGCTTTTGTCTTCTAATATGACCAAAAAAAAAAAAAAAGTACCTGGCTGTGAGAACAGAACAAATATTACTTTTAAGCTTCTAAGAAGATATTATAATTAAAGCCAACTGCAAAATGTGCAAATTGATGTATTCAAACCATAGAAGTGTTAGATTTGATTTCAGAGTGTCAGTGCAAAGCAGGAGTGGTATGCCACAAGTTTCTATTCCTCCTCACTGTCCATAGAAGCCTCTTGCAAGTTTGTTTATTTTGCTGTAACTATACATCTCAAAAGCTTCATGGTGTAGTGGTCAGTGAACTTAAAGGTAGCTTGATTCATTTAGGTGGGTACCCTTGACATTATTTCTGTGTATCTGAATTGAATTCATCATGTGATTCAGGGCTCCTCTCAGAAGAGCCATTTTCACTTGATTTCTGTAAGTTGGAGGTTGCAATTCAGCTAATTGTAGTGGCCCAGGAAAAGGAGGTGTTCACGTTTCTCAGAACTACCCACTGATCCAGTTTGTTCTGTAAAATCTGAGATGCTACCTAAAAAGATATCTTCAGTTCATCAGATCTAAGTGGTTCCAGTCAAAGAGGTACATATCAGAGGGAAGGATGAAGGTCCACTCATGGAGGATTCTGATGATGTTGTCTGTAGCAAGGAGAATTCTTTTTCCGGTCCTAAAATTGATGAGGATTCCAAAGTAATGGACATGAGTAGCAAGTGGGCAGTTGTACTGAAGTGAATGATGAACAAAATCTTTGTAGTCAAGAGGGGAAATGAGCTGATACTTGACAACCAGCAACGAGGCTACCAAACTTAAAACTTATTTGCCATCGGCGCTCCCGCACACCTCTGATGCTATGTGAAGTGCTGAAAATGACAACTCAAGAGGCCATTGGGAGTGTTGGGAAGAGTAGTGTTTGTTGTAAGTCTTATCCATATATGTTCTATGCTGACATGTAAGGAAGGCATAACTAACACTGAATTGTTTAGCTGGTGAAGACTGAAGCAGCTGTAATATGTGCTCTCATGATGCCGTATATGCATTAGCCAGTAAAGCTAGGCAATTCATGTAGGCATCTCTGCTTCTGGCTTTCTTTTTAATAAAGGGATTATCTGATGAAATTACATCTGAACTTTTGTTTTGGCACCCATCTATGATGTTTAAGAAGCTTGAGCAGCAGCTGCAATATGACCAGCTACTTGTCCCAGAAGGAGGACATGGAAGGGGAACTATCTGCATTGTATAGCGTAGCTGACTGTGGAGGAGAATATAATGTACGGTACAGAATACATTCATACCCATACCAGTACTCTCTTGCTTAATGTAAAGGCAGTTCATATGCTGACCTATTGTCTGTAGGCAGAAAAAGAGGTATTCTTCTAGGAGCTGGTGGCAGTTGTAGTTCTCTACTGACAGATACCAAACTGCACTTTTTTCCTACACTAAAGCTGTTCCAGATTAAACAGTGCAAGCAGCAGTGAAAGTAAAACGGTGTTCACTTCACTTTGGACAACTGGATCAATGAGGTCTGAACCCTCCCAACTATTTACCTTTGAATCAATCAAAAAACAAAGATTTACATCTGTTCTGATTGGTTAACAGTTAATGTTAACAGTTAATGTTGTAATAGTCTTTTTGCACTCAAATCTTTGATGCTAACCAGTAGAAATAGTCTGACTCATCACAGAACTGTTTTAGCTGGTAAGAAACAAGGATGTTTTCTTATCAGACATCAATGGGAACAAAATGTGCTTCTTTTGATGTTGTGTTGGGAAGCTAAAAAGATGAATGAAAGGAATGTTAGTGTTCCTCTGTTTTCCATGGTATCATGTAGGGTCACATTTTTGAAAAGTGGATTCTTTATTAATAGAATTTGTGCTCAAAGACATTATCATGTTTCTCAGAAGGTTCGGCTTCTTATATTTTTGAGTAGCACAGCTATACTCCCGTCTGGATATGAAAGATCCCATGGGACTTTTGTAAGGATAGAAGTTTGTCCTGGTGTAGTGGGGCCAAAATTGTCCTCTAGTTTCCTCACTCCATCTTGTTGACATCCAGAGTTATGCACTGATTGGTTGCCATCCCCAACTCCAATGGTGCTATGTGTTCTGTACATTTGAAGTATTCTGAGCTCCTTCAGGAGGCAGGACATTAAATAAATGTAAAATATAGTATTTGCCAAGAAATACAAAAGATACATTGAGGAAAAATTTCTCAACTTTCTAGCTGCATTGTTGTCACTGAGCCAGTTTGTCCCCTGCCCTGGTAAATACCATAGAAAATGGCTTTGTGTGTTATTTCTGCAAGGATTTCCTTGTGGCAATTTCCCCCACAGCATCTTGTTGGGGAGAACAGGTTTTTCTGAACTATGGTAAATCTCTTGCCCAAATACATAGCAGACTGGCTGCAATCCTGCACCAGCATTAGCCTCAGCAGCTTCTCTAACTCACTGGCTTTTTGGCAGTGAGTGCCCTGTGGTGGTGAGCAGTTTAGATCAGAGATGATGTGGGAGTACAGGCGGTCTGTTGTGTTTGGAAGTGCCTCTTTGCACAGTACAGTCCTGGGAGGGGCCTTGCTGCAACAATCTCCTCAAGGGTGGATCACCTTTTCTGTGTAAATTCTTCAGAACCAAAGTTGGCCCAAATGGAGTTCCTTCATGATGATATGGAGGCAACTGAGCACCCTTCCCCCATATGGCGAGAGATCTACACAGCAAGGGGCTTCCATACACAGCTCAAGGGCAGGGTCTGATCCATTAACTCAAATAAATAGCTGATGCTTAAAACTAGGCATGTGAACATATAACTGTGTAAACCATTAACAAATAAACCTGGGCTTATCAGTTAACATTCATGCTTCTGCCCTGCTCCTGGGAAGAGGCATACAGAGGCAGCAGTGTGGGGTGGCAGCCAGCTTCCCAGGAATGGCACACACTGGCTTCCAGGGAACTGGCTGCAGGTACATGTAACCACTGAGGGTTTTTTCAGCAGTTCACATTTGCACAATTACCCGCATTTTAACATCCTTACTTAAAACATATGAACTAAGAACCGATGATATATTCTGGAGGCTGACAACTTTCTGAAATGATATTAACTATTCAATGGAGAAAAAAGAAAATTGGTTGAAAATTGCTTTTTTTTTTTTCCTCTCCCAGGAAATGTTTTTCTACCTTTCAAGTCAGCTGAGGAAGCTAGCAGAAGTCTACAATGAGAGGCTGTTAGTCACACCACACAACCCTATTTCCTTAGGTAATTACTATTCAGCTTTAAAATAAGCCAGCACTTCTGAAATCTTCTATATTTTCAATATGTGTTCACACACAAGATGAACTTGTCTATCAGTTGGAGGGCCGCATGCGGTCAGTTAGGGTTCTATGTGTGGCCCTCAAGATATTTTGGTTACCATTGCCCATGTGCAAGGTTGCCAAATTCTACTGGTTTCTGTTTGAATAGTTTTTTCCCCCCACTTATTTCTAAAGTGACATGCATGTAAAGCCAGAACGTTTAATCTGAGGTGCGTTCTGATTGCACACAACATTGACTGGAAGAGTTGTGCATTCCCTCATTATCCAGTCAAAGCACTGCTACAGTCCAGTCAGTACATACAGCAAATTGTAGGTACGCAAGTGCAGTTAGCAAAATTACCCTATCCCAGAAGATCGTCTTGTTACAATAGTGTTGCAGCTGTCTGAAATGAAGGTGGGCCACTCATGCGGCTCACTCACTAGCTTCACTTGCCCATCGCTGTTATATATGGTTCACTTATCCATTCCATTAATCTTATGCCAATACGAGTCCACTGATATCAGTGAAATCACATCAGCCTAAAAGTGAAGTAGTGGCTTCATGGGGGGTGTGTGTGTGTAGATAGTGTCTGTGTACACCCAACTGCTTCTAATTAAAATATGCTTCATTTGATCATGAGGGTAAAACTGACTGACATGTTAGTCTTTAAAGTGCTGCATAGTCCTGTCTTTTGTTTCAGCTAGACCAGACTAACACGGCTGCATCTCTATCACTATTCTAAATACTAACAAGATGGTTTATTAGGTGATGAGCTTTCGTGGGCCAGACCCACTTTCTTAGATCAATATGTGGAAGAAAACTGGCACAAATTTTCTTCCACATATTGATCTGAGAAAGTGGGTCTGGCCCACGAAAGCTCATCACCTAATAAACCATCTTGTTAGTCTTTAAAGTGCTACATAGTTCTGTCTTATGTTAGCAGTTAGTACTACATTATAAATAAGTTACCATTTATTTTATACTATTTAAAATAATTATTTCATTCACAACTGGTTGGTGCTGAACTTCAGTAAAATAGACTGTTATTGAGTCTCTTTATTTGCTTAAGGTTTTCATTGTAAGCAGTAACTCAGCTGAACATAGAAAACTGGAACTTTCCCCCACACACTATCTCAATTGTATAAACAGTCTAATCAGATAATGAAGGGATATATTTAAGGGAAAATTGAATTGAATTAAATATATTTTCAAGAACATTCATCTTAGTTTTAATCCAACTACTTAGGTCACTGTTAGATAAAAACTTACAATGGTTCTTTCTGGTGGCCAAGAAGCTTTGTTACAGTAATTGAAACATCTTATTTATGTTTTCAGCTATGACACTAGAGAACCTAGATAAACACAGTGACATGGCTGTCACTCAGCTTGGATCTATGCTTTTCACAAGACAAGTTTCAGGAGCAAGGTGAGCATCTGAGAGATTTTAAGCATTTCTCATATTCATTAAAACTTGCTGTACTGTTAGGTTTCTTAGGATTTTGGAAACTAACCAAGGTATGTGTTCACAGGTATCTCTAGTGCACATCTGAAGCATGTTGTAAAGAGTTAGAGAATGCATCCTTCATTCTGCTGCTGTGGGTCTTTACTGTCCATTAGTTAAGCTTTCCCACAAGTTGTGTGGTGTGTGTGTGTTTTGCTTTCTCCCATGTGTCCTTAGGCGTGGCGTGCAAGGAACTCCCTGTAAAAATCTGCTAAACCACTAACTACATAATGGCTGTCAAACTTCTCCTTAAAACTTGCCACTATCAGAATCCCTGAAGAATTGTATACAATTGGTATACTATGATATGACTACTGATTTATTATGCTGATTACTATGTTACATTGTGCTACCTCTCTGTTTGCTGTAGCACCTAATGCCACTAATCTTAAGAATGTCCTTGCCCTAAATTCTTCATTCTTTTTGTGTGGCAGTGGTGCTTAGCATAATGTGGTCCTGATCCCTAATTAGGGCCTTGTAGGTGTGATACCACAGTGCAAATCAATAATCACAGAATCATAGAATACTAGAACTGGAAGGACCTTGAAAGGTTGAGTTCAGTTTCCTGCCCTCACAGCAGGACCAAGCACTGCCTAGATCATCCCTGATAGATGTCTATCCAACCTACTCTTAAATATCTCCATAATAATACCTCTTTCACTAGTTGTAGAAGACATTACTGTACTTGAGGTTTGTAATATTAAATGAATATTTAATATGGCTTCATGTATTTTAAAAAAATGATTTTGTGCCAGAGACCTGGGAAACACATTACTATCTTTCATGTTATTTGTTCCTTTTTGTAGTGTGAAAGAAAAATCTTATTTTCCAGAACTAACTTGAGCCTGTGTAGTTGGAAAAATCTTACTCTTAGAAATACCAGTGTGTGGCAAGGGTAACCCAGGCCTAATGATTTCACTTTGAAACTTTTAGAAGAGGATGATCTAAGACTTGTTTTGGCAGAATTCCTTAATCTGAATATTGCTACTGTCAACTAACTTGTGCTACAATTAATGTCATTTTCTCTAGCTGAACTGAGTATTTTCACATTGGAAGATATGCTTCATTAGCTTGAATTATTCTACTTCTTACATAGATGAACTACAGTAAATCTTGTATGCACTGCAGTTAGAGGGGGTGTTTTTTTGTTTGGCCTGATAACTTTTACTTGTCCTGGCACTACAGTCCTCTTTGAGTAGATTGATCTCTATAGATACCATCTAACTTTAGGTTTTCTTCAAGTTTCAAGGTTCCAGTCCTTACTGGTGCTTATGCTGTTTTTTGTGTAGTTCTTGATTTTAATGTTCTTTAATAATTGGTTCACTTCATATACTTTTACACATATTTGTTTATAAGTTAGAGGTACAGTATTGTTATGTGTGGAAATGCTTGTAAATTATTTCAGAATGGTATTGTTCCTGTAAACAGCATTTTTAATTGTGCTCTGATTGTTTCAGGGTGGTTCCCCTTGGGTCTTCACAAACAGTGAATAACTACACTTTCAAAGGCTTTATGTCACATACAAATAACTATCACTGTGCTTACCTCAATGCTGCCTCAGCAATTGGAATGAAAAAGCAAGATGTAGACCTGTTCTTAAAAAGACTGGAGAAATGTATGAAGAATTTTAGAAAAGAAAAGAGCTGTGGAAAAGATGTACCTGAAATGGATAACTGTATTAAAGATACAAGTGTGGGAGAGACTGAAGACTAGAATGAAATGTAAATTTTGGAACACACTCAGTGGGGGTTGAGGGTTTTTTGAAGGAGGGCTTGGAACATGTGAGGTTTGTATCCAATTTACATTGTGGAATATGCAATATAGGGAATGGAAAATTTAGATTTTAAAAAATTATTGGGTGACATTCCCAGCTACGCAGCAAGCAAGACACAAGACTTTTGCACCTCTTAAAACCCACTTATATACTCAAATGGTATGAAGATCCTTGAGCTGGGTCTTTGTTAGAAATGAATTGGCCCCTTGTGACTGGAGTTGGACAAATATCTGAAGAAAATTTCAGTGAATATTAATATTTTAAATTGAATTTACTTGAGCGGTGTTTGCATCCTTTCTGATTTTGCTGTAGGTGTTAATTCAGCAAGCAGTCTTCTTTTTTTATTCAGCAAAATGTCTGGAGTGCGTGCGTGTGTGTGTTTGTTTGCTTATGACTGCATTCACAGCCATCTCCTGCTCCATCTCTTTATGGCGGGGATGAGGAGGAGAGAGATTATTAAATGAAAATTTCAAATGTGAGGATGGGATACAGTGGTGAGAGGTGGTTACTCTGGGTCACTTTCCTGGTAGTAAGTTGCAAAGTTGCAAACAGCAGCCACATATTTGGACATGTTCTTTGCCAGGGCTTTGCTGACTTGTTGATTTAGGTTTGTAAACATTTTTATTAAAATAAAAAATAGGATTCATTGGGTGCATGCAGAGTGGCAGTTTTATTAAAGCTATGCGAAGTCCTTTATTGGCTGAATGGAGAAAGATTTCAATGGCATTTCTCTGTAATAACTTTTGTCATGCCACATCTGATCTACTTTAAAAATAAAGGAATGTTCTCAGCATCCATGGGCATACTTCTGTGGTTCTGATGGAAATCAGAACATCAGAAGAGCCTGACTGAAAAGAAAACCAGGGCCTCAGAGTGCTTGGTGCCATGAGAATCTCTGCTCCCCCCAGTACATAGTGAAGGCAGCAGCTTAACTTGTTGACTGAGGAGCCTGTAGCCTGCACTCTAAAGAAATACGAATTTTCCACAGATTATTTGTAGGGAGGAAAGTGGGCATATGGGGGGGAGGGGAGAGCAGCATGTATGGAGGGAGGAGTTGGGACCTGGAGTTGGAAAGAGAAAGTGGCAAGGAGTTGGAAAGAGAAAGTGGCAAGGATGAAGGAATGCAGCAGAGACCAGAGGGATGAGGCAGTCATGACAGGTGAAGCAGGGACCCAGAAGCAGAGGAAAGGGTGATGGGGTAAGGAAGCAGGGACCCAAAGAGGATTAGGGATGAATGATGCTGGTGGTGCAGGAAGCAGGCATCTGCATGAGAATGTGGGGATGGGGAATGGTGGTAATGGGGGAAGCAGGGGCTCAGAATGGAGATGGGCAAGAGGAGAAAGCAGGGCTGTAGATGGGCAGCTGGGGTGGGCTGTAAATATGGGGAAGTGGAGCAAGAACTTGGTGAATGATGTTCTAGAGGGAGGTTTGCAGGGAGGCACATAGACCAGAACAATGGGGATGCACATAGCGCCAGTATAAGGTGAAGGAATTGTAGTAAGATCCTGAAATAGAGGAGGAATGACTGTGATGACTCTCATGGAACTGACTCCAGGAGAAAGAAATGGAGGAGTTCAAGGAGGCCCTGTGTGCATGTTGTGCTTGACCTGCAGAGAAAAACACACACATGCACATGTGTACGTTCATTCTCTCTCACTTCATTTTATGGTTTCATAGTCTGAGATGACTTTGCATATTTTTAATTTAACATACGATCACTGTTTAAATGCTGCATTAGTTCCATCCTCAAGTTAGATTGTAAAAAGTAAGTTAACAGTCATGATTTGTAAGTGCCACTGTAAAAATGATCTTATACAAACCAAGACTCATAAATTGTTGAATTCTGTCAGCCAAAACAGACCCCCCTACTTTGCTAATAGCACCTGGATTGATGCCACATTTGTCCATTTCTTCGACAGGCATCTTCATGACTCTTGTCTTTTCCTTAACGCTAATCCCAATGCCTGGAAGGTCCAGTACCTTCTCTGCAGTCAAATCCATGTGCCTTAAACTAAAGACCTCCATGATATTATTGCTGCCCCTCTTTGCCCCGTTGTTTCATTCTCACTTGTTATGTCATGTTGCATCTTAATTTAGAGTGTACATTCTTGAGGCTATATGTTATGAGTAATTTAATAATAACCTCAAATTTGATTTAAATAATCCAAATGTCAATGTATTTTTAAACTATTAATAGAAAAAAATACCAAAGCTTTGTGTTGCTCGCTTACAATTCAAAGCTAGTTCTATGCAAAAAATGAGCCAATTTATTTAACACAATGCATTTAAAGGAAGATTATAAAGTTATTGACCACTATTTTCCTGTATCTATGTTAAAGTAAATAATGTATATTACAATTATGCTTCCTTCAATTGCTAACTTTCTATATGTCCTTTGTAATAATCAGTTATGGACAGGATCCCCTCAAGACCATGGAATATGCCACTCCTTGGAAGTGGGCAGAGTTTCACAGCACTGCTGCTAGAAGGCGGTGGTAGAATGGAGGCAGGATGAGAACAAAAAGCTGGCAATGGCTGCCTTCCATAACAATTTTTCAGTGAAACTGTGGGGAGAGGGGAAAAAAACCTTCTTCTTCTTCGGGGATGTCCCTGCGGATGCTCCACTATGGGTGCTGGGCTTGCCCCAGCGCCACAGACGGAAGCTTCTGATGAGCAGTGTTCGGCCGGACCGCGCATGTGCCGCAAGCTCGCGGCTTTCGCACTCTTTTCTGTCCCGCACAGTCCAGCCTCCCGCCAGTTCCTCTTCACCGCCTCAGGCTGCAGATGCTTGAAACCGCACTCCTTACCTCACTCACTGATCTAGACTCCTTCTAGTCCCCTATACATAAAAATCCTATTTCCCTCGTTTTTTCTCCTTATTTTAAAAAAAAAAAGAAAAAAGAAAAAGATAGAACAATCGGGAGTAAGAACAGAAACCGCATACCGCTCTTGCCTCCCAGCTGTTCTCCCGTCAACTCCGCTGTACATAGTTGCCTTCACCTAAAAAAAAAAAAGTAAAGTAAAAAGAGAAAAGGAACAAAGACAACAGAACAGACACATTATCATCAGGTTACCAACATTTGAATAACTAGCTGTCTCTTGCTACTTAAAAAAACACCTGCCTCAGGCTGCCGGCAAAATGTCTGCGACCGGCTTTAAAAAATGCAGCTCCTGCCGGGAGGCAATGCTAGCCTCCGACAGTCATTCAGAGTGCATCCATTGCCTGGGGGAATCTCACATCCCCCATTGTACAAAACTCACCTCCAGAGCTAGAAAAGATAGAGAAAGGCGCCTTCGCATGCTCCTTTTTGATAAAGTCCTGCAACTACAGCAAGCTGACTGATCAGCAGCTGCACAAACGCCGGGCTTCCTCCCCCATTATGGGACTCCAAAAGAAGGCAAGGCTGTCCCCAGCGAGATCCCTGCCAGCTGCCTTTAATGGCAGGGAAAACCAGGCAGACACACCTGGGACGTTTGGCAATGTGAAGCCACGTCCCCCTGCCTCAGCGGCTCTGAAGCCTAAGCGGCCACGGGAGACTTCCCAAACGCCGGCTTCCCAGACAGCACCAGCTCAGCTGCTTCCCTTCACTCTGGCGCAGAGCACCGAGCCGGCTCCGAGAGCAGCCTCGGACCCGACAATCACTGCGCTGGCGCCAGCACTGCCTCTGGGTCACCGCGCGGTGCCGGGCTACACGGTGCCGACCCACTCCACTGCTGGCGCAGCGCCGGACTAAATGGCGCCGACCTGCTCCGCTGCCGGCGCAGCGCCGATTGCTCCTGCCCTTGAGCCGCTGGAGCAGAGCAATCCAGCGGTTAGCGCTTCAGCGCATGCCGCCAGACAACCACCGCAGAGCCCTGCTCCTCTCCTATCTCCACGCCACAGCTGCTCTCGCTCCCACCTCCTCTCACCAGCACCGTCCTCTCCTCTGCTGGAACTGTGATCTCCACGCCGGTCCACTCACTGGCATGGGTCTCCCCATGCCTTCTCCAGACTGCCTTCTCCATTTCTAGCTGCTGCATCTTCTCATCGCAGGCACTACTACTTTGCTTCTCCTGCTTCCTCCAGGGCATCACACATCCGCTCCTGTTCGCCCTGCTCCCCGTACCACTATTAATATTGCAGCCACTCTAACTACCATGACGACTGTTCACTGCGACATAGCACATACCATCGCGGCGACTGCTACTGCCGAGATTCACGCAGCGGGTATTCTTGCAGATCACGATACGCCTTTGACTACGCTTCACACAGGCACTCTCCAACTCCGGCTCCCCTTACTCCTCCGCACCATTCACTATCACCATCTCACCATCCATCAGAGCCAGAACATACCCCCTTCGCGGACCAACCTTTGGGGACTTCCATTCCAGACTCTCCCCGCCAGATGAGGCAGTCGTGGCGGGTGACAGCTCTCCACCAGATGACCTCCATCAATTCCAAGAGTTGTTTAAGCGAGTAGCTATCACACAAGAGATCCCGCTGCAGGAACTCAAAGACAAGCAACATAAGCTTTTCAGGAATCTCCAATCGCAGCATACGTCACGTCTGGCCATTCCTCTTGACGAAGGCATCCTGGAACTGGCTGATGAAGTGTGGCATGCTCCAGCGACAGCTCTTCTGACCAACAAACAGGCCGACAGGAAATATTTCATACCACCAAAGGGCATGGAATTCCTCTTTGCCCATCCACAGGCTAACTCCTTAGTAGTCGACGCAGCTCAACAGAGGTCTAGAGCCCCATACCTCAAACAACAGGGCTCCGACAGGGACATGAAGAGACTTGACCTCCTGGGCAGGAAGGTCTGCCCTTCAGCAATGCTACTCCTTAGAATCGCCAATTACTCGGCGCATCTCTCCCATCACACCTTTGATACGTTTTCACACCTCACCCCCCTCATGGATCATCTCCCTGATTCTAAGAAATCGGTCCTGAGGTCAGTAATCCTAGAAGGCTACACATCAGTGAGAACGTCCCTCCAAATAGCCATGGTCGTCGCTGATACCGCTGCTCGTTCCACTGCTACTGCCATTGTTATGTGCAGAGCTTCTTTCCTTCAAGCAGCGGGAGTTCCAAAGGAACTACAGGCCAAAGTCGAGAACTTACCCTTCGACAAGGATAAGCTCTTTGCAGAGACCACAGACTCAATCTTACAGTTCTCTAAGGACTCCCGAACAACCTTGTGAACTCTGGGGATATACATGCCCCCCTTTAAGAGACACCGGTACTCACCATACCAACGCAGATATGACTACTCTTACATCAGACATCAGTGGCAGCAACACCACCAGCAACAGAGGCCCTTCGACAACCAACGCTCTCGCCAGAGGCCTCAGCGATGCCGAAACCCAAATGGCAGGACGAACATGCCTCCCAACAACAGGTTTGATGCGTTGGTCGAGGGTGAGCAGACAGTCACAGGCAGCATCATGAATCGTACGACCCAGCTCTTGCACCCTGGCTGAGGCCCTTTCAACATCAATGGGCAAAAATCACCACGGACAGATGGGTCCTCGAGATTGTTCAATCTGGCTACCCTATCCCCTTCATAGCCATCCCACCAACCACCATTCCCACCCCGTCCCTCTTCAGGGACCCCTCTCACGAGACCCTCCTCTGACTAGAGGTCAACCGCTTTCTCTCTCTGGGTGCCATAGAGCCAGTCCCAAAGGATTTCAGGAACAGGGGCTTTTACTCACATTATTTCCTCACCCAGAAGAGGTCCGGAGGTTGGTGCCCTATCCTAGACCTCCGCCGTTTGAACAAATATCTCAGGAAATGACGATTCAAAATGACAACTTTAGCTGCCATAATCCCTGCCTTAAATCCACAGGACTGGTTTGCCGCCCTTGACCTCCAGGACGTCTTTTTCCAAGTCCCTATCCATCCAGCTCACAGGAGGTTCTTGCGCTTCGTCATGACAAAGGACCACTTTCAATACAAGGTCCTCCCCTTCAGGCTATCCTCAGCCCCCAGGGTGTTTTCAAAGGTTCTATCCATGGTCATGGCCTTCCTCCGATGCCAAGAGGTACTCATCTTCCCTTATCTGGACGACTGCCTACTCAAGGGCCCTTCTGCACACGAGGTCTCCCACATGGTTCACCTCACGAGGCAAGTCTTTCAATTGCTCAGACTCCTCCTCAACGAGCAAAAGTCCGTTTTGCACCCCACTCAGGACATCGAGTTCATTGGAGCCTGCCTGGACTCACTTGCCGGCAGAGCGTTCCTACCCTTACAGAGGTTTCAAGCCATCTAAGACCTCATTTACACCATCACTGTCAGCCCTATTGTTCCATTCATCACATGCCTCAGACTCATGGGCCATATGGCCGCCACAACGTACGTGGTGAAATACGCCAGACTACATCTGTGCGCCCTTCAGTACTGGCTGACTCTCGTATACCACCACACCAGATACGATCTCCACAGGCCAGTAACACTGCCACCTGGCGTTCTCCAATCACTCCTATGGTGGACCAGTCGCACAAACCTACTGTCAGGTGTACCATTCCATCTGCAGGAGCCATTCCATCAAATCACAACAGATGCCTCCCTACTAGACTGGGGGGCCCACATGGGCTCCCTCTCAGTCCAAGGCCAATGGTCCCCACAGGAAGCAAGGCTACACATAAACCTCTTAGAGCTACACGCCATTTTCAACACATGCAAATCCTTCCTCATCTACATTTGGAACACCACGGTGAGGATACTTACGGACAACATCACAGCCATGTATTACGTAAATCGCCAGGGCGGCGCTCACTCCCGTTCCCTATGCACGGACGCCATCCGCTTTTGGAACTGGTGCATTCACCACAGAATAACACCCACGGCATCCTACTTACCCTGCACCACAAACGTGATGGCAGATTTCCTGAGCAGACACTTCCATGTGAAGCACGAATGGGAAATGCACGATGGCATCCTAGGTGAGATCTTCCAACGTTGGGGTACTCCCCGAGTGGACCTCTTCGCAACTCCTGCCAATACAAAATGCCGCAAGTACTGCACCAGGGCGGGCCTGGGCCGCGCATTCCTGGGAGATGCCTTCCTTATGACTTGGCATGGCCCCCTCCTTTATGCATTTCCCCCCATACCTCTGATTCCCAAAGTCCTTCAAAAGCTCAAGGCGGAAAGGGCTACGCTAATTCTCATAGCCCCAGACTGGCCTCTCCAGCACTGGTTTCCTTTCCTGCACCGTGTCTCTGCGCGGACACCGATCCACTTTCCGCCTCTCCATGATCTCCTCACACAAGATCAAGGAGGCCTGAAACACCCCCAGATACAAATGCTGAACCTAACAGCATGGTTCCTAACTGGCTGACTCCATTTGAATCTCTCTGCTCCGTTCCAGTTCAATACATCCTAGTACACAGTAGGCGACAAACCACGAGAAAAAACTTACCTTCACAAGTGGCGCAGATACTCCTCCTGGTGTACCTCGAACCACCACGATCTGATACGTCTCTCGATTCCTTCCGTACTGGACTATGCACTGCACCTAAAGAACAAGGGTCTCACGTTAGCCTCCGTCAGGGTGCACCTCGCAGCAATATCAGCATTCACATCACCGATAGATGGCGTTTCTATCTTCGCCCATCCTACTACTAAAAGATTTCTCAAGGGCCTTATCAACATGGCCCCACCGCACGACCCAGTTCCACCTGTGTGGAGCCTGGATGTAGTCCTTGACACCCAAATGCGGCCGCCGTTCGAGCCTCTGGCGACTGTATCCTTGCATTTCTTCACTCTGAAAACCGTTTTCCTGCTTGCCATAACAGCTTGCTCACGCTGCATGCTGATTTCTGCCATGATGGCCACGCCACCATATACAATTTTCTGTAAAGATGGAGTAGTCTTGAGACTACACCCAAGATTCATACCCAAAATCGTCTCTCATTTCCATGTCAACGAGCCGGTGATCCTGCCAACCTTTTTCCCGAAGCCCTATGCCTCACCACAAGAAGCGGTCCTACACTCCTTGGACACCCGCAGGGCCTTAGCATTCTACATAAATAGCACTAAAACCTTTCAGGCTTACGGACCACTTACTCGTCTCCTTGGCACACAGGTCAAAGGGTCAATGCCTATCTTCCCAGAGGATTTCCAATCTCGTAACCTCATGCATAGTGCAATCGTATGCAACGAAAGGCTTCCCCCTTCCATCCCAACCACACGCTCACTCCACTAGAGCCATGGTCACATCTACAGCATTTCATAGAGGGGTATTTCTGAAGGACATCTGCAGAATGGCGACTTGGTCCTCACATGAGACCTTCGCCAAACACTATTCTGTTTCTCTATTTTCTTGCTCAGATGGGGCAGTGGCGACTGCGGTACTCTCCACAGCAGATAAATAGGGACTCCTTGCCCTCCTTCCGTTTTGGTGACTACTGCTACGCAGTCACCCATAGTGGAGCACCCGTGGGGACATCCCCGAAGAAGAAAGCAAAGTTACTCATCTTCAGTGCAGTAACTGTCGTTCTTCGAGGTGGTGTCCCCGCGGGTGCTCCACTACCCGCCCTCCTCCCTGCTTCGGAGTCCTCTCTTTTTCTGCTCTTGTCCCTTACAGACGCCGAGGCGGTCTTGAGGAACTGGTGGGGGGCCAGACCGTGCGAGACAGAAAAGAGCGCGACAATCGCGAGCTCGCAGCACATGCGCGGTCCGGCCAAACACTGTTCATCAGAAGCTTCCGTCTGCGGCGCCTGGGCAAGCCCAGCACCCATACTGGAGCACCCACGGGGACACCACCTCAAAAACGACAGTTACTGAACCAAAGGTGAGTAACTTCACTTTGTGCTCCACCTAGCAATAAAATTCATAGGACAGAGTGAACTGACCTTTAACCTGGTGATCATGAAGAGATTTTAGGCAACTGCATCCTTCACATGAAGGAAGCAGGGGCCTCTCTCAATTGCTCAAAAAAACTTGAGTGGGCTAGGGTTGTTTCCTCTAAGTGTGTGAGATGCAGTGCTTTAGTTCCACTTTACCATGTAATAACTTGTGCTAATTAGATGTTCTTGAATGTTTGACAGGTCTCATTAATGGTGTACATAAGAACATAAGAAAGGCCGTACCGGGTCAGACCAAAGGTCCATCT
>JANRFK010001234.1:95186916-95204512 GCA_030068395.1 Apalone spinifera
CAGACAGCCACTTACCACAAGGGTCCCGTTTTTACTTCTCTTTTACCTGGAGAAATCCCTCTCCAAACTCCCTGTTATCAGTGCCTGTTCACAAGCTCCCTGGGTCGCTAAGTCACAGGCTTATATAGTTCTGGTAGCCCCTCCCCCTGACTGAGGCTCAGCCAATTAACAGATGCTTCTAGATTGTACTAAGATTGCCTGTAATGTCGTACTTTAAATGATCAGAAGCAAAATACATAAACTTTTTAATATTTCTTTTCAATCTTAAATAGTTTGTCATCTAGTTTCTATAAATATCATTTCAGAGGATCAAGAAAATTCTTTAAGTGCTTGTCTACATCCTTCATTGTTGGTGTATGCTGTGTCAATTGAAGGCCAAAGCTACACCTTCAGCCAAGCTATGCCTTCAACCAAATGTATAAGGGTGAGGATGATCCCCACCACTTAACATTTGTGCTATGAGTTGGTACTTGCACTGTCGATTATGTTATAGATAGGAAATACTCTCAACACATCTAAAATTAACTTTTTTCTTTACCTGAGATACTGCCTTGATACTGGGATTTGTCATAATGCCTGAACACAAATTTTCAGATAAAATGACCTCACCCCTGCAGTAGGGGGTACCCTTCTTCCTCAGGCTTTGATAATAATGGGGAGGTGACACACTTTCTCTGGGTACGAATAGGCCAGCACACAACAGAGGAGATCTAGAGGTTTTATTGCAGCAAGGCCAGTGGTTCTCAATCTGCAGCCCATTGATACTTGCAGCCCAATTAGCACAGAGCTGGGGCCCCTATGGCAGTATTGGATGCAGCATAAAAACTTTTGTGGGCCACATACATGCTCCATGATGGGCAATATATCTGGTGCAATGGTTCTCTACCTAAGAGTTTTCTGGTCAGGACCACTGTGTTGGAACCTGATGTGCTAATGATACCACTGAGCCTGCCTTTTCTGCCAGCCTGGGCCTTCTTTCCCTGGTCTTGCTGTGCCAGGCTCTAAAGCCTCCTTCAGCAAAGTGCACAGACAGGATCACAGAAAGATTCAGCTTAAGAGACTTGCCCCAGCACCCCAAAGAAGTAGGAACACCTGGATAAAAATCCAACATTTTATTTAAATAATCCAAATGCCAATGTGGAGGAAAGTATGCACAGCTTTCTCCCCTCCCCCGCCCCGCCCAGCCAGAAATTACATAAACTTGGTTATATTATGAACAAGGAATAAGTTTGTGGTCAAAGAGGCAGCAAACAGAACAAAGCAGATTTCTAAGAAGCAATATAAAGTTCTTTCGAAAAAACGCATCTAGATTGCATTACGTGTCCAGACTGCCTGGATGCTCTTAAAAAAGAGGCACTTGGAACCACTTCTGGCAGGGCATGGAGGCAGCATTTACTTCCTGGTGCTGCTGCATGCCCTTTGCAGAGATGCGTGCTTAAAGGGATACCCCTGAACAGCCATTGCTCTGCTGCTTCTGGCTTGCCTACCTCCTAGAGGGACAGCAAAGCTACTGCAGTGCTTTCTCTGGTTGCCCTGCTTTCTTGGACACCACAGCAGTTTCTTTTCTGGTTGGTTTTTCTGCTTTTCATTGGGTTTTTTTGGCCATGGAGCCAGAGCTGCCTCAGGGCAGGCGATGGACCCATGCTACCATGCTGCAGCTTCTGCTGCATATTCATGACACCGTCATGGACACCATATGGACTCAGATCAGAGCTACGAAACTTTTGTCTGGGATGCAGGAGCTATGCCCTTGCCTCCAACCTTTTTTGGGGACAGGCGGATTTGGGGGCATGAGACGAGTTTGGACTGGTGGGACCGGCTCATCATGGAGCTCTGGGACGACGAGCAGTGGCTCCGCAACTTCCGGATGTGGAAGGCCACATTCCAGGAGCTGTGTGCCTGGCTCACCTAAAAGTGAAGTAGTGCATTAGTGGCTCCATGCAGAAGGGGGGCAACACCAGGGCACCCACCTACGGCCCACCATCCCTCTGCAGAAGCGGGTCGCCATTGCCCTCTGGAAGCTGGCCACCCCTAACAACTACCGCTCAGTGGGACACCAGTTTGGCGTGGGGAGGTCTACCGTCGGGGCCGTTTTGATGGAGGTAAGTCACTTTTGGGGGACAGGCCCTGCTGAGTGGGAGGGCTGAAAAAGGGGGACTGCCAAGCAAGGGCAAGGAGGTGTGGGGGGATGGAGTGGCAGTCGGAAGCAGCTCCTCAGCCAACCCTGCGTTGATGCGGGTGAGGGGGGTGTCCTGACAAGGGGAGGAGTGGGAGGGTGGGTTCTCCTTTAAAGGTCTTAGGTACTCCAATTCCCTGTTTTTTGTCTGTCTGTTTGTCTCTCTCTCTGCAGGTGGTGACGGCCACCAATGCAGAGCTGCTGAAGAAGATTGTATGTCTGGGAGACCTGGACACCATTGTTGCTGGCTTTGCTGGGCTTCTCTTCCCTAACTGCGGAGGAGCCCTCAATGGGACACACATCCCAATCCGCACACCGCCCCATCTAGCAGTCAAATTTATTATTTGCAAGGGCTACTTTTCAGTGGTGCTGCAGGCCCTGGTTAACCACTGGGGGCAGTTTATGGACATTTGTGTAGGGTGGTCAGGGTGGGCACATGATGCCCGCATCTTCCGCAACTCGTACCTGTACCACAGGTTGCAGACAGGAACATTTTTCCCACAGCGGGATCTCGCACTTGGGGACGTGCAGATGCCAGTGCTCATCGTGGTCAACACGGCCTACCCCCTGATGCCATGGCTTATGAAGCCCTACACTGGCCACCTGGATACAAGCAAGGAGCTGTTTAACACGCATCTTAGCCAGGCTTGCATGCAAGTGGAATGCATGTTCAGCCGCTTGAAAGGGAGATTTCGTTGCTTCCTCACACAGCTGGAGATGGGCAAACACAACATGTCCAAGGTGGTGGCCACATGTTGCGTACTCCATAACCTTGTGAAGAGAAAAGGGGAGGCCTTCCTGCCGGGGTGGGGGACAGGTGGTGATGGCGAGGGGAGGTAATTTGAGCAGCCCTGGACAGCTGCCATCCGCCAGGCTCACCAGTCTGGTCTTCGCGTCCGAGAAGCCCTGAGGGAGAGATTCTCTGAAGGGAGCCCACTCTCTCCCCAGGGCCTCCCCTATGGGGTATGTGGCCTGGCCCACTCATATCTTTCCTTCCACAACCCTCACCCTCATTCTCTTCCGATAAAGAATACATAAAAAAAAAATGTCTGTTTACAAAGAAAACCAGGTGTTTGTTAGAAACAATGTCAGTAAGGAAAATGTGCTCTTAAAAAAAAAATTTCTCTTTTTATTGTTGAAATGTTTATATACAAGCTACATCTTTCATTAAGAAATAAAGATGTTACATAACTGAAATGTTCTTTCACTGTGCTGGTAGAGAGCTGAAAACCTGAAGGGGGGGGCTCAAGTAGGCCGCTGCTTCCCTGATCGCAGGGTTCTGCCACCTTGCGTCCTGGCACCGCCATGGCCTTGGGGTTGGGTGGAGCGAGAGTCAGTCCTGGGTTGGGCAGGAGGGGCGGAGCTGTTGGGTCTGTGAGGGCTCGAGAGCAGGAGGGGCTGGGGGAGAAGGAGAGTTTAGGGGGGCAGGGCATAGTGGCACAGATTGAAATGCGGTGCTGGACCAGCTCATCCAGCAGCCTGTTGCGCCACTCGGCCTCTGCCTCCGGCCTCTGCTGAAGAGTCCTGTTGAGGTCCTGCAGGGCCACTACGTGCTCTTTCAGCAGGTCTTTGTAGACACGCCAGTGCCTGCAGGTGCCACGTGTCTGGGACTGTGGTGGGGCTGGTGTGGTGCTCCCCTCTTGCATGGGGGGTTTGACTGTGGAGGAAAAGAGGAAGAGACAATCATGTATGTGTGCACCCACTGTCCCTGAGGGCATACCATCACTGTAAGGGTCTCTCCTTCGGACAGGAGACTCAGAGGTTTTACACGTGACACCGTGTCTGAGTTGGGCAGCAGCCTGAGCATCACAGGGGCCTCATAGTGGCAATGGGACCAGATGGCCCCCCACACTGCCAGCCCAGCCACTTGTGGTCACCCCTCAAAGCACTCACCTGATGTTCCCTCCCCGCTGTCAGAGGATGCCTGGGAGGCCTCTGGGATCTGGAGTACCGGCTTCTGGGATAGGGTTGCTGCTGTCTGTTCCTCCTCCTTCTCCTGGTGCAGCTCTCCTGTCCCTCCTTCCTGCTCAAACTCCCTCAGGGGTTGGTCCACAGTATGATGGGGTAATCCGGACTCCACAAGATGCAGAGGAGTCTAGGCTTCCCCACTGCCCAGAATCTGCTCTAGGTCTGCATAATGTGGGCAGCTCTGTGGGGCTGCCTGAGAGCGGGAGCTCTGATCTCAGGCCTTTGCATACCCCTGCCACAGTTCTTTCACCTGGGCCCTCAATTGGTCCAGGGTTCAAGAGTGATGCCATTTCTTGGCCAGTCCCTGGTCATGCACTCTTATATGTCCACATTCCTGCGGCATGAGTGCAGGGCCTGCAAGGATTCCTCCTGAGACCAGAGCTCCAGGAGATTTTATTTCAGGCCCTTACCAGGCTGGTGCCCTCCTTTCAGAGCCCCTGGATGGGTCCTCTTCACTGTCCTGAGAAGGGCCGGGGGGGCCTTGAGGCTGGGACATGGCTGGCATGGGTGCTCTGGCTGGCTTCCTGACAGCAATGCCTGTGCTTTAAGAGACTGCGGACAGAAACAATAGAGGTGCTCAGCATGTAAGGATGGACTGTCCACTTTGGGGAGGGGGAGGGGGAGACAGAACAGGCTCCCCTGTGTCCACACACACATGTTTTCGACAGCTGTCTATTGAAAAGGCATTCTTCCTCATAAAACAAGGTTTACTGCCATCAACAAAACCGCTGCATTCTTTCGATTTACTGTTAATGCAGTGGCAGTCTAGACGCAGGTAAAGTTTTTGTTTTTTTTTTAAAAAGGCTACTTTTTTTGAAAAAACCCTATAGTCTAGACACACCCTCAGAGAATAATGGACAGTATGCCCTTATTTCATATAAACAAATGGAAGCAAGACCCACCCCTCTGTGGCCCAAGCTGTGCCTCTATGGAACTACTGTATCTGTCACAAGATTATTTCGATGTCTCTACTACTGCCAGTCTTGCAAAATGGTGGACCACCTTAGCAGACCATGAGTACTGAGTAAAGCATACCTTTATTTGTTCAAGATGTACTCCTCAGATGGGGTCATCCAGTCATGGACATCTTTGGCATCTAAAGGTATGTATACACAGCAGAGCTAAACTCGAACTAAGCCATGCAACTTGAGCTATGCTAATTGCATAGCTTAAGTCAAAATAACATATTTTGAATTTGGGAACATCTATACAGCACTCATTTCAAAACAGAGCTCTCTTCCTCCAACATCCCTTACTCCTTGTACAATGTGGGTGACTGGAGTTGGAGTAAGCAGTCTTCCAGCTCAACAATATTTCAACATGTTGAAATAACTACTTATGTGTAGATGCAAACTATGTTATATTGTAATTCCAAAATAATGCTTGTTATTGTTGACGTAGCAAGATAACAAGAAGTTCCACAAGTTCTGTTCTAAAGAAGAGCAGAATCAGGGATGCCTGTCCTGACATATTCCTTATCGCCTACTCCCCAAGGTCTAATGTATGCTTACTCTCCAATTCCATTCATCCCGAGGCTTTAAAGAAACTCAGTCAGGATTCTGATAAGGATGATCATGGTAACTCCAGCCTGGTCCAAGTAGTTTCAGTTCTTGGACATGATGAATCTCTCCAGCCAACCTCCAATCCAATTGTCTCTTTAGCCAGACATGAAATCCCAAAGATATGGACAGATTCACTTTCCCTGTATTTCCAGCACAGATGCAGGCTGGTTAACATCAGTACAGAGGACCTGTTATGATGTATAGAACATTCAACCTTCTCATTCAACAAGGCTTTCTTATTCAGCCAACTAGAAGAGCTTTGCTATCTGAGCACAATATGACCAATAGTCTCCATTTCAAAATTTAGATACAAAGTATGCTGGATTACTTTTTATCTTTAGAACTCTGGACTACCTAATTAACTCCCTGGCAATCCAACTAGCAACCATCTCTGTGTTAAACCATCCTGTAAGAGAGGCAGTGAAGAAAGGAGGGCCTACATCACAGGGGTTAAACAAAGCCTTTTGGCCCAGCTAGCCCTACCCCGCTTTACCTGTAGCCAGTGTCAGGCCTGGAGAGATGATAAAAGGAAGGAGTCTGGCTCAGTTAGGGGCTGACCAGCAAGGAGACAGGAGCACAGTTCCGCAGTCTACAAGACCTGAACTAACACCTGCCAACTTGACCAGCCACAGGGGACATTAAACCTCCAACTCCACACACACCCTGGGATAAAAAGTGGGGGGACCTGCTAGAAACCCTCATTAAAAGGGGAAATCTAGAGTTTTGGGTCCACACTCCAAACAAGGACTTTACTAACATAGTGAGCTGGAGTTCCTAGGTTCGGGGCACCAGTGACAGGGGTCTGCATCCCTTTCCCACCAGCTAATTCCAGGGCCTAACCACTAGGCCACTCCACTGCCAGGGAGACCCAGCCACGCCTCCAGTTCAGCAGTATTCTTCTCTTCCCATGCTCTGTGGTAGCTAGGTTCCCAAAAGGCCTTGTGCAAGTGTATCTCATAGTGAGAACGCCTCCATCTCTGTGGGATCTCAGTATTGTTCTGATAGGTTTAATAGGTCCATCTTTTGAACTGCTAGCTATTTATTCCTTCTTTCCACTATCCATCAAAATATCTGTTTTAATACAAATAACACCTGCCAGGAAAATAGGGAGAAAATCAACTTGCATGGCAGGATTGGCATACATGGTTTTTCATAGAATAATCTTGAAACCTCACTGAAGGTTCCTGCCTAAAATAATCTGATTTCCATCTTGAACATATAATACTTCTGCCTGTTTTCTTTTCAAAGCTACATTCCAGCAAAGGAGGTGAGGCTAAAATTATACCCTAGATAATCTTAGTGTATTTTCCTTCTACCTGAATAAGACAAAGCCATTTAGGGCATTCCCAGATTATTTGTGGTTGATGGGGAAAGGACGAAAGGTCAGGTCATATCATATCAACATGGAGACTTTCCAACTGGGTTTCTGCAGGAGCAGTAGGAGTGACAGCCTATTCCACAGGAGTTTGAGTGGCTTCTTTGAGGAATGCTCCAGTATTAAGAAATATATAGGCGGTCAACTGGGTTTTCGTGCCTTTGTTTTTGCAATGCTACTTCATAGAATAAGCATCAAGATTGGATGCCCATTTTGGCAGAGCTATTTTGCAATCATTGTTCAATCTTTCCCACCTCTATTTAGTCACCGCTTGTGAATCACCAACAATGGAATATAAATAGCCAAGCACTCAAAAAAGAAACAATGGTTATTACTTTACAATAACTGTGGTTCTGAAAGATGTAATGTCCTTATGTAGTCCATGACCCATTCTCCTTTCTTCCTACCAAGAGTCTGGTAGCGCCTGTACTTTGTATTGGCAAAGGAATAAAGGAGCAGTTGGGTTAGCACCATTTTATGCCCTTGGTTGAAGGCATGAGAACACTCACAGTGCAGGCATGGCCACCTAGTCCAACAAACTCAGCTGGTGAAAAAATATCTGAACTCAAGTGCATAGGGAACATATGCAACAACAATGGAATATACATGGACAACGCATATCAGTAAACCAGTGTTACAGTAAGATCAGTAATTGTTCCTTACTATCTCTGAGAAACAAAATTGAGAACCATTTGTGCCGTAATCATATTATCTGTTCATACTTTGAAATGATTGCATAGGAAACAGAGTAAATGAAGCCTAACAGATGCAGCAAACTCTCTTGAGCCTAAGAAAGCAAAAATGTAATGTTGCAAATGTAAATGCTGGCATTGCAGCTTAATATACGTAATAAGCCAAGTAATCTATATTGAGCGATCATCATTTTTTTTAAGAGAGGCTCGAGCCCAGCAACTAACAAATGTCCTCATCTGCAGTGTATCAGCAATTCTCAGTTCTGTGCTGATGTATAGATAATAAGTCTAACTGAAGAAAAAGCCACATGTGAATGATGGATGGGTGACAGTCTTTTGTTCATGATGCTGTAAAGGTGGAGTTGCTGTTTTCTTGTTGTTGTTTTAGGGGCTCGCTCTCAAGATTACCTCTAATTTTTAATGCAGCATTTTAATAATAGTGGCCTGAGGGGTTGTGAAGTCCCAAGTAAGACAATTTAAGTAGTGACACTCATTTTTTCAAATCACTACAAACTTCAACTGGTTACAAAACTGACCCTCTTTTGATATTAAGCAGAGGACCAATATTAGGATAATTGTGGTGTGTATATTCAGAGACGGTTGCTTTTCATTACATTTATAAAACTACCTTTGTAAATAATAATGTGAGCACACTAGGGTGCATTGTAATAATTCTATTTAAAACATGGTGGTTTAAAAACCGCCGTCTGTCACAGAGACCTCCGTCACTGGGCTCCCTAGCTGACACTGGTGGAGAGTATTCCCCTTTACACGGCCTATCAATAAGACATATATGACTTTTAGATATTCGATTCAAATCCCATCACTGTTAATAGTGGAAAATTTGCAATCTGGCTATTTTTATGCAAATATGTTTTCTCTCAGACAGAAGGGTGTCTCCTAGGTGCCACTGATTGGGAAAGCAAGGAAGCCAAAGAGCCAAAATGCTGACTTGCCTCTCACACTTAATGATAGGGTGCTAGGTGTCCAGTTTTCAACCAGAACACCTGGTCCAAAGGGGAACTTCATGGCTTCAGTCAGCACAACTGACCAGGCCATTAAAAGTCTGGTTGGCAGCACAGCAAAGCATGCCTGGCTCCACATGGGTCTCGAGAAGCAGCTGGCATGTCCCTCCCGCTCCCAGGCATTAGCAGTGGCCACAGGAGCTCTGTGTGCTTCCCCCTCTTTCTCCATCCTGAGGCTGGCTCACACCTCTCATTGGCTAGAAACTGAGGCCAATGGGACCTGCAGGGGTGGGGCAGCTGTAACATAAGACCTGGAGAGGCTTCTTGGGAGCTGCCTGAGGTACACACTGCCTGGGGCCTGTATCCTGAACCCCTCCTGTGTCCCAATCCCCTGCTCCAGTCCTGACCCCTCTCATGCATCCAAACTTCTTCCTGGAGCCTGTACCCCATGCTGCTTCTTGCATTCCTTGCCCCAGTCCTGACCCCCCCTCCCAAATGCTGAATCCCTTGGTCCAAGCCCCCCAGCCTGGAGCCCCTCCTGCACTCCAAACCCCTTATCTCTGGCCCTACCCCAGAGCTCACATTCCCCAGCTAGAGCCCTCATATCCTCCCTGCATCCCAACCCAGAACTCCCTCTCTCGCCCCAAGCCTGCCCCCAGTCTAGTGCCTCCTCACTCTGAACCCCTCACTTCTGGCCCCACCCCAGAGCCAGTATCTCTTCCCGCATATCAACTTCCTGCCTCAGCTCAGAGCTTCCTCTCATGTGCTGAGCCCCTCAGCCCTATCCCCCTGCCTGGAGCCCCCTCCTGTACTCCAAACCCCTTATCTTAGGCAGAACCCTTAGCTGGAGCCCTCAACCCCTCCCACACCTCAGCCCACTGCCCCAGGTCCTTGAAAATGAGTGAGTCAGTTTAGGGTGGAGTGATGGAGAGAGGAGGATTGAGTGAGCAAGGGGGCTGGGGTGGTGCTTTAGGGCAGGACAGGGTGTGGGACAAGAGTGTTCCGTTTTGTGTGTTTAGAAAGTTAGCAACCCTACTTAGTGATGGTTTCCTCCCGATATGAATAAACCAAATTGTTGGAGCACTGCGAGGGAAGTTTGCACTTTTGCTGCTGCCTTTGTTCTCCAAGTACTGTCCCTCAGAAACTGTTTTTGTGAATTAAGATATTGTTTTAAGAAGTGCTTTAGCAGAAATATAAGAATAAAGGAACAATAGTTCCTAAGCACTAGATTTGAGTTGATTAGCCAGCTTAACATAAAAAAGCTTCCATTGTAGTTACCGGATTGTGCTAAAATACATATGGTACCTTCTTCCATTGCTGCCAGCTGTTTACCTGTCCCTTTTTTTCAGTCCACTGTTCTACAAGTTGACATGTTAAGTTGTTCTTGCTGTGTATAAATTGTCAAAAATGTTTAAGGTCTCATTTCTTCCCTGTATTGCTATAAATCAGAATAACTGAGCTGAAGTCACATGCATCACTATAATATCCCAAGTTGATGTGGTCTCTTCAGAGTCTACCGCTGGTGGCTTCCACACTGATGCAGGGGCAAACTCTGAGAGCAGTGTCTGAGCATTTTGGTTTGATAATGGGCTAACAAACAGGTGGCAATGTTTAGTACTAGATTGTGAATACTTGGAGGGAGTTACTCTGGGAGCACAATAGGACCCAAGTCATGGTTGGCTTTTAGGCACAACCATACTAAGCAGGATTATTGTTAGTAATATTACCATGAGTAGGCCTTCTGGAGTCCATTGAACTACTAATGGGAATGATAGCAGCTGATAAGAGTAAGCAAAGAGCTTTTAGTTTGTCTCTTGATATGCTCAAAAAGAGGAATGTAGATATAGAAGGAAGGACTTTCCAAACTCTCCAATGTAAAGAGCCTTTTAACCTTCTTACAATATGGGGTAATAACCCTTTTAAATACAAAAGACTCCAACATCCTCTCACAGTCCAGCTCTCTCTTCTAGATGTTCCACCAGTGAGGTTACAACACTTTTTATCTAGTTTATGGTTTTGCATTGCACTTATTACTGCAATGTTAGAATAAGTAAGAGAACGGACGAGTGATCAGCAGATAGGCTACTAAAGGTATTTTCTATGTATATATCTTAGAAAGAGAAAGAGAGCATATGTTTATAAAATTTAAATTGCACTAGAATTGACATGATACTTGTGGTGTCATAAAAGCAGAGATTTGGATGAATAGTTATATTAAGGGCTATACCACACCATAATAAATATTGATCTTTGTTAGTCAGTCGATATTGTCTAAATACATTTTTGCTTATTTTACCAGAATGAGTGCCCACCTGTTAATTTTAAGAAATGCTAACATTTTATTCCCAATAATGTATTTTTCTTTGACTTATTTATTGCTCATTGTGTGGTTTTGAGCCAACTTTGCAGTGTTATGGTGCATGGGGAAAATGCCTACCAGTATATTAAAATCCCCATGGGTGCAGCACTTACCAGGCATGAAATTGACTGATACATGATAAGGCAGCAGGTCCATGTGTACATGGTGCCAGCATTTGTTATGATTTATAATCAGTAAATGGATTTTAATATAGAAATGGTTTTAAATAATGATATCATTAGTGCCATTATAACTCAAGCTTCTATTTCACACAGATCATGCAAACTGCAATACTCAATTTTTTGTTTTTATTTTAGAAAAAATCATCTGAATGTCAAATCTGTGTGTGGTATCAGTACAGCGTCTTAGTTTTCAGGAAAAGACAGCACTAGTCTACCATCTTCATATTTTTATACTGAGATTACCACTGCCAATGCCTCTCACCTCTGTGAGACAATGACTTAAGACTCTGAACCTTTTACTAGGAATCCTGGGCCTGATTCTGATCCTTTTAAGTCAATGCATCTTTCCACTTACTTCAGTGGGAGTTGTCTGTGATTTTTATCCATTCCGTACGGTGAAGTTCTACTCTGAAAAGTAACTGTCAACATGATTGTGAGCTGATTTGATGACTGTAGGTCTGGAACTTCTGGGTCAGACTTTATTTAAGTTTATAAGCAAAGAATTGTTGTTTTCCTTCAACAGAACAACCATTCTTTATTACTCTGGCTTCATCATCACTAATAAAGATTTAAGAAGCAAATATTCTGACCTGTTTGACACTTAGCATAGATTCTGTTGAGGTGTGAGCCAGAATAGAGTTCAGCCCTTTCCTGTGGCTGTGATAGTTCTGCAGTGCCACCAGGAATAAAAAATAATTAAAATGTATTTTTGTCATGGAAGCAAGTAGATGTGACTCAGAATGCACTCAGGGAGCAGTTCTGCTGAGTAAAAAGCTGACATTTTTACTTAGTCACCATAGCTGCACTTTTAAATCTACACCACTTTGTTCTTGCATAACCCCATAATCCTACATTCATTGGCTTGATTCATCCCTGCTCTGCATGGTGTGTTGTCATTTACACCTCTGCAATACTAACCTGCTCCAGTCTGATAGCATTTAATACACATGCTTCACTCACTTTGCACAGGTTGTGCACAAGGCAAGGAAGTGAGGCATTAGACCCATTGTTTACATTTTAATCCAAAGGACAGTAAGTCAAACATCCTTCTCTCTGTTCACCATGCTCTGCCATTAACATAAGTTAGTCGTTGTAGAACACGTTACATTCCTTTCCCCAGGAAGCTGAATGCATTATCTCTCTGACACTCTAGCATCTTACTATGGGTAAGTTTTCAGAGAATTCTTTTCAAAGCTAGCGACCTTGATGTGGCCACAGCACCTGTTTTTTTAACCTGGCATGATCATTAATTTTTCTCCTCCAGGCATTTTTTTAAGCATAAGCAACTCTTAGTTTACATGTGACAAATATTGCCTGGATATCAGCCTGCTAGAATGCTGACCCATATTTCCTGATTTAATGGAAAAAATTAACCAATTAGAAGACAACACCTCAACAAAAGTGGAATGAACTGTACTATATGAGACCATGGGTTTCTCATTAGCTGAAATAGAGCAAGACACTACTGGAATCAGTCATCATACAGTTCTTCAGCCTTCACTCTGCTGCAACTTAGGCCAGGTCTACACTGGGGGAGATAGTCAAACTAAGATATGCAACTCCAGCTATGTAAATAGAATAATTGGAGTCAACATACTTTAGCTCCACTTACTACGGTGTCCCAATCCAGGAGATCGATGAGAGAAACTCATCTGTTGATTTCCCTTACTCCTTGTGACTGCATCTAGTACTGGGGTCAATGGGGGGACCTGCTAAATCAAACCCTGGAAGATTAATCTCAAGAGCGTCAATCTCCAGGTAAGTATAGACAAGACCTTAGTCATAATGCCAGCATAGCACTAATCTGTTCAGTCAGTTCTCTGAGCAAACAGAGCACAATTGTGTGTTCACAATAGGTGAGTTCCTGTAATAAACAGATTGGGAAGTATAATTTATTGTCTGAAGGTAAATTTTCTCATCCTCCCTCCCTCTCCCTTTTTTTTAGTTTAGTAGGTTGCTCTCATGTATTACATTTTATTTGTGTAACTATAGTCTATGGGATTTATGACTATTTTTCTACATACTACAGCTGTACCTTGCTAAGAGTCTGCTGGAGGCAGCTGGTCATTTTGTGTTCCGTTCAGGTGCAGCCTAACAGAAGAGAGATGCATTCTGCTCTCTCCTGAGACAGCTGCACCAGCATTTAGCAATGCTGGGAGCCCTAAGGTAACCAGGATCCTAAGACTGCAGCTTTTATCAGTGCTCTGGTGATCAGACTTGCCCTGGATACGTTTCAATGACACATTGCTGTAGGTGGCACAAGGTGGGAGGCTTCCAGAATGACTACCACTGATTCAGCTATTAACAAGAATGGGAATTTTCTATCTAAAACCCTAATGTAAACAAAACTAGAGTTTTTACATTTGTTTCTTTTTGTTTTACTTTAAGCTATATGAAGAACCATGTAGACTTAGAGTATACAATTGTGAATCAGATTCTTTAGTGACAAGGTCCCAAATCCAGAAAGGTATTTAGGTCCCTAACTGTCATTGATTGATCTGAATAAAAGGCTACATACATACTGTGGCAAGCTCTTTGCCCAGACCCTTTGCCCTGGCACCTCCTCTTCAGCCACAAATCACCAGACCACTTCTCTTGTACAATCACCCATGTTTTTTTATTGCTTGTGCCAACTTCCCGCCACAATCTATTTACAGAGCTTCATTTTCCCCAGCAGCTAATGCAGCTTTCTTCTCGCTGGGGCCCCACACACACACCCAGCCACTCTCTGGCTCCTTCATTTCCACTTCTCCTCTGGCTGCCTTACATAGCCCTCTGGCTAATGAGGCCCACAGCTACTTCCATTAGCCCTTCAGGCCTGGCCTTGCTCTGGTGTCTTCAATTGGCCTTTTCAGATAGGCTGCAGTGGCAGAGCTCTGGCTTAGCCAGCAGTCTGTCACAATATGTAGGTCAATAGATAGACAATATAACACTATAATTAATGTTTGGTGGGGTTGAGAAGAAGTTCAGTGTCTTAGGGTGACAGCTAGGCGCTGGTTCAAATTCAGATGAAGTTGTGTGTGACCACGAGTGGTTTATTTAGAAGCCTTTTTGAAAGGTCAACCTAAACTGCCCACATCTCATGCCAGAAATGGGCAATACTGACCCTCAAAATGGTTTTGCAAAAATACCTGAAACATTCTACCATTTCATTTAATGTGATCTTGAAGCCCATAAGGTTTTGGATTTTGGCTGTGTTGAAGCATGCAAAAAGAAATGAGAAGCAATTTTTGTTCTTGAAAAAGTGCTTCTGAACATCTAACCTTAGTTGGAAGGAGTCTGTGTCCATTTGTGTGGTGCGTGTGTTCCCCTCCTGGACAAACTGCATGTTGTCTCCTGCAACACAGGTCTCAAACAGTAATCTGTGTGTCACTGTTAGACCACAGGGCACTTGCTGGTGGGCCTTCAGGGAACAGGTTTTGGCACATCATTCCCCTCTGTATTGTTGTGTAGTGTCTAAGTACATACTATGATGTGGAACTGAACCACAAAGGGCCAGATCCTCACCTGGTGTAAACTGGCATCACTCTACAAAAGTCACATTACACCAGCAGAGATTCTCACTCAGCATGTGATGAGCCTGAGCAAACACTGTGATCTAGTGGGTTAGGCAACCATCACAACACTTGTTTACTATACTAATCATGGTATTTACATGCTGTATGACTCTAGGCAAGTGATTTAACCTCTTGGTTTCCTGGGTTC
Organism: Apalone spinifera; assembly: GCA_030068395.1. NCBI lineage: Eukaryota > Metazoa > Chordata > Testudines > Trionychidae > Apalone > Apalone spinifera. The sequence continues at coordinate 95,201,901 of JANRFK010001234.1, forward strand.
TGCATTTCTAAAATTAGGATAATTATGTTTTCTTGCTTCATAGATTGCTGAAAGGCAGAACTAAATAACGTTCACGATGCGATTTATAAGTAGAGCCAAATGCCAAATTATAGCAGAGATGGGAGTAAAAATACAGGAGTTCCTAACTCCCAATCTGATGCTTTAGACTAGCTAGTGCTAGTGCCTTTGGCAATCTCAGTGTAGGCCCAGAACAAAATGGACTGTGGAAAAAGCATCAACTTGTGAATTCTGTTCCGTGGATGTGCACAAAGAGGATGTCTGCTTCCAGTACTGCCACTAAGCACTTTTCATGAGAACCTAAAGAAGGCCTGCAGTATTATCTGAATGACCCCTTTTTCTGTACAGTCCAGCATTTAACTCTTTAGTTTCAACAGTGCTCATACAGCTCCTGTAAAGTTAGCCAAATGACTCCTCTGCATGGAATGGCAGTATTGTTAGGTTATATACATTCTTCAAAAGAACTGGTCCTTTCTCAAGGTGTAGCCTATTGAAAATAATATTTGACTAAACATTTGCATTTCATCAGAATCTGTTATGTTTATAAGAAACACACAGGATCTTTAGGGAAAAGGCAATTTGCTGTGTTTATTAAGAATACAATAGGCAAGCAGCTAGCATATGCTTACATTAACAGACAGACAGATACAAAACATGTCCCGCCAGTATATGTTTATAGTTACCACTCTGGTTCAGATTAGCCTGTTGACCAAGCAGGCTAAGTACAAGGGGAGGAACCAGGTTCTGTCAGTCTGGACCTAAGCTCCAGTGACAAGGTGAACCCAAAATCCATGGTAAAGCAGTTCCTTTTTATAGTAATTTCCCTTCATTGGGATCAGTATGTTTTGCACTATCATGCTGTAAAAGTAGTAACGAGTGCTTGTTTGTTAAGTTCTCCTTGTCATCCCTTATCTTTTGTTTTGTTATGCTGGTTTTGATCACATCTGTCTTGTCCCAACTGATAGCTGCTTGTCTCTTCTTTTAGAGTCCTCAGTCTGCCCTCTTCTCACATCTGGATGAGGATATACAGCAATCTCTGGTATCTTGACATCTGTCCCCGGCTCCTCCCTAGAACATCGGGCCCACTGCATTCACACTAAACAGGGCTGATTCCTTTGTTATACAGAAGCAATATGAACATTCAAACAGGAACATAGTTACAATTTTAAGAAGAACAATAATCAGATTTTTTTACTTATTTCATGATGTTTGTAGTAAGCCTAAAACAGAATGATGACCAGAAGGGTCTGTTCCTACCTTGATATCAGATACAGATACAAGCAATCTGCCTGATACGTTTCTACCGAATGGTTTCTCATTCCTTTTTGCTAATCAGAAAGGGTGGCCAGCAGGATATGAAACACAATCATAATAATAAAACACATGAATATATTTACTACTTAAACTATTATAATACTACTCTTTATCATAACTCATACATAATCTAAAGTAGGATTTTTCTGCTACAAACCTATCTCATTCATTTTCTGTCTAGCTGAAAATCATAGTAGATCTTCCTCTTTTGGGTTTAACAGGTTAGGGAATCCAGAACAAAATACATATATACTCTTAATTGGAAACTAATTTATTTTCTAGTGTACTAGTGTTGATTTCCTCTTCAAATATAGAGCACCACAGAGTTCCACTTCCAAATTCCCTGAAAAAGTGTAAGCAACAGAAGACATACAACTTGCATGAACATGCAAGAGAGACCATTCCCTAGAAAGTGCTTCTGGAGAAATAAAACAGGCTGTTACTAACAATTTATGCTAAGTTTGAACAGTTTTCTTAGTAGATCTAATGCCATAAAATCAAAGCATTGAAATGATTTTGGTTACAAACCACACCCAGAGATTTTCTCTGAGATTTCACTTTTGAAAAGATACACCTGTAACAGAAAAGAGCCTTTAAAATATCACTTTGTAGACCTGACATTTTCTAAGGCAGATGGAAATAGCAAAAAATAACACTAAAAAGACATTGAACACGAAGAAACCTCCAAAGACTAACCTTTCATTCAAGTCTTGTAAACAATATACATGCATACTATAGAGAGACATAAAATGTGCTCTCTGCATTTCAGGCAAAGCTGTGAGCATAAATGGATTGTAGCCTAGCTAGAATATTGATTACTTCTACTGGCAGGCCACAAGCAAGCAAGTCCCAACAGAATTCTTCATTGTTGCTTGTGCCCTTTAACCAATTTTCGATGAAAGATAGCAAAGGTATGAGATAAAGCTCACTGACAACTGTGAGCACCTTTGAACAATCCAATTACACACTAATAAAGTTTGCAGAAATTGGACCTGACCCTACAAAGTGAATCCCTAGGGTATCTTCTGCTAAAGCCAATGGGGGCTGCAGGTGCTCAGCAACATATTGGCTGAAGAGTATGGTTTCTAGCAGACATTAATTAAAGCCTCTTCACAGAGGCTTTACACCAGAGGTGGGCAATAATTTTTGATAGGGGGCCACTCCAAGAATTTGCACTCTTCCATAATATTAATGGAGGAGGTGCAGGGTCTGGGATGGAGGTTAGATGCAGAAGGGAGCTTGGGGTAAGGGATTGGGGTGCAGGAGGGAGTGTGGGGTCT
>JANRFK010001234.1:95213865-95232563 GCA_030068395.1 Apalone spinifera
CCCCCCCCCCCCCCGCATTCAAAATACTACTATTCCAGCCCTCCCAGAAATGTCAGGTGTCAGGGGACTGTCCCAAGCTCCCTGTCCTGATTGAAGGTGACCCTCATCTAAGGTCACCCAGAGTAGAGATGTTAAATATCAGTTAACTGAATAGTTGATGAACCTCATGAATTCTTATCAGTTACTTGACTATTCTGTAGTCCCTGGGAGTGGAGCAGGCAGCCAGTAAGCTCCAGCCCCACTCCTGAGGAGCCCCCTGCCATTCTGCACTACTGCCTCTGTATCAGAGGCAGCAGCGCGGGGTCCAAGGCAGAAGCTGGCCCAGGAAGGGAGCCAGTTTAAAAACCTGCTCCCCTCATGGACTGGCTGCCTGTTGCCCTATACTGCTGCCTCTGTGAAGTGGAGTGACCTGGCTGGGAGAGAGTGACAAAGCTGTGCAGGCTGCTGTGTCACTCTGCTTCCTGGGCTCTTGCTGCCATGGAGAGGGAGGGAACCAATCCCTGCTGTCACCCTGTACCAGGCCCCCTGGGTCATGTAGATTCAGGGAGGGGATACAAGGGCAACATGAGGAAGCAGAGCAGTGGCAGTAAGAGGTGGGGCAGAAGACTGCTGTTGTGCCTCTCTGATAGACATTTCCTGACACCCAGACATAACTTCTGGAATTGTAAAGTACAGTAGAAAAGTTAAAAGCCGAGGATCTTTAAGCCTGAACAAGCAGACCAAATTCAGTACAGACAATGAAAAAAATCCAAAGATAAGGCATTACATACAGAGTATTTAGCACTTTGCAGTCCCTCACCTGTAGCAGTAAAGCAGTCCAAAGAAAATTGTGGAGATTCAGAGACTTTGCAGGAAGGAGCACTAAATCTCTTACACTCTCCTCTGTCAGGGTATGTCTACATAGCAGGGCTAAACTTGAAATAAGCTACGCAAATTGAGCTACACTAATTGTGTAGCTTAAGTGGAAATAGCTTATTTCGAATTTGGGCATGTCTATACACCACTTATTTTGAAATAGAGCACTCTTCCTCTGACTTCCCTTAATCCTTGTAAAATGGGGGTTACAGAAGTCAGTAAGAAGTCCTCCGGCTGGACATTATTTCAACATTATGTCAAAATAACTGCTTGAATGTAGATGCACACTTTATTTCAAAATAACATCACTTATTCAGAAATAACAGTGCTGTGTAGAGGTACCCTCAGATTCATAAATGAATTAAGATCCCTAAATGCAGGAAACAATTCTTATAACACTATCCCCTCGTCTGAATTTTTCCAAATCTTGTAGTGTGGTCAAACTGGCGCAATGACGACACCACCAAAATAATTTTTGCTTGTGAGCAGATAAGGGTTTAAAAGAAATGACCATAAGTAAAATAATTATTCTTTCCCTTGGCCTTCACTGTGGGGAAATATGATGGATGAGTCAATCAACAGCTTTCTGTACACTGATAAAGTCAGGACATAATATTAGAGAAAGTAGGACACATTGTTAGTCAAAGGAATATGTGAAGAAAGAATATAAAAGTGAGTTTGGGACATCATTGGAGGATCTGGAGTAGTAGTTCATAAGCTTCACATGGAGATATTTCATTGTGCTTTTTATTTAGTGGTTGCACCAAGCTCAGACAATCCCATGTTTTATCACAAGGAAAGATGTGTCAGAAAGCATGGGCAGGCAGAGATTTTGGAGAAAGGAAAGAGAAGGAAAATTGACCTTTTAGCAGGAGTGATGACAATGACTTCCTAAACATGACAAGGCATTTGTCTGACCCAAGACAGCCAGATGATGATCAGAGCAATTCACCTGTAAAACATTTTAAAATTATTCTCCCACCAGATACCTGGATGAGCACACAATTCAGCTGTACATGACTGCCTTTAATGTGTTATCCAGGAATTGCATGTCCTTGCACACACTTGATTGTATTGATTATTTAAATGTACAGCATAGTCTACCTTTATAAAATATCTGTTCTGACTTTTATATCATGCTCATCACTGAGATATTTTAGTGCTTCTTTGATTGTGGTGCCTATTTTAAATGCATGTACCTCTGGATAGTTGATAGCATGATCATTCATATGCACTTGAATTCATTTATTTGTGTGATGACTTTAAAAGATGCACCTGTAAATTTTCATAAAAAAATGACTTCATCTGCCAAAATCTACAGTTAAGTAGCTTCCACAACCTCGCAAAGAAGCCTGTCTAGTGTCCTACTGTTCTTATAATTAGGAAGTTTCCCCCAAGATTTAATCAAAATCTGTTTTGCCTCTTCTCTTGTCTTCTGTGGCAAAAGAGAACATCTTTTCAAGTATTTGAAGACTACTACTATATCCCCTTTAATCTCCACACTAAACATACCCAGTTCATTCAGCTGTTGTTCATATGGCTTATATTCCATCTCTTTGGTCATCTTTGTAGTTCTCCTCTCCTTTACAGTTTCTCTACATCCTTTCTATACATTGGTGACCAAAATTGGACACAATGCTCCAGCTGAAGCTTAACCAACAACAAGGAGAGCTGTACTATTATCTCCCATGACTTACAGTTGCTTTTTTTTTTTGCAACACCATCACATTACTGACTCATGTTGAAGTTGTGATTCATCACAACTCTCAGCTCCTTCTCAACAATGTTATTCTCCAGCTAGTTTTCCCCCATTCTGTGTTTGTGCATTTGGTTTTTCTTCCCTCAGTGCAGCGCCAGTGAAGCAAGGGGCACCAGGAGTAGTGAGGCAGGATCAGGGAGCACTCTAAGTGGTAGGGCAGGATCCGGGAAAATGGGAGGTTGTCAGTTTAAGTTGGGGTCACTGGGACACAGTGTGCCAAGGTTGATAGTGACAGTGGATGCAGAACAGGCTCCAGGCAAGACAGAGGTGGAGGACAAAGGGAAGTTGGCAGCAGGGGGTGTTGGAAAGCAGGAGACAGTAGGCACTGGGGTGACAGGCTTGGCAAGATAGTCTTCTGAGGTAATGGGGGTTAATGAGATATAGGGGATATCAGATGATGGGTTTGGCAGGTTTAATACAGAGACACAAAGTACCAGGGTTGGCTGGGTGAAGTCAGAGGGTCCTAGGGTTATAGGTAGAGGGAATGTGCAGTCACAAGATGGGGTCAGTGGTCATATGCAAATAAAATGTCACTGGTCCAACAAAAGGTTGAGAATGGGTTTGCTGGTTTGTGGTATAAGAAAGGTTGGGAACCACTGATCCAAAGTATTGGAAACCCCCCCTCTAACTTTGTGTCACCTGCAAATTTGATCAGTATGTTCTCTATTCCTATATCCAGATCATTAATAAAGATGTTAAACAACACTGGGCCCAGAATAGATCCCAGTGGAATCCCACTTGAGACATCCCTCCAATCTGACATCATTCCATTAAGAGTTACTCCTTGCTTGTGGTTGCTTAACCAATTATGTATCTAGTTCTGCCATGCCCACAACTACCAGGTTACACAGATTACAAGGAGGTTGACTCTGAAGATGTTATGCAGAGCCAAGGAGGATAAGCAAGAAACACAGCAAAGTAGAGTACGTCCATACTTATCTGGTTTCCTAGGCTACAGAACAAAGAGAGAGAACAAGGCTATATATATCAAAACATAATACTGGTCTCAACCGGACCCTATCATCTCAAACTACAAAAGGAAAAAGCATGTCCAAAGGTAATGCCCACTGTGGCTAAATCCTCAACCACTAATGCAAAAAGGCCATTCCAAAACTGTTAATTATTTCACCGCCCCAACCACCAGATTTGACACAAAATAATAACAAAAAAACCCATTGACTCGATAGTGACTTTCAGCATCAGCTTGAGATGTTAGGCTGCAATTGGTGGAAAACTCAGATGAAATGTCAATACCCTGTGCTACTGATTTGGAATCAGAAAGGATTGCAACCCATTGATCACAAATTTTTTTATTATCTTTAAGAAGTTGTTTGGTGTTATTCCTCTCCACATCTAATGTAGAATTGTGTGCTTCAATTACAAGATTAGTTTTGTGGATCACTTTTAGCAACTTCATCCACATGGACAACATTAAATGGATTCAAATGTGGATGTATACTTCTAAATTGACTTAAGTCAGTATGAGCCTGTGCTGTGAGAGTAAAAGATTCAAGCTCACTTAAAGCCTTTCTCACAGAGTCCAAATGCTGTGCAACTGGTTTAACACCACCAATTCATGCTGACCATCTCGTTGTCAACATGCCATGAAGGGAAACAGGCAGATGCTGCTTCAGAAATTCCCACTTTCGAGGATTGCTACTGAAGAGGTTGTACAATTGCTGAATTGTTCCAAAATATGTCCTTGCTCTCTTGCATGATTCAGGGCAATCAACACCAACAAGATTTAGTGTGTGGTTGACATAACTGGAGAAAATACAATTTGGATTTTTCTCAAGAAGGACTGCTTGTACTCCATTGTACTTCCCAGCCATATTGTCATAGGCTTGGCCAATGCAGACTTTAATTTGATTTAAATTTAAAATTAATTTGAAACCTTTCAGAATTTCTAATACACAAGCGGAGTATGGATCGTTCTTCAATTGAAATCTTTGAACTTATTGCAATTTTAACATATTGAACAACCAGCATCATCTGTTCTTTATGAGAACAGTCTGGAGTTGCATCAATAATAATCTGAAAGTACTTCGCATGTCGTATCTCTTCAAGAATTGTTGTTTGTACAAATGTCCCACACAACTCAATAAATTCGTTCTGTATTCTGGTAAACAGATAATGGGCTTGCATGCCTTTTCCATTGTCTTGTGATTCACACACACTCTTACCATGGCCTGATAAAAGTGGGTCATATTTGCTAAGAAGCTCAAGTGTACCATGAAGGTTTCCATTTGTAAGGTCACCAATATGTTGACTGGAACCAAACAAAGCCAATCCCCATTCATAAAGAAAAAGAATGACATACAATATACGTTCAAGGAGTTTTTTCCAGTTATCAGTTTCAGTGTTTATTTCACTCGGAAGCATGTTTTCAATTGAACTGTCAACTAGTGCTGCTCTACTAGCTGATTTCCATGTAACATAGTTATCTTTATGCAATAGTGAAGTTTCATGTGCAGGTATTTGGTCTTTCAACTTCCTCAAACCTCTATTGATGCTCCAACTGAACGGATCAAACAGTATTGCTGCATTTGAAGTTTTATTGTTAAAACTATACTGTTAAAACTGTACAGCGCCTGCTTTTCCAGCAGAACCAGTCTCTTGTGTAGATCTCTCCATTTGGAAGAGGTTTTGTCATCAGATGAGTGGGAAAAGCTTGATTTTCAGCATCTTTCAGTATATTACTTGGAATCTGAAAACTAAATCTGAAAAATGACTGCATTTGAGCAACACTGTTCTTATCAAGAAGTCCAGTATAAGGTTCTGATGCCACTGTTGTTATACTATGTCTTGTGCTAGTCATAAGTTCTTGCTCTTGCTGCATTGCATCTCCGAGGTCCTCATTTTCTGCCTGAACGGTCTCTAAATTGAGGATAGATTCTGCATCTATCACTATGGTTAGCATTTCTGTGTCTTACTAATGACCTCCTCATTTTGGGGCAGTGGGTACAAAGTTTTCATCATCTGAACTGGAAATGTCACTGTCGGTATGGTCATTGTCTAATGGCTGAGGCATCTTTTCTACTATGTTATTGTCTTTATGCTCTTAACTGCTTATTCACTCTGTTTGCTTTCGCGATCTCTTGCACCACTTTCAAATCTTCACTTCATTTTTCTAAAGGGGTTCTTTTAAAACACAGTAACACATAAATTAATGTACTAAAGGCTATTGGTTATACAAAATTTTAATTGTATATACTTTGCAATGAATATTATATAATAATAGTTTGGGAGTGTTATTTACTATAGCCTTTGTAGCCTTATTTCAAAGTCTTGAAATTTGATCTTCTATCATGTTCCCATGATTAAATTCCTCTAATAATGGGTGCATTATTATGAATATGAACATGAGGCAATTGCCAGATTAGCTATAAAGTTTATTAATAAACTTTTAATTCTAAAAAACTTTAAAAGTGAATCTAAAACTGGATGAAGAGGTAGCATACAACTGAGCCTGATATGGTTATTGTATACAAAGAAATGTAAGAAAAAACAGCAATATGAAAATCTCCTATGCAGAGATAAATATCTAATTTAAAAGTTAAACTCGCCCTCAAACAAAGCAAAATCACTTTACGCTAACAGAATTAATTACAACTTTCAAAACGTCTAAGCTCCACAAAGACTGTAACACTAATCACAGAAGCTACTTCAGTCTCCAGTCATTCAGATTAAAAGTTGGATGTGTCCGAAAAATTGGCGAAGGCCTGAGGTCCCACAATGATTTAAATCAATTTTTGCAGGTATATATAGCTTCTTTTGTTGTCTCTGTTATAACTGTGAATGTATAATAAATGGAAATGACTTGTAGAAAATGACAAAATTTGAGGCCTCTGTCTCCTGAGGTTTGGGCCAAATGGCCCTCCTGGCCCCCAGCTCTGATAGGGCCTGCCAAGTATGCCCCAGATGGGACTGTATGCAAGGGGCTAGCTTTCATTGCTGCCTATATTGCCTTGGTTACACTGCTATTTTTAGAACACTACCTTGGTCACAGCGAATTCAGATAGGCCTATGCATGCTGCAATGACACCTTCCCAGATGCAGAGTAGATATGCCCTATGGAATAGGGCTTCACTGCATGCTAACCAGGATTAAGCAATCAGGGTACGTCTAAACTAGCACGTTAGTTCGAGCTAGGTATGGTAATGAGGGCAAGCGGAGTTGCAAATGGAGCCCGGGATTTAAATATCCCAGGCTTCATTTGCATGTTCCCGGGCGCCGCCATTTTTAAATCCCCCTTAGTCCGAACTCCGTGCCCATGCCTACACACGGCACAAAGTAGGTAGTTCGAATTAAAGATCCTAATTCGAACTACCTACTCTGTGCTGCGTGTAGCCGCGGGGACGGAATTCGGACTAAGGGGGATTTAAAAATGGTGGTGCCCGGGAACATGCACCACTACGAGGCTAGTGTAGATGTACCCTCACAGAGTAGTAAACATGTAATAGCCTAGCCCACTATTGATATTGGCGCACAGCTGTCCTGCCCCATATCCTCACTATGGCTAGATTCATGGCAACACAACTTCCTGCATTGTTCAATGTTCACATCTGCAGAGTGTTAGGGGGCAACTTGTCTGCTCCCTCTGTGGGTTGTGGAAGAAATGGTCTAGGCCTCGGAGGTTCATTTCCTGGCAGGATCCAAAGTAGCATGGTGCTGTGTGTTACTCAGTCCCTTTCTGCCAGGAACAGACCAGCCATAGGGAGTAGCGGTGCATTGCTGCTGCTCTTCTCTATTGCAGTTAGGCTGATATGGGGAGAGGAGGGCAAAGGGAGCAACTGCTCAGGAGCCCAGTGATTCAAAGGGCCCCGGAGCTCTTGGCCACCAATGCTACTGTGCCAGTGGTGGTGTCCAGAGCTCCAGGCCCTTTAAATTGCCATTGGAGCCCCACACAGTACATTGCAGATCCCAGGGTGATGCTCTCTGGACAGCACTGGGAGAGCGGATGGTACGGTATGGTCAGCGTTGAGAGCGGGCTGCCCCGGCCCCACTCCTTCCTTCTAAGGCCCCACCCTTGGGATGGTGAAACTGGCACTCCTTCCTTGCCCAGGGACCTGGTGAGGGGGGTCCGCTGGCTCTCTTGCCCACCCACCTGCACGGGGTTGCTGCCAGTTCTAGTGGCCCTGTACGGGGCTGCTGCTGTCTCCCAGCTCTATGTGGGGCTGCTGGCTCCCAGCCCAGCCTGCAGCATGGTGGGCCCAGCAGGGCTAGAGCAGCCCTCTGCCTGCAGTGGGCCACATGCAGGGGCTACTCCTAGGCACCAGTTATCTATTACCTTGTAAGCATCACCTGGTAAAGGCAATGCTTACTGGGTAACGGGGTAACTGATTGTCCATTCACATCCCCACTCATGAGTCTGTCAGCTTGCCTGCAGTCAGGGGATGTCTTTAAGAGCCAGACTAGCCTTTATTGGGACCAGCACAAACCTTCCCTTACCAATGGTCATGGCAGAATAATCCATACATCTCTCCCGAAGAGCAAGAACAACCCACTTAACAAAGTGCTCCTAACAAAAAGGGGATTTTAACTTGTGCATAGAGAGGCAAATGGAGGGAAGTAATAGCGGTCATTGACCCAACTTCTGTTGGTGAGAGAAACAAGCTTTTGAGCAACACAGAGTTCTTCTTCAGGTCTGGGAAAGGAACTCCCAGCATTACAGCAAAATGCAAGATGAAACAGACATAGCGAGCAATGTGAGTGTATGGATAAGGCAATTATCTGAGAGTCAGGGGAGTTGAGTTCTGCTTGTGGCTTTGCAACTGATGTACTGAGTAACTTTAGGCAAGCATTCCTCTTTGTATACTTCCCCCTCTGTACAATGGGGTTATGGCATTTTCCTTTCTGCACAGTCCTTTTGAGGTCTACAGATAAAAAGGGCAAAGAGGTAGGTATTAGTGCTATAGCAAAGAAGGATACTTTGTGGACTGCAAATCAGATTTGTATTGAATGCCCAGCTTTGCCAAGGACCTCTAATAAATGAATTTAAACTCCTTTTATCTCACTTTCAATGATCTGCACAAACCCTTTGCAGTTCAGACTTTGTCTAGTACATTACCCAATGGTTCTTCATGCCCCCACTGTTTTCTTTTCCCACTCCCATCTCTGAGCACTCTCCCACACTGCCTTTCATAGTGCATTGATTTTTCCATTACCATCTTTCTCCTAATCCTCCCATAAAACCACTTCTTTCCTGGTGCTCACCAGATAGGAACTTGCGATAACTATGATGTGGAAAAAAATACCCCCTTAAATTATTCCCAGCTTTGAGTTTCTCAGTGTGTCCTGTCTTCTGTGCATCAGTCATGTGGATTGTAAGAGCTTGGGGGCAGGGACTGCCCTGTGCAGTGCTGAGAATTTTGTCAGCACTAAACATGGTACAAAGAAGAAGAATTGAGGCAATCCCGAAAGAATGCCACAGGCATTCTAAACTGATACTGTTCCCCTGAAGCCCTCCCCACATCTGCACAAAGGGGCTCGCATGTTGCGTGTGCAAATGAGTACCTGTGTGAGGCCTGGAATCCCTCTGCTGTCCCAGGTCAGTGGACGCAGCAGCCCTGGGATGGTTTATACCCCTTTTACCACAAGAAATGAACATTTGGCCCTAGTCATGTGTATGGCTGACAGACCGCCCCCACCCCCTCCCAAGGTCACCCAGCTGCCTCCTCTCCTCTCTAGTGTTCAAGGAGAAACCAAGGGGAGGGGGAGGGGAAAGTGAAACAGAGTCCTTTGAGCCCTGGCTATTTGGGGGATTATTTTTAAACTCTCCCTTGCAATGGAGCCTTTGATAAATTATTCATTGGACAGAAAAGGCTGCTGCTGAAGTGCTGATGTCAGGAGGAAGGAGTCTAGTGCAGCAGCCCTGGTGCTGCTACTGCTGCAGAGAGCCACTCAGGCTGAGCATAAGGGTGCAGCATGCTGCCTGGCTCCTACTCCTGTTCCAGCCTACTGAGCAGCAGCAGCAGCAGCAGCAACGCTCAGGCCAAGGGTGCAGGGCCAAGAGAGGACCACGAGGAGGAGGAGGAGGAGGGAACGGTATGGCTCTGCTCCGAAGCAGTGGCTGCAGCGGCGGCTCGCTCTGTCTCTTGGTTCTGGCGGTGGCATGCCTACTGCAGCGTGCCCAGGTGAAGAAGCCAATCCGATGCCCTGCCACATGCAGCTGCACCAAAGAATCCATCATTTGTGTGGGATCCCCTGGTGTGCCGCGAATCATCCCCAACGACATCAGCTCCTTGTAAGTTAAACCTTCCTGCACTTGAGTTCTCCTGGGCAGTGGCCGGGTGCCCCTCCCATCTCTTCTTTGTGGTTTGGGTTTCTTTTCTTTAAGTTGCTGGGGGGAGGGAAGGGGGGAGGCAGGCTAGATTCCCTGCTGGGTGCTGGCTTCTTGATGGATGCTAAGATCCCAGCACTGTGCTATATAATCAGTGTATGGCAGTGTCTGTGCTTTCCCTTGCTGAAATATTGTGCTGCCATGCTGCTGCAAAGGAGTTTGATTTTTATATCTGAAAGACCTTTTCAAATAAAAAACTGTGATTGCACCATTTCTACAGCAAATATGTAAGGGAAGGGAAAATACATGTATGTATGTACTTGCCATGTGTAAATCTTACATGCCCGAGGAGATGGCAAATGGCCATATTAAAGTGCAATAGAATTAAAGAAAGATTTACTCCCTGGTAATTATTTTATATGGCATTATTGCCTTGGGGAAAAGACTACACAGACTTTAGGAACTTGAAAGTTAGTTAGATCCATTTTTAATGTGAGTAGAATTGGAAATGGTGTTTTTAATTTGTACCACTTTAAAATCTGATGAGCTTTTACTGTTAATCCTGTTTAACATACATACTAATGTTCCTTTCTCTCTCTCTTTTGTTCTTTCTTCTCTATAAATTTCCAAAAATACTAGTGAGTGCAGACAAAAAAAAAACCAAAACAAAACCATCCGTACCCTTTTGAGCAAAGTTGCCAAGAGGCTAAAAGTACCTGGTATTAAAGATTAATGCAAGGATACGGTGAAAAGGAAACTTTCCAAGCTTAGTGGGGAGAAGCAGGTACAGGAGCAGAATTAAACAGCTTTTAAACATGAATATTGGCCCCATTTGCTGAGATGTTATAAAAAGGAGCCAAGCCAATCAACAGGGAGGATATTGGGATACTCCTAATGGAGGTGAAGATAATGAGCCTTCTTTAGTTCTTAGATTTTCCTGGTTTTTTTCCTCTCAGGAGCCTGGTAAATGGAACCTTTTCTGAAATCAAGGACAGAATGTTTGCCCATTTGCCCTCCCTGCAGCTGCTGTAAGTACTGCAATTCCCAACAAAACTCAGCTCCAACTAAAACTTTTGCCAAAATCCCCCTAGATATAGGCACTGTGGTGTCTTCAGAAATAAGATAATAGACAAGTTAATCGCTTAGGTAACTCCATTGATTTCAGTTGTATCATGGTATGTTAAGGATGAATTTGCTTCACTGATAATAATGCATAAATCCATTAAAGAAATTATTGCTAATTTACTAAGACAATATGTTTCTCTGCTGTTTTAAATTCTTTGTAACTAAATAATTTTAGGATAAAATTCACCTCTTGGAGTCACATGATTGATCTAACTCCAATCTCATGTTCATTCTCTGCTAATGAATGTGACATTAACTGTGGAGGGATTGTTGATATCAGTGGTGATTTGCTCTTCTAGGGAGAGTGGACTGTCAGAGTTCAGCTCCTTCAAGAGAGAAGAACTTTGTGCTACCTGTAAGAGCTCAAAGTGTCTTAAGCAAAATCTGTTGGGTTAAATGTGGCTTAGTGGAAGAAAGTGTTGGGCTTCAAGGTCATGGGTTCAGTCCCACTGACCAGATCTAGGAAGTGCTGACTATTCTGTAGAAAGGGCAGTGCAGTGGTTAGGTTATTAAGGTGGGACATGTGGAGCCCTGTGTTCAGTTCTTTGCTCTGCTGCAGACTTTCTGGGTGACCTTGGGCAAGCTGCTTAGTCTCTCTGACCCAGATTTTTTTAAAGTATTTAGGTGTTGCTGTGTTTAGTGGTGCAATGCCTAACTGGTTTAGAAGCCTACATTTCATTTAAAATGATTTAGGCACTTAGGAGCCTAAATCCCCTTGACAGTACATCAGCGCCATATCAATAAATACTTGGATAATCACAGTTCCCAGTGTGAGGGTGTTGTGAGAACATACATTAAAAGGCTGACAGGCATTACAGAAATGAGGGTCATGTAAATACCAGAGATAGATAAATTAAACCTGGGGACCACTGACACAGAATAGCTCCTGGGGATGTCTGGTCAGGAGGGGTGAACATTCAATCCCTTCATGTTTATTTCTTAAAAAAACAAAACCAAACAAATACAGCTGTGCCAAATACCTTGGTTTCCCCCTTTCTTTCCAGCAGCAGAGTGGAGAGAACACTGGGGAGAGAAGGGAAGCTAGGATGAGGAAAGGCCTTCATCCCCTTCAATGCAGCACCACGGAGTGCAGCCAGGAAAAGGTGGGGTGGGGCTGGCAGAGCCTTGCACCTTTAGTACAGCAGCCCCCTGAGCTTTGTGTACAGTGGGAAAATCCACTGGGTTAAAAAATAAAGTAACTAACTAGCTGCCACATATGAAAACACTCATGTGCGTGCCAAGGGGAAATCCATGTTTAACATGGTACTGGCTCACATTTACAAATACAATGCTTTTCTCTCACTGTAGGCAAGGCCATAGAGTGCACTCAGGGGAAGAAGAAGGTGGAGGCCTCCAGCCCTTAAGACAATGAGGGGCAACCTAGGCTAGTGTCTGGGCCTCATGAGTGACCTTCCTTCACGTTAGTGGGTTGCAAGAGTCTCATAACCAGTCTCCCAGCATGGGATAGTTTTGCGAACTGCGCTTGCATATCTAGAATTTGTGGGATGTGCCAATTGAACCATAGTAGCACTTCGATTGGATGCAGAGGGAGTGCACAACTCTCACAGTCAATGTTATGTGCAACCGGCACACAACCTACTTCATATGCTCTTGCTTTAAGTGCATGTCACTTTTGTAATACCAGCAGGAAAAAAAACCTCCGTGGATGAAAACCTGCAGAATCTAGCAACTCTGTGCATGGGCAGCAGTCAACAACATGTCTCATGGGCCACAGAAAGAACCCCAATGGGCCACATGTGGCCTTTGGGCCGCAGCTTGCACACCATTGCCTTAAGAGGGCCCTCAGTTCTTCACTTTGTTGTAAGCGGAGAAGAGGGCTGATTTCAGAGCACTCACAGGCACCTTCTTGGCCTCTTAGGGGCCACAGAAAATTTCACTGATCAAGCTTAGCTTCAGTGCCAGACGCCATCCCGCTCCCCTCCAGAAGAGTGTGGGGAGTCCAAAGAGGGGCAGGCCAAGGCAAAGGGAGCCAAGAGCCACAGGCTGCCTGTGATGTCCAGCAGATGACAGGGAGAGACTTGTATGCTGAGGGAGGGGCTGCCCTTTCATTTTTTTGCAGAAGTTGGGGTACAGTGGTGAGATGTCCTGCAGAAGACATTGCAAAATGAGGGCATCAGATTGTTCCTAGGGGAGGAGGAAGAGCCCCTACCCCAAGATGGTTTGTTTGTTCATGTTATTGGGGAGATCAGAACTGGGGAGAGGTGTTTCACTGTCACAGTGACCACTTATCTTGGGCACCCTCTCCCTGTCAAATTCTACTGCCTATTGTATTCTATAATTTTTACCTTTGAAGCAAAGGAATTTGAATGATTCAAGGTATGAAAAGTAGCTTAAGGTATGAAATGAAATAACCATTGCTATTTGCAGTCTTTGGTACTGGTTCATATATGTTAGTAACCCTGGTAAAATAGCAGTAGAAGGAGTTGTTTTAATTGCATCTCAATCTTTCTCAGATTTCTTTGGGATAATTTACAGAGTATTTGTCTAGAATTAGCACACTGACCTAGGATCAGAGAAAGTTTGCATTTCATATTCATAATTTAGCTTTCCCAAATTAACTGTAGGGAATTGCCTGAAACTATGCAAAAAGATGATTACTTAGTGGTTATAAGTAATACATGCTGACATATTCACTTGTAGCTTCTGGGAGTTCCAGGAGCTCTCATAAGATTTTGGAAGTAGTCTTTTCTGTCAGTGGGGTTTCCTTTTCAAACAGACTAACAGGACGAAGAAAGAGCATTTTTTTGATAAGATATGCTTTTGAATGCAAACACTACAGGGCAGATTCTCGGTGCCATGCTGAACAGAGCTGAGCTTGGTTGTATTTTCATGATTCCCAGCCTTGGTGCAAGTTAGAGTTGCTCCTGTCCAGTGCTATCTAAATTACACTACTACAAGGTTCCTTGGATGGGGCAGAATCACCTCTGCAGGCAGACTACAGAGGGAGTTGCCTGTTGGCTGTCTCTGGCCATTTTAAGGCCATTTTGCACCACTGATGAAGCAAAAGGAAGACTTAGCACGCACCAGAAAATGCTTTCTGTGATTTTCAGCCAAGGTGGTGATCCCTGGCATGGAGTATTCTTTCTAAAGCATGAAAAACATTAATTGGGGGGCAGCTTATGCCATTGATTTTTTTTAAATCAACACTCCATAATATTTTCTAAATGATGCATTGATGGGATAATATGGGTCTGAGTCAGTAAGATTAGTCTGAAGATAGACAATAAACATAACTGGCATAATCAGTCAGGTTTTCATCACTTTTCCTAATGGTTGCTCTCCATTTTTCAGCTTGCTGAACTCTAACTCATTTACTATCATACGAGATGATGCCTTTGCTGGTCTCTTCCATCTAGAGTATCTGTAAGTTCTATATTTTATGTGTTTTGTTAACCTTTTATAAATCAAGATGTTTTAATGAGTTGCCAAAACTCCCGCCTTGGAGAAACAGTTCTCCCTCTGATTACCAAGGGCAAGGGAAATGAAGGGATTTATGTTCCATTTTCTGCTCAAATGTCTCTTACATCTGTCTACTATTTTTTTTCAGGTAATGTGGAGAATTTTTAAAATATGCCATACATGCGAGGGTGATTCTATATAAACACAATTCACTGACATAGGAGTGGGGTTCTAGAACTCATGCCAATTCCATCTGTTACATGTAATAGAGGAGTCTGAAATGTCAGTCAGTAGATAATGGCTTGATTGAGAACTCCCAGCAGGTGAGATGCAGAGCATCAGAGTCACTGCCTGTTGTAGCTATGATCGACTTTTTCTTCCTTCTCCCCTCCCACTCTGTCTGCATATCTTTGCCACTCCAAAATTTCATTGAGCCTTCATCCTCTTTCTTCTTTTAGCTTAGTTTACTCCTTCCCTTTATTTCTACTTCATTTCCTTTTTCTTATTGCTCCTTCTCTTTTTAAAAAGTATACCAATCATATTAGCTTGTTATCTTCACTTTACATTCAAAGGGATTTTCAAAGACTCACCTGATTTCGTATCTCAAATCAGGAGTTAGGTTTTTGGCATCTGAACTCAGTTTGGGTCCAAGAGGCATCTTTCCAATAACTTTTCAGTGTTGAAAGAAACTTCCACCATTGTACTGCTGCCTGGAGTAGTGTCAGAAACACTAACCTCTGCTAATGCCTTTATCCCCCTTAGGCAGTTGCTACTAAACTTGATGCATTAAGAACAAATATTATATTATGGGTGAGCAGCCAGCAATAGAAATAACAGACCCAACAATAGTGTCAGTGTCATGTTAGTCTATAACTTTAAAAACGAGTAGTCCTGTGGCACCTTAGAGACTAACAAATATAGGATCATTTGCTTTTTGTGGGTAAAACCCACTTCATCAGATGAGTTGGAGTGGAAATAATAGAGTCCAAGATATATATAACAACAAAAGCAGTTATCTGACAATTGTAGAACCTGTGTTAATGAAGCTAATTAAGTGGGATAGATGTGTCCCATTCATAGATTTTGATGTGAAAATGTCTAGGGCTTGATAAACAGCTTATGGTGTAATCCTTGATTTTACTGCACCTGGATTTTTTTAGTGACCGCAGGGGCTATCTAGAGATTAATTAGTTTTACAAGTGGAGGCATCAAAATGTAGAAAGCTCATGGAAGCAAAAATGTATTCAAACTTGGGTCTGTTGTGGGCTGGCTTAAGCTTGCATGTGGTGCTCGTGAGGAGCCCAAAATAGAGCATGTTATAGTAGCCTATGTTTGTTGTGATGGATGCAGTGACCACACCCACATTTGAAAGAAAAGGATGGAATCAAATAGTCATTTGATCAAAGGTGGCATTCTGTCAAGAAACAGAGACAAATCTAACAAGAACCAAGACTACAACCCTCTTTGTACAAAAGATACTTGCCACTGACGCTATAATCCACATTTCTGCCAATTCTTTAGAATGCTTCCTTCTGTCAAGAGACCTCACCTCCGCCTTTTGTAAATTGAACCTAAGAAGCTATGTTTCCTCCACATGAATGCTAAGTATCATTAATACTCCAGGATTCAGTTTCTCCCAGGCATCGATAACCAGACCCAGTATAGGGAATAAAGGAATCCCTCTGACAAATGAGTTTCTTTGTGTGCAAAATAAGGGATCAAGGAGGAAGTCAACCCAGGAAGTATACACAACAGATAATGTTGCCAAAAATAACCATATTATGTCTACACTGTTAAGACTAGCATATATGTAAGTACTACCAAGGCTACAAGGTTATGTTACTGGTGTCTGAATATGTAAGCCCAGGAGCTCTGAAAAAGGACTAGCCTTAATGTACTGTCAATAATCAGAGAGTGAGACTGATAGGTGCATTTTCACTGAAGAGTCCCTTCCAGAGAAGGATCAGTAATGCAGGAATCTATCTATACTACGCTACGCAGTCTCTGAGGGTGTATCTCCACTATGTCAGTGTTCTCCATCAGAAAGTTGCTTTGAGTCATGAATTCAATCGCTGAACTCCAAAAGGCTACACAATCCCCAAACACCATACTTAGACTCCATTATGCTGGGGTTCAATGCTGCAGTGATCGATTCTCTGGCTGTTGATTTATCAGGTCAATTTAGGTGTGATGAATCAATCTCCGAGAGCCTCCTGTCAATGCCAGTACTCCACTAGGATGAGAAGAACAGCGAGCATCGACAGGAAAGCATCCCCCACCAAACTTACTCTATACAAGCCGACATGGTAAGCACATCAACGATAGCTATTCTACTTGCATAGCTGAAGTAACATAAAATAGATCAATGATGGAGATTAGTGTAGATTTGCCCTAAGTCCCAGTCCAGATTTCCCCATTTTGAGCTTGATGGACCTCTGGTTATTTACACTAATTGAGGAGAAAAAAGATCTCGGTAAGGCAGGAAAAACCTTTGTCTCCTGAGAAGATGAGAAAATAGCACCTTGAGGGCAGGTCTACACTAACCGTATGGTAACGTCGGTGGTGGCTGCTCTCTTGTTGACACTGGTTATTCTTTTCGTTCTGGTGGAGTACCATCCTCAATGGGAGAATCCTCAAAGATCAATTTATTATGTCTAAGAAGACACAATAAATCGACAGCCAGTTGATTGATTGCTGCAGTGTCAATCCCCAATATAGTGGAAACAAGCCTTCAGTATGGTGTGTGGAGACACTCTGGCCTTTTGGAGCGCAGACTGAATTCATGACTCAAGGCAACTTTCTGATGGACAACACTGACTCCTGTCTAACATCCTTAACTGTGCTCTCAATGTGAAGAGGGGTCCTTGTCACTCTATGAATATGAACAGTTACTACACAGCTTACACCAATATATGAACCTAGGATAGCAAAGAGTCAACGGGTAACTTTTCACAGCAGCTGACTGCGCTCTCTTAGCTCCAGACAAAATTATTTCTCTAACAACTTAGTTCTTCTAAATGTAGGGAGTGCAAGTTCCTTGGCCAGTCCTGGTGGTGACCCCACAAGGTGTAGCCCTAAAGGAAACTGTAAAGATTTCAGTCCAGATGCTGAAAATAGGCAGGTTCATCTTACTGTCTTCACCTTTTCCCCATCACTTACATTTTCCCTCTCTCTGTTGCTGTCTGCTCACTTTGTTTTGTTCTTAACTTACTTTATCAAGAAGAGCTTGCAATCTGTCTTCACATAGCCACACCTATCCAATGGCACTAGTAAGTGTTGTGGAACACAGAATTCTCGGGTCTGTCAGTAGAATTCATCAGAGGACGGTGAACTAGTTGGGAAGCAGGGAATAGGGTTATCCACATTGTTCAAGCTTTTCCTTTTTTTTTTTTTCCAGCTCTTTCTCTTTCACTCTTTCTCTCTCTTTCTCGTTTTGTCTGGGTATGTCTACACAGCAAAGTTTTTTCGAAATAACAACCGTTATTTTGAAATAAAATTACCAGCGTCTACACAGCCAAACCACTATTTTGAAATTAAATCAAAATAGCGGAGGGCTTATTTTGAAACTGGTAAACCTCATTCCACGAGGAATAGCACCAATTTCGAAATTGCTATTTCAGAATAAGCTCTGTGTAGACGCTTATTTCGAAATAGGGGGCCTCCAGCCCTTTCCAGGGTGCCCTGGTGGCCACTCTGGGCACAACCAAGAAAACTCCTCTTCCTCCCCCCCTCCCCGGAGCACTTAAAGGGGTAGACTCTGGCCACAGTGCCTGTGCCAGCTGCCAGCCCAGAGCCAGCAGTCACTACACCTGACCCAATGGCCCCAGCATGAGCCAGTGCCAGCCAGCCCTCCACCGCTCCCCAGGACCAGTCTGCCAGCTCCTAGGAGTCTGCCAGAGGCCAGAAAAGGCAGGCGCCTGCCTGGTCCAGTGCAGAGATCAGGGACCTAATTCAGGTTTGGGGGATGCCTCCAATGTCCATGATTTCCACACTAAATGGAGGAATGCAACCGTCTGCAGGCAGATGGCTGCCAGCTTGGCCTCCAAAGGCCACATGTGAACCCAGGAGCAGGTTCGCATGAAAATAAAGGAGCTGCAGCAGGCGTATGCCAGGGCCACAGGGGGCAGCTCCCAACCAGGGGCAGACCCAGACCCCTGCCCCTATTTTGATGCCATGAACCACATCCTGGGGGGCAGGACGGTTTGTGCCCCCCAGGTGGTCATCGACCCTGGGGCAGAGCTTGCTGCCTCCTGCTGC